>JAOXOE010000001.1:114439651-114474817 GCA_028565055.1 Phoeniculus purpureus
CCTCGTGGCCCTCCTCTGCACACGCTCCAGCATGTCCACATCCCTCTTGTAATAAGGGCTCCAGAACTGGACACAGTACGCCAGGTGGGGTCTCACCAGAGTCGAGTAGAGGGGGAGAATCATCTCCCTTGACCTGAGGTGAGGTGGGAGGCAGGGATCACAGTAGTAAACTCATATCCAGATAAAAGAACTGTATTCTTGCAACCAGAGAGAATTTAAATTCAACTCTTACACACTGTTGTTTTTTCATTCAGCATCAGGCTCAGACTGTGCGCACAAAGGAGCGGCAGGCATGCACCCAGGACAAAAGGTGGGTTTTTTGCCACATTCTCAGGCTATTGTCCTTAGCTGGACCGAACTGCAAGAAGCGGCTCTCATCTCTGCCCAAGTGTCTGTACAACCGCCTGTAGACTGAGCTAGTTGTTAGCTTTATTGCATTGCAACAAATAGAGTCTGGAGCTCTAGTCCCCACAAGAACCATATGCCTATATAACTTTCTCCTTTTAGGGTTGCTTTTCCTGTCCTAATTTATACTTCCTCAGTATAAATGTACATACATTTATATGGTTAATGTTCAGGTTGCAGAGATTACACCATAGTGATGCATGCAGTATAAATGCCTAGACAGATGGATGCAATAACACAGATTTTTGAACGGAGGAGAACTTGCAAAGCCAGAAGCTCACACTTCAAGAAATCTCATTTGCTAGCAAAGGGGTCACTGAAAAGAGATCTGAACGCTTACAAAGCAGTTAAATACTCTTAAATAAAGTCCTGCTGACATTGGTATGCATTCTTTCCTAGAAATGGGCTCTAGACTGTTAGGCTGCCAGGAAATTATCTTCTCCAGAAATTCAGATTTTTTTCAAGTTTATGATTTGTAAGGAGTAAATGTAAATCTCTTCTGCAAAGGAAGTCTGTGACAAAGGCCACTTTGTCAGTAGCCTTCCTCCTTAAATAAATGTTGCTAACACAAATTGTTGTATTAATTGTACTAGAATCTGTCCTGCAGCTTTGATGTTTCACTTAACTCACAGAATAGATTATTTCTAAGCAAGAAGTCACAACACAAGTTGAAATCTACTACAGAGTAAACAGCTTGGCTGATACCAGATGAAAGGTCTCTGGAAAAGAGATCCAGCAATAAACCTACAGGTGCTGTTCTGCCAAGCCCTCTTGATATTTTGATAAAACAAACTCTCCTCTCCAATCCACAGAGAGAAAACCCCCCACCAAACTGACACAAAGAGACAGGAGCAATGACCATCCCTTTAATAACACTGCTGCTGACAAAAGGAAAAGTAAAATTGTCACTCATGACCAGCTGTCTCTCCTGAGGAGGGAGAGAGGTATTGTACAGCAATGCTGACATTTCACATTCAGAAACTTTGCTTTTCAATTCCTTTCTGGTTAGAACAGAAACAACAACAAAATACTAGCTTACTGATCTTTGAGGGCTACAGGCAATATAATGTCGACAGACATTAAAGGAGCTTCCCTGAAAAGGTGCAGAGGTCATAGTGCTAATTAGAGCAAAGAATCTAAAGCTGGTTAAATTAAAAAAGCAATAGCGAAGAAATATACCTTTTCCTTCCTAGCTGTGCAATATCATGTTCCTCATAGTTTGTTTCAAAGTCTCCCTTTGCCTTTCATCTTACACATATTTCAGCACTGTTGTTATGCAAGATGGGGAATCATTCATTTTAATGTGATACTAAGCATATTATAACAGAGAGAAGCTACCATTTTACCGATTATCTAATTAAAAAGCTGCACAATACGAATCCTTGCAGTCCCTCGTTGCACACAAAAGATTTAATGCTGCATGAACCCAAAAGCAAAGGATTTGTAAATGCTTCTGATTTTAGCTTTTTTTGTTTCTTCCTCTTGTTACAGAAGCCACAGCGATTTAATGACAGGTAGATTTGCCGGTTTGTAGCTTCTTTGAACCCCGATATGCCACCGAAAGAAAGTAACTTTAGCTAGAAAAAAGATCCTAGCAGCAGTATAGTGAATAATTCATCATTACATTTTTCTTTTAATCTCATTTTGTGCTAGTAACATACACAGCTGAAAACACTGCAAAATCCAAACCCAACCACAGACAAGAACTTCTACCAGCAAAATACACATAAAACTAGCAGGCAGGTTCCCCCAGCTTATACAATAACAGCTTTAGCTCAACAGAACCCCCATCACTCACCGAGGACTGAATTCACTTGAACAAAAGCAGAGCCCAGCCACCAAATGCAGCTTCGCAGGACTGTTATTGCGAGATGCTCCTGTCTACTGTTCAGTTCACACTTGCCTTTATAACTAAGCCAACCAACAACATTCGGTTGCCGAACCTGATGAATTATAAAACGGTAGCTCCCAGACACTCATATTTTACATCACAGGGGGTGGTCATCCAGCATACACAGTGCCTGTGTACATATATTCTGCTATAACTCATCCTGATAAACACATCAGTGCTGGCAGCAGTGACAGTAATTGGTGCTCAGGATGTACAAGCACAAACCAACAGAGCACACTCCCGCCTTCTGCTCTGTACCACATCTCTACCTGTCAATCACTGCACCTTGTTAAGGTGGAATGATCAACTTCACTTCAGGGGAGAAGCAAAAATTGGAGAAGAAACCATTTATCAATACAAATTCTCCACTTAAATGTTTCTTAATACAGTAGTAAATGAAGCTTCAATCTCATGTAGATACAGTTTCCACGTTTTTTTTTTTTTCCTCTTAAATCATCCCTTCTTAAAGACACAGTTCTTGTCTGGTGACTAGCACACAGATCGCAACTTCCACTATCATGAATGGAAATTATGCAGGTAAATGCCATCGACACTATCAAGGATAACCTAAAAGCACTACTCCAGGAAGAATGGCTGTTAAAAGCAATACATCTGCTGAGTGAAATTACATGTACATTTTAAAAGCCTCTTAAAAAATACCAATAGATTTTAAGAATGTCTTCTAATTTATAAATAGGTGTTTGTGGTGCTCTTCATTTCTCCAATGCTTTCTTTTTTTGCTGTATGTGTTTTGCATAGGTATCCACACAAAACAACAGAACCAAACAGATAAAACTAGAGCCATTAATACAATTGATTAACTAAACACTTTCAAATGTGATTAATTTCAGCAATAACAATCATAATTTTGGAAAATGCCACAAATTAACACTCATGATTAGCCCCTAACAAGCAGAACTGGGTACAGTAATGGCAATACACAACCAGGTATCAGTCACTGGAGAGGGTTTTGTATGGCAAGTTTTCAATGATGGAATAGAAATTGCTCTTTCAGAGCCGAGCTCCAGAAATTTTGGGTTTTATACAACCTCAGGGCTATTTGTTGGAAGGCTGAGTGTGAATGAACATTTCATTTGGGATAATTTTCTATTTCATCACTGATGATGACTCTCAGAGGGCCCCATTTGGAGCCTAAACTTGATCCAGCTCTCATGCCTGTAAAACTCTCCCAGTATTTGGTACCATGAAGAAAGGTTGTGCTTGGGAAGGTGCACACAGCTGTGTGCCTGCTTGTGCATCACATGGATGCTTTTCCATGAACAACTGGGCTAAGGAATGCAAATGAAGCCTGTGCTGGCAGCCCCAGGCAGAAACCCAACCCTTCTCACCATCTGGACTGACTGATGTGCGTCACAATGTGGGAACAGGGTGTTGCATTTCATGCATAGCAAAACCAAGTCCTATATATATATATATCCCTTCTTTGCCATCTTCAGCTGCTCGTTCCTCCCCATTCCTCATTTGTCTCCTTGTGTTCAGCACCTCCACTATCTGAGGAAAAATTCACTGAAGGCCAGAGGCAGGAGCAGTGTTGCTACATGTGCTACTGGCTCATACTATAGCAGCTTGCATGAAGGAAAAACTGTATGTCGTTGGGTGGTGGAATGTAGGGGAGACTTATCGGAGTAATGGTTTTGATGTCTCTGCCTTTCTCAGAGGACAGGCCGGCTGAGATGCAATAATTGGACTGTCCAGCGGTGCTGAGTGGGAATAATTCAATATGGGCAAACAAATACTCCAAATAACAAATCCTAGCTCATAGAGAAGCAGCAAAAAGGATTTTAGAGCCAAATTTTGTTTTTATGGGTTTACACTTTTCACTGGCAATCATACAGGTACTCTCAAACAGCCCAAGCACAGAGGTACATTGGCTTGTGCACTAATTAGGGTTTTCTGACTTAATTTACATAAAACACATCTTCAAACCACAGGTACCAGAATTCCCTAAATTGCATCTATTTCCCTTTTTGTTTTGCCTTAATCATTCAGGAGGTTTCCTAAGAATCTATGTAACATGGTACTGCTGCATAATGCTTTGGTGCAGTCTGATTAAGACAGAAGCAATGCTTGGCTGAATCTGCTTGAACAACGTAACATTGACCCTAAAATTCAGCTCACAAGTACAGGCTTGTAAAACTGACCGATATCACAATAATGTAAGATACTGCAGTATTTCATAGCTGTGTGTAGGTGGCATCCATAAACCACAATCTGCGGTATTATACAAGAGCCACAATTCCAAGAAAAAAAGAAAAAGTTACCCCTTCACACTCACTTCCAATTTTTAATTAGCTATCCTGGCATCCATGTTCTCTTTCCATGGGAAGTATTTAATAGCTGATACCCCTGTAATATTCAGCAATGTGGTGCTCTATGAAACTGTTACCTCCTCGGTTAATGGATGCACTCATGGCACAACTCATCTCCTGGGGGCTCTGTTCATACCTTCTGCTGCAGAACATGAGATTTCACATTCGAACTTATTCACTTCTCTGACAGGTGTGTAAAAATCCCATATGGCTGCCAGATTTTTGTATACCTAAATATATACCTAGTACATATTTTTAAGGCATTTGTAACAAACACATTTGGTATTGACTTTGAAGTTCTTTGCTTCAAGCTGCAAAATAGAAATGATCTAAAAATGAAAAAAGACAAAAGTGTTCCCATTTGCTGCCAAAACCTCACTTCTTTCTTCTGTAGTCATGTGGACTACACTGACTGCACATTATAAACATCCTATTTGCTATCTAAAACACACACAGATTGCTGGGGAAAAATCAGAGCATTCAGATGGAATAACAAGTTACATTTTCCACTCAAGAAACAGCTAAGGAAACTTCAAATTGATTTGATCGTATTGAGGTCATGAATTAGCTAGTAGTTAACTTACATCCCAATCAAGCAAAACCAGATCTACTGGACCTCCATGGTGTGGACCAGAGTTCTGATGAACAAATGTGCACTAACAGGTAATTTCTAGGCTGCATCAGATAGAATGGCTGATCAACACACTGCTCAGCAATTGTTGGTATGTGGCCTAAGAAGACACTGCACAAATTAAAGAGGTGTTTAGTACATTCTATTTAACAATTATGCTCTTCAAGTCCTTCAGTGAATTTCTGTGAGAGTTACACTGGCTAGAGGAGATGTTCTGTCATCTGATAGTCTGTTGACAGCTCTGTCAGAGAGCATCTCTAAAGTAAAGAGCTCATCAGCATTTTGAAAAGTGCTGATTGTTTACAGGAAAATATAATCCAGAAGAGCATTACTATCACAAAACCTAAGTGTTCCAATGATTTAAACCCCTCGTTTTTTATGGATGTTACTCCTCTGATCTCATACTCAACCCATTGCTCTGCCTCAGCCTGCAACATTTCTTCTGTGCTCCTTACAAGACAAAACCCAGACTCTCAAGGGTTGCAGGCCACTAACTAGGTTATTGCCCACTTTCCTCCCAAAAGAGACACTAACTTAGCTCATCCTTCCTAATTCAGCTCAGGATTGCCATGCAATCTGAGAGTTTACTTAATTCTGAGACCTGCCTTTTCCCAATCAAAATTAGCTGAGCATACTTGTAAAGATCTTTTATTACATTTGGTGAAGGTAACCACTGCTTACAGTGAATTTCCACACCTAGACTTTCTGAAGGGTGGTAGGGTCATTGTCATTTATGAATTTCACAGGCTTCTCTGCTGTCTGTGGTTTGTCTGAATCCAGTGAAAACTTGTCCTTTTACAAACATATGGTAAGATAGTACTATGCATCGAGTCAGACCAAAGATTTTCTTGCTGTAACCCATATAACACACACTGCAAAATAAACAGCAGTGACAATGTAAATTAATTTAATTGCCACAGTCAGGCAATGGAGAAATTAATGTCTTTTCGAAGTAGCATATTTGCAATTTCATGTAACAGTTTAAGTAGAGTTTCAGTTTCTAAGATTAATCCTCATAAGCACAAACGAACAAAACTGTGTATTTGGATTAATTAATAGATTCGCTGGCACAGGGTTTAGAAGACGTAAAGGGCTGCATAGGTACTATTTCTGTAATAATATTCTTCTGAATTACAATTCTTCCTCAAGTGACACCTCTTCTTTGGCAAGTATGGCGTGCAAGATCAAGTCCTCTTTCTGAATGAGGACTATGTTTGAAAAGACACAGAAAGAAGTAGAATGTCAGAGGACATTCAGCTAGGTCTGAATGAACAGACACCCAAGAAAACAATTCCAGTTCATCAAGGGCAATAACAAGAACCCATTCTGCTACTTAGGAAGGCTGAACTGTCATAATGGTGACTTATTAGTCCCAAGAATGTGAGTGATCTTATTAGTAATAAAGAAAAGCTGCTAAAAGGAAGGCAGATGGCACTTTTCCTAGACCCTCTGGAGAGCCTTCCTGGATTTGATTCGCAAATCCTTTTGTAGCACCCCATGAACCTGGAATACAACAGCAGCCCATTTATAGACCAGTGAATAACTCAGAACAAGGCTGAGACGTCATAAAAACATCAATGTTCTGCATGGCTTACAATGGTTCAGTTGGTTAAAAGAACTGAGAAATCTGGAGGACATGGTTCAGTATCCAGTATCAGATTTATTTTTGCTATCTGGGCTTTTATTTGCCCTTTAATCCTGTGTTTCCCTTTGTCTCTTTTTAAATGAGTCAAACTTGTCTGAATCTCGATAATCAGAACTCAAATACATTATAAAATGCTTAGTAATTGATTTCCAAGACCTGGAAAACTAGCTCAAGCTCCACTTTGTTCGGTAAATATTAAATTCAGCAGCAAATCAGACAAGCATATTATACACATCTTTTACACAAACAGAAGGTCCCATAATCAACTCCTTATAAGCCTGGTCCAGGGAGCAAATCAGTCAACAGCTTTGTATGGCAAAGAACAGTGGAGTGACATGAGGATCCTCCTGCAATTCACAGTTTAACTCTGCGTGCACTCTGTAGTGGGAGGAGTAGGTGGCTGATTTGGGAAAGAACTGCAGCACACACTTGACTCCTCTGAGGATGGCAATGAAAATCTGTCAGCTTGGCACAGTCCTTCATGTTACCTACAGCAATTACTGATGTGTAGACAAAGTGACTGCTCTACAAATACCACGGTAAGAGGCCACGGTATGTGTGGTGCAGAGAGCAGATCTGCCTTACTGAAGAAGCCTATGGCAGTGCTTCAAGGGGCTCTCCATGCAAAGGGACACAATGTGTGCACACTGAACAGTCTTCCTGGGAAAATGATAAGATTCAGGCCTGAATTTATGGTACATTGCAAAAAACAGGCATAATCACCTGACGATGCCTTTTGCACTGATTGTGTCAATGAGCTAAAAGGAATCACTGTACACACACACACTTTTAGATTTCCCCTCCTACAGTTTTCTTTCAGGAAAGAAAATCTGAAGACTGGATGACTAACTACAGTGCAGATGGAAGAGCAATGTAGAGGTATCTAGGCTAGATCCAAACAAACTAGCTTAGATAATACCTATTCCTATTTAATCCTGCAGGAGTGCTGTTCTGAACAGGTAAAGCAGTCTGGGATGCAGACAAACCAAGGAAATACAGCAAGTGATTTGTGCCAACCATTCTTGCAAAATTACTTGTGCAATGTTTTTGCCATTACTTGAGAAGGCACTAAAAAATATCTCCCAGCAAGCAAGAACATAAGCAACTGCAGGAACATCACAATATTGCTATGACAAGGAAACAAGTAACTGCTCTGCTGGGATATGGCAAACCGTCCTTCCGTTCAGCAGGAATCATCTGTAGTGCTGCATGGTTCACAGGACTGCTGGAACTGCAAATTTAGTCTCTTGGGTCCTAATGTCAGATGAATTAGCTCATTAGTCTGAGGTGAGTTGGGCACTTAAGGACAAGATACCGTTTTGTAAGAATTGTGTCTGATGGGACCCAGGAACCAGGACACTGATTAGACACTCTGTTCTTGGACTAATTAATCCTCAAGCTGTAAGTAGGAGTTGGAAAGTGCTCTAAGACCTTTAACTGAAAAACTGAAGAATTAAAGGAGGTGAAACACAAATACTTATTCTAACTACAGTATCAGGATCTCTGAGTGAAACCCTACTGGAATAACTGTCACTATTGCGATAAAACAATGATATTTGGTTATTATTTCTTAAATGATATATTGGAATTGATCAATAAACAAGAACTGAACAGACAGACTCTATGTGTTAACGCTGAGGATGTGCAGTTTGCAGCACTTAACTTTGTAGCTGTCTACTCCTATGCTCTCATCAGTGCTAAGTGTCTGAACTGGAAATACGTAATATGGTGGAAAGAAGCTAAAGACAAAAGAAGAGTTATGAACACCATGAAAATAAGAAAAAGATATAACCTTTGGCCCTCCTGATGTTAATTGTATAGGAGACAGTAACATGTCAAAGACACAAGGGGAAACAATAAAAAAAAATGACTGTTGCTGGATGTGGCCACAAATTAAAGAAATCTTTTTTCAGCTCCAGTTCTCAGAGAACACGCTGATTTGCCTTTAAAATGTAATTTAAGGGTAGAATAATCAGAAGTGACATACTTGAACGAGAACAATAAAAACAAAGTGACCCTGAGGTGAACATAAGCAAAGTGGAAAATCTATATTACTCTGTACCAAACAAGTACCTTAATAACAATTATATAACAATAACAAAAATAAAAATGCTCTAAAGTGATGAAAAAGAGCTACTTCTGAAGGAAATAATATGGCCCTTACAGGAAAAAAAACAGTGTACAGTGCCCCATGGAAGAACAGGGCAGTTAAACAGATGACTCCTTGTGGAGTTTGTATTCAGTTTCATTTAATTGATGGGGATGTGTCCTGGCTATGTGTTACCCCACAGCCATCATGGTATCCTGTTAGAAAGTAATAAAAGCTACCTCACTGAAAGAACCATCAAAGACCTGTGTATGTAAATGGTGAACTTCTACCAGAAAGTTATGAGAAAAAAGGATCCTTTTGCTTTTTACCAGTAAATTTAATTACTTTGTCTCCCAGTGACATCCCACTGGACTACTTCAGATATTACTCGTTGACATTACAGGAATATTTAGGAGGATCAAAAATATAGATCCTCTCTGTGTGTTTACTCTACACTACCTATATTCTACTAAACTTTTCTGAGTATGACTGACCAAGAGTTGAGCAAATAGTTTGCAGTGAGTATATAGTTTCTTCTCAGTTTTTTATTGTTCTGCTGTTTTTTTAAAAATGAGGTTTCTTTGTGGTTTTCACAAATTAATGATCACACAACAGTTAGTCAGTGCCATCTGCCTACAGGTGAATTAAGAACATTAGTATTTACAGTGTGATTCTTGCATAATCTTAAACAATTTCTTCAGTTCCTGTCTGGTGAGGTGTAAACATAAGCACTGCATTTCTTGGGCAAATATTCCTATGAAATATTTCTGACCCGTTGGAGAGCAGTGTAGGAGAAAGGAACCTGGAGGTCCTAGTGGCCAGCAGGATGACTATGAGCCAACAGTGTGCTCTTGTGGCCAAGAGGGCCAACAGCACCCTTGGGTGGATCAGAATGGGGGTGGTTAGCAGATCGAGAGAGGTCCTTCTCCACCTCTACTCTGCACTACTGAGACCACATCTGGAGTATTGTGTCCAGTTCCGGGCCCCTCAGTTCAAGAAGGACATGGAGCTGCTGGAGGGGGTCCAGCATAGAGCAACAAGGATGATGAAGGAAGTGGAACACCTCCATTATGAGTAAAGGCTGAGGGAGCTGGGCCTCTTTAGCTTGGAGAAGTGGAGACTGAGGGGTGACCTCATTAATGTCTATAAAAATGTGAGGGTTGGGTGTCAGGAGGATGGAGCTAGGCTCTTCTCAATGTCATCTGGTGATGGCACAATGGGTGCAAGCTGGAACATTGGAGGTTCCACACAAATATGAGAAGGAACTTCACAGTGAGGATAACGGAGCACTGGAACAGGTTGCCTAGGGGGGTTGTGGAGTCTCCTTCTCTGGAGACGTTTAAAACCCGCCTGGATGTGTTCCTGTGAGACTTGTTCCTGTGATTACTTAAGTGATCCTGCTGTGGCAGGGGGATTGGACTAGATGATCTTTTGAGGTCCCTTCCAATCCCTAATGATTCTATGATTCTACCTCAAGACTGCAGTGATGAGAGGCAAAGAACAAGCTGAGGGCTCATACTGGCTGAGGAAGAGGGCCTGGGATAAGAGCAAGGATGTCAATGTGGTGGGAATTAACATGTGCACATGACTAGTTTTCAAAGATGAAAAGGTTGCGACACAAGTTGACTTGAAAAAACCCTTGAATCATGGAAAATAGGGCTGAAAGTTGGACATGGAGGCAGGGACTTCCCCAACACAGGAGGTCATAACTGGGTTCCTAACACAAATTAATGAAAGAGAGAGGTGTTTTTGCTAGAAGGGAATAGACACTGTCCTGCTTGTTTCCTGACACCTTGCATCTGTGTCCATGTGGTTGGTTGTGCAATGAGCAGCGCTGCCTCCCTGTGAGCTGCAGCGGTGGAGATTTTATTCTCACACTGCATTACTGGAAGTTCTTTTAAAGTTTTCCCTATAATTCCCTAGTTACATTATCCCTAGAAATTACCGGCTGCAAAAGCAGTTGGGTCCTCCTTCTGCGAACCTCGACAATGTGTCATTGACACCACAGTGCTCTAGGACCCTGTGTCCCTGGTGGGAATCTGCTGCCTGTGAAAATGTGGCAATCGTCTGCATTTGAGCTCTGAAATAGATGTGCCAGACTGTGACAGGGAGAAGTGCCTTGGGCAGAGCAGATTGGAGAGAGCTGGCAGGGACCACAGTCACAGGATGGCTCTTGAGTGCATCTCAGGGCTTGCAAGGCTAGGAGGTAGCTACACCATCTCCAATTCTGAGGTCCTTAAAAAACACAAAACCCTTGCTTCTTGCACAAAGCCTAAGAGACCTCGGATACTTTAAATCACACTAGCTATTAGTACAGCAATAATTAAATAGTGATGAATGCTCCATAGGGATGTGCTCAGTAGCTCCATGACCTTGCTGCTAGAAATTGTTTCCTCCCTTCTGCTCATAACCCTGGTGTTGCTCCAATTAACCTTTCAACTACTGACTAGATCCTCATAATCCCAAAGATATTTCCATGCCAATCTGGTAGAGACTTATGGGAAAGAGCTGGTTGGGAATGGGAAAAGCTCCTTTCCATTTCCTCATTCTTTGTAGCTTTGAATGTTTGGTCTAAACACGTGTTAGGTGGTACCTTAGCCTGTGGTGATGCCTGAACTTTATCCTGAAATACACATGGGTTGGGAGGAGCATTATTCATCTCTACATACCATAACTGCTCATGTGGGCATACCTTCTTTTGTCAGTGCACGTAGCAGTGAAGAAACCTGGATCCTGGAAGAATGGGTCCACCTCACCTGCAGTGCTGATGATTTGTGGTACTCCACACTATCAGTTTGAATTCAGTTGACTGAAAGTCACTCTGTTCTCAGAGTGCTGAGATGCTGACTGCATCAAGAAGTTGAACGCTTTTACTACCTCTTGTGGTAGGCAACAAGAGGACTCTCTAGAGGCTTGAGCTCTGAGTGCTCTACTCAAGATCCTAGTGTGAATATGGTGGTAAATACAGTCTCGTGGTGGTAAGACTTGAGTGGCTAATGCTGTGATTGCTTTGCTCTCTGTGGGAGAGCAGGATCTGGCCCACAGAGAAAGTTGAGATAACCATCTTCACCTGAAGGTAGTAGCCCAGGCAGAGGAGTTATGCTGGCAGGAGGATCCTCTCGATGGAGGCACTGAGTCGCAAGTAGGGGTTTGGAGCAGTTCACACTGCTCTCATGTGTTTGTGTCTCCCCTCAGTTCCCACGCCTCTGCACTTCCTTGTTTAGCCCAGGCCCGGAAGCAAAACTGCTGAAATGCAAGGAGGAAAGTTATTCTCATGGTGTTTCCAGCCCAAACAGAACCAGAAGGGAGAGAGGAAATCCCATAAGAAAGCTTGACAGATTTCCAGCCTGGTCCCACTCGGGGCCATGGAGCTTCTGGTGTTGCATCTGAACCTTGGAGTTGGGGCCTCTCACCACATTTCCATGTGTTTGGAAGTCCCGCAGCACCAGAGTGACAGCAATGCTGGTGTCCAGAACCTTCCTGCAGTCCCCTGGATCCCATCTTTACTCTAGTCCAGCCCATATTCAGTGAGGAACAGTGTGTTTTCTGCCTGTTCCTACCATATACGAGGACAGTGAGGCTGCAGGTGACTTCAGCAAGCCAGAGATGTGTCTGGTGGAAGTGAAGCTCCTCTTTTCTTCATACTCAGACAGGGTACTCAGGAGACAACCAGAGACATTGAGCTGGAAAGCAAGCTCAAAGTCCAGTGCTCTGCACTCAGGCAATAGCACCAGACTTCTAGGTATCTTCTCACCTCAGATATCTCCATATTTCTGTGCGTGAGATGTGTGGTCCATCAGGAAAAGGGTTTGCATTGAGGGACTCTTCCTGGAACAGCTTTTTTGGATGCAGAGTCCTAGAAGTTGGCACCAGTGCATCCTCTCCTGTCTTGCTGATGCTCCATCAGCTGTGCATTGAGGTGAAGCCTCTCGACTGCGTGGGAGCAGAGCATATCTGGGAATAAGATGGATGCTGCACTCAGGCACTGTAAAACATCATGCTAGGATGTGATAAGAGAAAGAAGCACCATCTGGTCCTCAAATGGTGCCTGCTGATGCCAGGATGGTCAGCTCTGGGCATTGCTATCTCACCCAGTGCAACCCCAATCTCAGTCCTTGCTCAGACCCTCTGTATGTCTGGTCCCATTTGTCTCTGTCCCCTGCCCAGCAGCAGCCTGTGCTGGTTTAATTGCAGGCTACAGTGAAGCAAAATGTTGTTCCTCATGTATTTTACTTTAAATTTGTCATCCCTTGCTGCCACTGAGTGATGGTGGCAATTAGGAGTTTGCTGCATCCCCAGCTTTTATTGAGCAGTGCAGCCGATGCAGCAGCAATTAATCCCTCAGCAAACAGCCAGGAGATGAACGCAGCAGTGCTGGGGACTGAGATAATCTTGGGATAATTTATAACTGCAAACCCATGCTTGGAGGGGGAGAGACCCCCGGGAGTTGCTTTGCTTTTCATTTCAGAGGGAAGGCTGACTGACAGGGCTGGTGTTGGCTGGCGTTTTTGTCCTCTTGTTTGCATTGGATGGTTTCCATGCTCTGGCACTGAGGGACTGACTTTGGGATGAATCTTATCTTGCTCAGGAGAGCTGAGCAGCCTGAAGCAGGTCTCAGCTGAGCACTAGGAAATGCAAGCTCTGATTCCTCCCTGTTGTAACTGTGAGCAATTTGCCCCAAAGTGGTAGAGGAAAAAACCTCCAAAATAACAGAGGGGCTGGGATTCATGTTTACTGCCTTGCAGATCCCTGAAGAAGCTCCAGGAGCGATGCTCTACCCGTTCTTTGGTTGTATAAGGACCCCAAGGACTCAGATTTCATGTAGGTGCTTCTGTCAAGTGTGTTTGAAGATCCCCCGAGGCCATCTCAGCACATCTCTCAGTCACATCATGTGGTACAGAGCAGCTCATGCCCAAAAACTCTGTGGGTTGCTGCTGGAGGGAAACAGGCTCCCTCAGCTTGTTCTTCATTGCTGTTATATGTTCTCCCCACTCCCCAGCCCAGCTTTGCAGGAATGGTTGCCCTTCCAGAGGACAGAGCTATGAGCTTGCATGAGGAAGTCCTGGTTCTCATTTCTCCAACAAGAGGAACATAAGTTGTTTTCAAACACAGTTAGAGCTGTGTTTTAACCTGCTTCCACTGGTTTTTCCCTCCTGGGGGCTGATCCTGCAAGGAAAGATGAACGTTTATTTGGGTTACAAAGGAGACTTGGGGTAGTCCTTGTCCAGCCTTCATGAATCATCTCAAGAACTTCTTTTTGTACATCATCCCAGCAAGTTGACCAAGTGCTAACCACTGGGACTGGGTGATCCTGGGAGACCAGACAGTACCCACTGTAATGCACTGAGGTTCAGCCTTGTTCTCACTCTAATTATTAAGTTGTTGGGGAGGAGATCTTTCCAAGAGAATATTAGCAAGGAACAAACTGGGAGGATGCTTCAGTGTTTGTGGTCACAAAACATCACAGCCGAGACCCCCAAGTATCTGCAGTCACTGTGGATTGGCTGACAGTCCTGAGTGTGAGAGCGGGATTTGGCTCATGTGTTTTCCTTTTGAGACTTGGAAGACTTTAGTCTTCTGTGAATCCATTTCACAGGTGCTCCCTGGAATAGATAAGCATCACAGGCTATTTTTTAATCCACCTTTAGGCTCAACAATGTTGGGAGCCAGAGCCAAAGTGATGTGGACCTGTAGTGAGGCTGGCGATGTGTTGTTTGTGTGCTTAAAGTTAAGTGTCATCTTAGGGTCCGATAGGCAACTTTAGGAGTGACACCCCCATACTCACTGAAGCCAGTGGAGATGTTTAGCAGATGTTTTGGAGAGGGATTTTTTCCCCCAAGGCTGTTTAATGCTGAAGACCAAGGATGAAGAGGCAGAGTCCCTGCCAACAGGTGAAATATGGAAGGAAGCTTCTGTTCTTCTGAAGAATGCCCAATGGATAGACAGTCAAATGGCCATTTTACAAACACAAGGAGACGGGTAGCAGTTGTTAGTGACAGGTCAAGAAGAAACTTTCAGATCAATCAAATTCTGTTTGCAAGGATCTTTCTGGAAAGGGGAGATGCAGGAGCTGCCATGTGCCTCAGCTTCGGGTAGGTTTTCCTTACTGAAGTCGTTCAAGCATGTGATTCAGATGCCTGTTGATGTGGCTTTCAAGTTGGGAAGGCAATGGGTCTGCAGGGTGGGTGAAGAATATAGAGGAGGATTATTCAATCTGTAGGGCATCCAGAGTCAGGAAGGATTGAGAATGGCACTGGAAGATGAGATTGGGATGAAGGGTCACCTCAACTTGATGGAGGAAAAGCTTTTCAAAAGTAGGATGAGATTCATCCAGGAGATGCGTGGGGTGGAATAAGGCAGGAACATCCAGCTGCACAAATACAGAATGGGGAACAACCGGTTTGGGCAATGGGTTACCAGGGAATGTGAGTCAGGAAATCCACCCTCTTCTGGAGAGAGCAAAGAGCATACTGGGAGATGTAAACAAGCAAATAGCCTAGCCTGAAACTCTGAGTTCAGTACTCAGAAGTTCTGGATCTAAGTCCAGAATATTGTGCTAGAAAAACCTGGGAAATGTGACCTAGGAGGAAGCATTTAAGTATCTGTGATTTTTAGCTTGAAGAGGAGAAGCGCCGTCTCCCTGGATCATCACAATGGGTTTCATGAAGTAAAAGACTGCTGTAAACCAAAGAGAAATGTCAATACCATCTGCTGAATGTCTATTAAAAATGTATGTTGAAATCTCCTGAGTTTAAATGTACTTCAGTTAATAGAAGAAGGACATTCTTTGGGGAGCTGGAACTGTGTACACTTAATTCATGATCATGAACACTGGAGGATGTTAGAGCTTGCAGAAAGATTTTCACTGCAGTGTATTCCAGCAACTCTTAACTCTGTATGGACCGCTACAATTTGATGAAGCACTAACTGAGTGGGAATGAAGAGAAGAACTAATTATATAGACTACAATAACTTCTGAGCCGGCCCAAGTTCAGTATGATATTGTCAGCTGAAACCTTTTGGGAACTCTGCTCTTTTCTTTCACTGGATCTGGCTGTTTAATGGCTATTAAAACAAAGCTATATGATCATTCTGGAGTAAAATGCCCAGTAGATGAACTTACAGTTTTCCTGAGGTCTTAAATTCACTCTGTTATGAATTAATTGGCAGTTCCAAAAGGCTTGAGCTGCATGAGGCAATCCTTTGCTAGGTGGGTTGTTTATCGCCCTGTCTGTGCTCCTACGGCTGTGAATAGATAAATGAGGGTGTGAGGAGTTTGTCCTCTTTGGACAAGCGAAATGATGAGGACAGGGAGCAACCCTACAGGGTTCTTCAGTGAATGGTCAGTAGAACTTCTCTTTAGAAACTTCAGAGTGCATGGTCTTTACCAAAGGTGCCCGGGGCTGCAAAGACCTTGTGCTCTGAGATAAAGGAATGTTGTTGGCTGCTGTAAGGCTGTTGTCCTTGATGAAATGGACTGTGCCATGGACCTTCTGTCCAAATCCTGCTCAGGTAGTGTCAGCAGGTGAAAACTCCACGATACCCATTCTCAAAAGTTCTTTGTCATTCTAGGATACGACATAGGATTGTCTGACACCTGATCAAGGATGAGCTTCTTCAAGCTGTTGCCCAAGCTTTTGATAACCTCACTGGGCAAGTGGCATCTTGGGCTGGGAGTTGCGGTGATTGCAGCAGATTCTTCAGATACTTGGGCTGCTCTGCTGCCAGTCCTTCAGACACCTAGGAGAACTGAACAAGATGACAGCCCTTGTGTCTGTAAACAGGAATCCAACAAGTGAATGGTATTCAGAAATCAGTGCAGAATAATCTAAAGACAAAGATCAGCTTTCTACACTTTTTCAGTTGGTGGATCTCAGTTGCAAGAGTCTATGCTCAGTTGTTGCAGCCAGAAGCTCTGATGTCCACCATGGTGTGCTTAACACTAGATGTGTGCAGAAGAACTGCATATTCCCTGGTGTTTTTCTCTCCCTTTGCTGATAGACTTCACAGAATAGTGAAACTCTTGACATGAAAAAGCCTGGGGAGAAGGCTCCAGCCTCTTGTAACTCACATGGCCCAGCACAACATCAATGCTGTGCTCTGGCTTTTGTTTGCTGGTGGTAGTGGAGAGGATTTGACAAAGCCTTGGCCTCATCTGCCTCTTCCTCCTCCTCCCATTCTTCATCCCCAGGAGCTGGGACTTCCTGTGGTTTGGCAGGAGCTCTGTAAACATGGTCCCCAAAGTGCCTTCTCCCTGCCTGCCACCACTACACGCCCTTGCAAGAGAGGAAACACAGCAGCCGGAAATGTGGAAGGGGATTTCCATGGGCTTTAATGAGGTCAGCCTTGTTCACTCATCTGTGAGACTGGAGGATGCCGAGATTCCTCTTTCAGGCTCTGGTCCACCTTGAGATTGATCCTGCCCCACTTAGTGTAAGGCTAGCCTAGCAGCAAACAGCACCCCGGTGGTTCCCTGTGTGGGGCGGCTCATCTGGATCCATCCTAGCTTTGCAGCCTGGTGGTCCCTCTCCAAGGACTTTGCATCCTTCTTTTGCAAGGAGTAGAAGGGCAAAAACAGCCCTTGGAGTTGAGGTTATGTGAAGGAGGCCGCCTTTACAAAATGGGGCTGGTCCAGGAACCATTATGTCATCTCTGATGATGGTCCCCTCTGAGGACCTATTCCTTGGCCATGGATGTGTGGCACAGGACCTTCAACTCTGCTTTTCTTGCAGAATCAGGGGTACATCCCAATGGGGACCCTTCTCCAAACCCTGCAGTCCCCTCCACTGACTGTGGAGAGTTAAACAACTGCAACTTGGGCCAGCTGTAGTGTCCTGGCTCTGCTGGGTTTTAGACAAATACCTACCTAACCCTGTCCCACAGTGTTGTGGGTAGGTGGGTACCTTTCTCCTATCCCACGTCTTCCAGGCTGAGGTATCAGATCCCGTGCTGCTGGCATTTCTCCTGGCACTGAGAGCATCTTCAGGTGCCTGGACTATATGACCTCCTGAGATCCCCTCAACCTGAACCAACAGTCCCCAGTGTGTGTGGGGAGCAATGGACATGACTTTTTTCCCTTATGAGGACCGCGAGAGAGGGACACGCAGTAAATGCAGTGCATGGGTGACATCTAATGTCTTACTGGGGTAACACAGGCTGGTTTTCTAAGCTTAATCCTACTGACTTTTGAGGGCTTTTGAATCAGACCTAACTGGCTCTATCGACATCTTCTTCCAGGCAGCAAGAGATGTCTCACAGCATCTCACTCCCACTTTCATGCCATGGAGCAGTGATGCCATAGTTCTGCTCTGCAAGGAGCTGGTCTTCTCTGCACCATTCTGATTGTCCTACCAGGCTTCCTCAGTGGCGTTCAAACCCTTGGATATGCTGAAGTAGCCACCTTCTTGCCTATTCCACAACCCCATGGCCACCAGCCCCTGTCCCATATCTGTAGCAGTAATTAGGGCATCAGAGCTCATTTTTCTACAGCAAAAGACGGAACCTTACCAACTTGTTCGTTGGAGATCTTGAGTTTAAGTAGCTCTCCCATCTCTATAACATTTTGGCTTAAGGAGAAAGGACTTGGAAGCCTTTATTTAAAGTTTTGGTCTGGAAATGTCTTCACCCTTGGAAAGCTCAGGTTCTTTTGAAGGAGCATTTTCAAAGTATTATAAGAGAAATGTCAAGAGGTCTCCTTCTCCCTGTCTCTCCCTAGGACTGCTCAAACAGCTCCTCATCTTCACTGCTGCCACCTTGGAAGACTTCCAGGCCAAGGACTATTCCCATATCTTTGCTTCAATAGGTCTTCACAGACACTAGCCAGAAAGACTGTTTGTCTCCAGCTATCTAACTGGGGAATGCAACTTAGCCTGATCTTGGCTATTTATCTTTCAAATCTGAAGAAAACCTTCTTACTGTGATACTTGTGATACAACAAGAGAAAACGGCCTCAAGTTGTGCCAGAGGGGGTTCACATTTGACATCATGACAAATTTCTTCACTGGCAGAGTGGTCATTGATTGGAACAAGCTGTCCAGGGAGGAGATGGAGTCGCTATCCCTAGAGATGTTCAAAAAACACATAGATGTGGCACTAGGGAACAGGGATTAGTGGGCATGGTGGGGTTGAGTTGACAATTGGACTTGATCTTGTACATCTCTTCCAACCTTAATGATTGTATGATCCTATGATACTGGTCTGCAGGCTCTGGTGGTGCCACGTGGCTGAAGTGTTCTCTCTTTGCCTGCCTCTGGCATATCCTCCTGGAAAGGTGCTGCAAAGGATAGACCTTTGCAGATTGCAAACAACAGCATGTTTCTGGAGCCCCCTGAAGTTCCTGGTTGAACTGGCACAGGTCTAGTGACCCAGTAGCTTCTCCTGACTTAAAACATGAGTATGACAGAGAAGCTGTTGTCCTCCCAAGCTGATAAAAGTGTACTTGGGCACGTGGTAGCTTAGATCCTCTGTTCTGTAACACCTCTCTACTCTGCCACCAGAAGTCCTGTCTGCACAAATGAGTTTGTTAATGTCTGTGTCTCTGATACTTCACTAAACCACTCCTGTTTTTTTAGCCAGGGCTGGAGTTTTGGCCAGAGTCATCAAATCATTAAAGCTGGAAGAAACCTACAAGATCATGCAGTCCAACAGTCAACCCAGTGCCAACACGCTCACTAAACCCTGTTCTCTAGTGCTGCGCATCTTGACTCTTGAAGGTTAAGTCCTCCCTTCCCCTTCCTTCAAAAACCATGTGCTTTCCCCCAGCCTACCTCCACCAGTCTGGAGCAATGATGAATCCGTCCCCAGTTCCCTGTTCGCAGGGCACGGCTTTGCACCAGAGCCACCGCGATGGCCCTGTTTTTGCTGGTATGATTAGACTTGCAGGGAAAATCAAAGGGTGGATGGAATGTAAAGCTCAGCTCAGACGCTTTATTAGCCCAGAATAATGGGAATAACATTTTTTTTGTTTTTCCCAGCATGAGTAGGGTCTGGAGCCTTCACTTTCCCGGAGGCTGTTGGAGAGATAAATTAATTTGCTGTTAGTGTTTATATTTTCAGAAACTGCTGCAGTGCCTTGGGGAGCCATTTACAACCCCATCAGTGGCTCACTGAGGAGTGGCTGGTTGAGCCCAGGAAAACAAGCACCATTAGGACTAAAGCAAACCCCGACTGTTCCTCTCCTGCATAATGACAGTAATTAGTGCTTGCTGGCAAACATGAGTGAATTATTCCTCTGAGCCTCCTCTGGTGGGGGGAGTTGCTATGTTGGATGTTTTACACAGGGAAACTGAGGCAGCCGATGTAAAGTTGTTGCAGAAAGGACAGGGATGGGGACAGAGATGGTGACAGGACCATGACTGCAGCCCTGACCATCTGCACCACTTCTCCCTTGGCATGATCAAATCACGTATTTCCTAGTACTCGGAAGGTTTGGTTGGATTGCAAATGGCAATTTTAATTTCATTTCTTCCCCAAACGGAGCATTTGCCTTAGCCCACCAAACAGGACCATTTTTATTCGCCTCCAAACCAGCCATTTTTGGAAAATGAAAATCAAGGGTATTTTTGGCTTTCCTCCTGCTGCTTATTCCGCCTTTTCGAGGCAAAACCAAGGAAACTGAGAAAAGGATGCAACTAAAAATGTACCAATGCACACACAAAAATAAAAGGGGGCTGAAAATGCTTCGTGTGCAGGAGGTCTTTGGGATGCAAACCACTGTTCCCTCAAAGCTTGTGGACTGAAATCAGCCATGAAACTACTTAATTCTTCCCTGATGGTTTTCAAACAGCCCCAATACTTTGCAAGGCAAGTTCTTGTTATTTGTAGTAGTAGCAAACGATACGCAGCTCCTTACCTGGGTTTTTTTACTGTCCCATAAAGTCCTGCCGCAGAGGACATATGTTGGGTCGATTTGCCTAGGTGAGTAGAAGGAAGACATAAATGCCTGCTTTGCAAAGATGTGAGATAACACTGTTGTGTCCTTTTATTGTTAGTTGTGCAGTGGGTGAGGGTTTTCTGATTGACCCAGCTCCTAGGACCCTCTAGCGCTCTCATTCTCATGATCAAAACTTCTAGCTGAGCAATGCAAGCTGGAGATGCAGCAGAAAGCCGAAGGGAAGACACCAAAGTGGTGGTTATTGCTGTTGCTGTTGTTAGTCATAAATGTCAGAGTCTCTTGTGTGTTTTCCAGCAGGGTATCTGAGTTTTAACGCCTGACTCAGTATTTTTCAGTGTCTGGAGCTGACTGGAATGCCTCTGAGTGCCAGTCAGCACAGCCTGGTGCAGACCCCTGTTTCCATCAGTTTGCTTCTTGTTTGGCTGACAAATATGACATTGCTGGTCATTAATAAACCATATAAATCCTGGGGTTCATACAGCCAGCTGCAAAATTTCCACTGGCCTCGACTTGTTTACCAAACAAGCAGCCTTAAATAGAGCTGCTAATTATTTCCAAAAGGGTGAAAGATTGTCTAGAGAATTAGTTTATCAGTTAATTAACAGACTGTGGCATTTGGTGCAGTTATGATACACACAGCACCCCCCCCCCAGGCACTTGGGATCAGGGTAGACAACTGTCTATCTGCTCTCTCCTTTCGGTGGTTTTGGTATCTCTAGAGTGTTAGTATCTGCTGAAACTCTTGAATCAGACATCTGCCTCCTTGAGAAAAACCAAGGCCAAGCAGGGAACCAAGTGTTTTATTTTCTTTTCAAATCACCCGTCTCTTCTCTGTGCTTCAAAAATCCCTCAGACAGTAATGTCTTCACAGGACATCCCAAAGAGTGGTCTCAGACCTGAATCCTCTGCTTTGGCCCTGGGGGGGGGGTTGTGACGGTCCTCTTAACAATTATTAGACTCAAGGGAGGACAAGGAGGATGCAGAGTCCTCTTACTGGACATCTTTGGCTTCTCAAGAGATGGTGCTTCTCCTGCCTTGAAAACTATCTCCTCTTCTCCTTTCCCTTCTCACCCCACTGAAGTTTCTGGCTGGAGCTGGGGTTATTTTTCTGCTCCTTCCTAGGTACTTTGGTATCTGCCCATCTAGAGTGTGGCTGGGAACAGGTTACACCTCATGGTTGGCGTGTGAGATCTTTCATCTGTCCCTATTCTGAGCCCTCAGTCAACACCATCATCTTACTGCTCCCAAGCACCATGGACTGCTATTGCTGGATGCTACTCCATCTTCCCAGGTTTCCAAGACTTGCTGTAGAGATAAGGTATCAGAGATAAGAGTAAGTTATCTTTGTTCTCCTTGTCCATTGTTATCCACTCAGTAGCTGAAGCTCCTATTGTAGCTCTTCCTTAGCTCTCTATTGAGACTGGTACTGCTTGCACACCTTTGTGCCATGCTGTGGGGCCAGCAAATGTCCCCGTCAGGGCCACCACTTGTTCAGGGATATGTAAACAGAAAATGCTAAATCCATGCCCCTGCACCCATGAATGTCTGCAAAGAAATTTGACAGGCAAACAGGACCAAAGAAGGCTGGGTCTTGTCTAAAGCCGTGGAAATGTAGTCACAAGGATTGTTTCTCACATTTCAGCTGTGCCTCCCTTTGGTTTTAGAAACCTGTTTAGACCTTTCCTGAGAGCTAGAATAATTCCTGCAAGGTACAGCTAGAGGTCAATGATGGGGGGTATGAAAAGTTAGAAGGAGGTGCTGTAGCAGGACAACAGCTCTGAGCAGGCATCTTGCAAAGCAACCACGCTTCCCAGTTTGAAGTTGAGCTGGTTGGGCAAGAGCTGGTGGTTGGTGGTGGCAGGAGCTATCATCCCTGGCTTGGAGCAGGAGATGTTTTAGAACATATGAATCTCCCCATGACATGGACCACAAGGGTCACTGTCCTCATAGAGTAGTTCAACCACATGCCAGCTGGTGGCCACCAGGGGTGGTGGAATTGGGGCACAATACTGCTCAGACTGTACTATAGCCCATTTCTTGGCCTGTGGGCCTTTGAGCTGATCTTGGATTAAACTTCTCATTAAGAAGAGGATTTGAACTGTTACCCGAGGGATGGCAGCCAGTTCTCCACCCCTCTCCAATGCACAAAGGCCCCATTAAAAGACCTGTGTTGGAGACAATGAATTGGTATCACGCAGTTATCTGCTTCTGAGGTCTCTTTAAGCTCATTTCCTTCCAACCTTCAAGTAGAGAGAGTCTCAACTGCCATTTGAAACGTCATTTTGGGGTGTTTTTCTGGAATTCAGTATTTGGTGGGGTTCTTTCTCCCTCACTGTCCTGATTACACCCCTACTGTGAACGCTTCATGTTTACAGCTTATTTTAACCTTGTTGCCTTGCTAGTTTATGGGTTTAAGCTCTTCTTTGCTCTTCTTTCTGGAGAACAAGGACTACAGCAGCTGGTTTCCTTCCTGCAGAAGGGGCCAGTCTGTGTTTCTGCTGAGAGGTGTCACCTTCTCTGCTTTGAGCACAGAGAGGATCCTCAGCTGCAACCTGTCTAACTCGTCCTCCAGTATTGCCCAGTTTTTATCAACAGATTTCTCACCAGCCACTGGGTGTCAATCAGATTCCCTGGGGCATTTTTTAAAATCATCACTAAGAGATGAGGAACTCATTTATGGATCGGTGAACCTTCAAGCTGCTTTTTGTCCCCATATACCTGTTTCAGAGGTGAGGGGGTGGGTGATTTCAGGGTGCTGCTAGAGGTCTGTGCAGCAGGCAGACCCAAACCAAACTGTGTTTGCATGTAGGTGAACCAGGGTCTAGGGTTATTTTCAGAGCAGGTTCAGGGATTCAGTATTTCCAGCTGAGATGTTTTGGAAGGGGAACAAATTTTCACAGGCAGACCCTGGATTGGTGCCCAGAAATGGGGCCGGGTGGACGTCAGCAGTTTTGGTTCAGGGAAGAAGGTCGTGTGAAACTGCATCTCGGATCTACCCACCCTTGCCCTCAGTATCATTTGTGGCTGAACCTAAAGACCTGGAGCGAAGGGCAGAGTTTTGCCCACGCAGTGCCTGGGATTTACATCCTCAGCTGGGAACCTGCTCCTGCAGGAAAATCTGCTGGTCAGTGGCACGTATGACCACTTCTGCCCACAGAGTACAGGTTGATGTGTTTTTAGGGGACCCCCTCAGTACAAGAAAGATGCTGAGGAGCTGGAGGGGATCCAGAGAAGGGCAATGAGTTTGGCAAAGGCTCTGGAGAACAAACCTTGTGAGGAGCAGGTGAGGGAGTTGGGGCTGGTTAGTCTGAAGGAAAGGAGGGAAGGAGCCTGTTTTCTGAACCAGTAGGTTCCACTGTTAACCTAGCAGCCACCGGCTCCCTTGTCTCCTTTACTGGGTGTTGTTGGCTGTGGCTCAGAGTGCTTACGGGATGGCAAAAGCTACAGCAGCTGCAAGATGGGTCTGATAAGCAGCAAATGGGGGTTGATTGCTGAGAGTGCTCTGTGGCTGCAGGGTGTGTTGGATATACTCACGAGGAGAGACATATGAAGCATGCAGACTGCCACCATCCACTATCCCTGGGCGAGTTCTAGTCACCTGGCAATGCAGATGCCCGGTGTTCTGTGAGATGAAGTCGTGAAGCTTGAAAAAAGCATCTCTTTCCTCCATGATGGATATTTTTCTGTTTTATTAACTCCCTAGTGCCTATTTATTGTCCAGTAAAAGGGAGTGCACTCATCTTTTCCTCCTTTAGTTGGCCAACTAAGTTTTATTTGCCAAATAAACCTCTGCAATGAAAACAAACTGTCTTTGATCCAGATTTCTACCCCCAGTCACTGTTCTATGATCCAATACAAATCTACAAACCATTAATCATCATGATGGGAAAGACACATGATTTTTCTTCAAAGAACCCATGGAGGAATTTCTCACCCAAGTACTGCTAGCCATGGCTGTTCAGGCAATGTGCAACAGATTATGCAGAAGGCAACCAGTGCCGTTATTTTTGCTGTGTAAGGGGAAACTCTGGCATATTGTTTTGGAGATGAAGACGTGGAGACATCCAGATCAGTCCCACACAGTGTGAGGTTGATCTGACTCTAATGCAAGTGTCTCCATCTCTCCTTAGGCTTTTGTAGTCAGCAGAGCTGGGAAAGTCTGACCACTGGGCTGAGAGGTTGGAGATACCTGGCTGTGGGAACTGGACCTCAGATCCTGGAGGTACAGACTGCCCTTCCAGTGTGGAGAAATAGGGAATCACCCTGGGGATGTTGATGGGTGACCTTCACCCCACTGCTTTGCACAGTCCGGGGGACTGCAGGCAGTATGAGCAGGATTTGAGGGGGTAAGGACTACCGTGCCTTTTCTGTCTTCACAGCTCTCTCCTTAGTCTGCATTTCTTCTGGATGGGCCACTGATCTTCTCTAAGTAGGTGGCACAGAGAACCATGTATGTTTTGTGAATCCTGCGATTTCTAGCATGGTACCACATTTCCAGCAGGACTGTATGATGTATTAATATCACACGGGATGGACTGTAGTGGTAGTGTGGTGATGGGATGCTCTAATGTAGACTGTGCCAGTGTACCATAGTAAGCTGTCAGCTTTAGGGGTTTCTCTGCCACACCATATATATGCTCTACTCATCCTGGTGGAAGAGAAGTACCTTGAAGTTGTCTTTGAAGCAGAAGAACAGATCTACCTTTAGAGTGCTGAAGATGTGTGATGGCACATGAGAAAACTAAACTGAGCTACGCTATAATGGAGCAGAGGAGGACTAAGACCATGCAGAACAGCACTGTCAGAGACCTTGTGTTGGTCGTATTCTACTCCCAGTGTAGCTGGGAGGGAGTAAGTAGACAGAAAGAAGACCCTAGAAGGCAGCATGGTGTGTTGCTCAGTGTTAGTAGAGAATGTGCTGCTTCAAAATGCTGTGAAAGTGGTTAAAGTAAGAGCAAGCAAAACAAGGCTTTTCCCCACAGTGATGGAGATGACAGGACTGGAAGTAACATCGTAAGTTGCTGTTGTGTAGACAAGCACTAATCTTTCACCAAAGAAGGACAGAACTGGACACTTGGAAGGCCAGAGTTCATCTCCAGCTTCTCACAACTCTCTTCTACTGTGGAAACTGCTGTGGGACAGCAGCAAGGCAAAACAGAGGGACATGATGCATGTGAACTCAAAACAGATTCAGCAGTAACGGGCCTTTGATTTCAAGCTGGTTCTTTTCATGTTTGTCAGCCAACACTCCTTTGAGTTCACTGTAACCTCCAGCATCACACACAGAAGGGTCTGGAAATGACCTGGTTTTCAGGCTGCAGATGCCCATTTGATGCTGAATCTGTAAACCACGTGTTCTCACTTTCTGAGACGAAAGAGGAACAGAGTGTTTGTGCTCTAACTTCTCTCCCACTGTGTTATGAGGCCATGCCTGGTACCCTGAGCTGCTCGATGAAGCAAGTAAGTGAGAGCAATTACTTCAGCCATGTGCCAGAGACCTGCTCACCCTTCTGAATCCCAAACCCTTCCCCACCACCCTCTGTCCCTGTCTTGCCCTGCTTTCTGCCATGTCTGATCATTGAGTGCTGCCACAGGAACAGAAGGGCAATGTTTTCATAGAATGTGTTGGGCTGGAAAGGAACTTCAAAGGTCATCTAGTCCAACCTCTTGCAGTGAGCAAGGACACCTTTAACTTGATCGGATTGCTCAGAGCCCCATCAAGCCTGACCTTGGATGCCTCCAGTGAAGGAGGCATTTCTACCACTTCTCTGGGAAACCTGTTCCAGTGTTTCACCACCCTCCCTGTAAGGAATTTTTCTCTAACATTCAATCTAAATCTACCCTGCTCTAGTTCAAAACCTTAAAAACCATCAAAGTCGTCGTGATCCCTTTAGTCCTTTGTACTACAGATCAGCAGCTTGCTGCCATGATGACCCCATGGGACTCACCAGGAAAAAATCCTGATGCTCCAACAGCACAGATCCTCTATCCACTCTGTGTTAGCACGTAGCTGTGGGAAGTCCATGAGCCTAGAGTGTCCCATTTCTGTCCCGTGAAGGGCAGTGCTGCTTGTCTCCATCATCCAATTACGCACCTACGACATTATTCAGAACATGGGGCGCTCTTCAAAATTCAGCGTTAGAACCCTGCTTAATCAGCTCGGGAAGATTCATTTCTGGAGGGTTATGCAAACTCTATTTAAATTACAAATCACATCCACTCTTTATGCCTGAGGATTCATTATAAGAACAATGAGAACTCCTAGGCACAAGTAAGGGTGTGAGCGAACTTCTCATCATGAAGTTACCGCTGAGGTTATTATTGACTAGCTTTTGTTTTTGCTGATCATTAGCGGTGTTCTGCTTCTCTGGATGGCTTATTGGCAAGAAAGCAACACGTGAGAGGCAGGATAAATGTAAAATGAGTTAAGTGAGATGCTCTTATTTAATGCAGGATTGCAAGCTTGAAATGTGAGGTAGGAATTTTGCTCAGAGGAAGAAGACAATAATTGACCCCATAAGGATGGATTTGTTTACCAGCTGCATTGCACCTCATGGGATCACTGACAGTGACTCTAGGCAGGTTTCTTATTTGGAAAAACTTCAAGTTATTTTTTTTGCTAGTGGAAGTGATAATGGACAGGTGGGATTCATTGACCAAACACAGATGCCCAGTGCTGTCTGAGATGTTTGATGACATCCAAAGATCTCTGGGCCAGGTAGAAATAGTACAGGACTTGTGAGTGACCCTGGATTGATAGTTCAAAGGGATCTGTGTTAAGTGAAGCAGTCACCAGGCTCATCTGGCACTGTTCACCAGAGGATGGACTTGGGTTTTAGGGGTTTCTAGGGTCATGTCTCATAGCCCATGGTGTTTGCATGGGGTTGATAGAGAAATTGAAGGCCATGCAGAGGTCCTGTGCCTGGCTGCTGTTGTAGCTGTGCCTGTGCTTACAAATACAAATGGTCTGACTTGAGGAGCTTTTTAGGTCCAAGTGCCTGGATGAGTGGATGAAGCCCAGGTAAAGTACTTGTGTGGGAAGTCATCTGAGCTTTCTGTAACCATGATGTGTCTGTTTTGCATCTGGGCTACAGCCAGTCTAACAGGCCTCCAATGTAATCTTGGCCAGATCCTGTTAATGATCAGATCTATTCTTCTTACAGTTTGTGTAGACTTCTAGACCTTTGTATCAGGGTTATAAACAGGCCTAAAACATCTCTCAGTTCCATCACTGGGTAAATCTGTTTTGAAGTAGGACTAGATGGGAGGCTGGAAGGAAAAATGTCTTTTTATGAAACAAACAGGTGAAGCCTCCAGGCTTTAGCAACTCGTTAGTTTAAGTATTAGGTGATAGTGGTAGCTAAAAGGCATCACAATTAAGGAAGGTCTCATTAATCATTCTCCTTAGCCATTGCTAAGCACACAGGCTATCTATCCATACCAAGGACAGATTGATGGTGCACAGTTTGGACATCATTCACAGTGATTTGATAAGAAAAAGAACATTTGTCTCAGGGACAATGAGACATAAATGAGAAGAATTCCTCTCCTTCACCACACAGATGCTACAGTTTTCCCCCCAATTACTTGCAAATAGCACCTTGTTCTGTTAAGAAGTGGAACTGTCTACTCCTGAAGCTCTCCTAGTTCCTTATGTGTGGTACCAGGGATAAGTGAAGACCTTTCTCTTTACATCAGCCTTCATGTTGGCAGCACTAATTGTTTTATAGGGGCAGATATGAAGGGCACAGAGAGCTAAAGCAACTTTCTCAGAGCTGTGGAAGGAATGGGAGTTGGCACAAAGACCTGAACCTGCTCTTCAGAGCGCTGTCATTGTCTGTCAAATCAGCAGAAGGACTTTTACTTCCTTTATGAATAACAAATTTCTCTGCATGGATGACTGGAAATTCTTGGAGGTCGCAGTAGCAGAAAGAGAGATTTCCCCTGCCTCTTCTAGACAGAAATGGAAATCCATGCCTGTGGTTCAGGCTATAAAGCGATGCTGTGCTAAGCTGTTCCAGCGCTGTCCTGCCCACTTAGCACATGGATCAGGGGCAGAGTTTCACTGTTCATTGAGCGTGCAATAGCCGGCAATGCAGTGCAAACGAGAGCAGCAAGCTTGTCTAGCCCTGTCTCACCCTGTCTGACTACACTTGAAAAAATCCACAGGGCTCTTTCTTTGATGTGCCAGTGCTTTGTAAACCTCTGAGCTACTTGCTGTGCCTGGTCTTTGAAAGAAGTTCAAACCCCAGCACAGAGCACTCTGCCCTTTACTGCTGCCTGGTGGGTGTCTAAGTCCCCTGAGTACATCTCACCTCTTCCTGAAAGAGTCACAGCTGGAAGGAGACTACAGACTTTGGGTGAACGCTGTCATTATAGGGTAGAAACCTTCCTGCTCCTACCTTCAGCAGTCCTTCTGTATGGATGTGAGTTGAAAAAGGTGGTATTTCACACATTAATGGGGAGCTGGACTGCCTCCAACAATAGTCCACAAGCCCAACAGGACGCAACAGGGTGACATCAGGGTGGCATTTTCTGGCTACACAACAAGAGTACCAGCAGCCACCTGGAGAGGTTGGGTTGTCCATCCTCTCAGCTCATCTCCTACAGGGACTATGAGGTCAGATACCACAGGGCATCCTGGCGGTTCAGCTTCAGGTCCACAGACGTAACACAAGGGCCAGTTCTGGGCTGCGTGGGGAGCACATGAAGGCTGGCTCTGCCCATTCTAACAAAGCCTGAGCACAGCTTTTGTCTGCAAGGCCATACACCAGCAAATCTCTTTTTCTGTTTCCCTGGATTCATGCCATGGGTCTGAAAGTCACCAAAGCAAGCTAACAAATAGAGAAGGCAGATGCCCTTTGGCTTGCAAAACAGGAGGAAAAAGCATAACAGCTTCTCCTTCCCTCTTCCTCGACATTCAGCGCAGCAGTAACAGATGTGGATGTAGGGTATAATTCCATGGGAATGCAGCTGTAATTTCAAGTGAACTAATACCCACATGTTAGACCAGCTACCAGGGAGAAGAGAGGATCCTTCTGGCTGGTTTTAGCAGACACCTGGGCTCTCTGTTTTCATTTGTTTTCCCAGTAGTAAGATCCATTTATGACTTCTATGGGTGCAATTAAACATGAAAAGAGCATCGAGCGTTTTTGGCATGAGCTGGGTGGATGGATGCAGAAGAGCAATGGCAAGGCATGATGTTCTTGGAGCTGGAGTTTTTCTTGGATGGCAGCCCAGGATGTTTTGGAACGGGAGCCAGTTTCACTGAAAGGTTCACGAACTCCTGAGGACTGGGCCCACATTTACCCTGTCAAAGCTCCGCAGGGCTCTACTGGGACGAACTGGAGCAGAGCTCAGCTGTAACCATTCCAGAAGAAAATTTGTCCCTGCAGAAATCAGCTTTGCTGTATTTGACCATCATTTCTGCAGGTGAGAGAGGACCTCAGCACACTGCAGAAAGGGGCTGCCATGCTGGGTTGTATCTGGGAGCTGGGTGCTTCTCCTCAAGTGGCATTCTGTTGAGTGGCAATAACATGATCAAGGTATTGCACCAGAGGAGGTTCAGATTGGATATTAGGAAAGCGTTCTTCACAGAAAGAGTGGTGAGGCCTTGGAACAGGCTGCCCAGGCAGAAAGTGGAGGCACTGTCCATGGAGGAGTTCAAAAAATGGGCAGACACGGTGTCTCAGGAGACGGTTTAGAGGTTTGGGGTTGTAGGGCAGATGGTTGTACTTGGTTTAGAGAAGAAGCTGACCATGGCTAGCTGGGGGAAGGTTTGGAGAAGATTATCTGGTTTATTGCAAAATAGCCTGCAATTGAACCCATGTTTAGACATCTGAGGATGATCAGGGTATGGGGCCTTGGAGGTGACTGGGAAATTAAATTACTTGATGGTAGGGACATAATCAGTAAGACCCGAGTCCAGAGGTCTCTGCATAACTACCTTGACAGCCCATGTTGCAGAGCTGACATGAAAAGACATGTGAGAAAGCGATTCTTCACACAAAACAAGCCTCCTTTCTCCTCTTACTTTTTTGGCTGAAAGGACATCACTTTCACAGAACATCCTCCCTGTCCTCCTCCCCACATTTACAAGTCCAGTTGCAATTCCTAGTGTATAGCCACATTGCCCGTCATCCTTCAGCCTTCATCCATTGTACAGAGGCATTCACAATGGTTGATTTTGCTAGGGAAGAAGCAAGGACCATTCCGGGGAACCTACCTTGAACTGATGTACCATCACCAAGATCCTTTGAGATCCTTGTGAAGATGTCTCTGGTGGCCAGGGACAGAGAAATTACCAGACAGGATCAACAAATTGTCTTTGATTTTAGCCCACAGCATGTATCTTGAGATGCTACAGGTGGTCTTTCCTTCATGGGATGACCTGCCAGATGTTCCTCTGGACCTCTCTTAGTCGAAGGTTACTTGATACCCAGAAGCATGGACATTTCTCAGCCTTGAAAAAGCTCTACAGACTCTGCTTTAAATCATAGTAGCAGGACTCTGAATGTTCTTGTTTCTGATAAAGAATTGGTTTTAAAAATGCCAGAGACACTCCGTTATATTGGCAAATGTCTTATATGTTAAATTACAGGTGAATCAGCAGTGGGTATCACAGAATCACAGAATATCAGGAATTGGAAGGGATCTCCAAAGATCATCTAGTCCAATCCTCCTGACACAGCAGGATCACCTAGACCAAGTCACACAGGAACATGTCCAGGTGGGTTTTAAATGTCTCCAGAGAAGGAGGCTCCACAACCCACCCTGGGCAGCCCCTTCCAGTGCTCTGTCACACTCACCGGGAAGAAGGTCCTTCTCAGATTGATGTGGAACCTTCTATGTCCCAGCTCACACCCACTGTCCCTTGTCCTATCACTAGATGCTACTGAGCAGAGCCTGGCTCCATCCTCCTGACACCCACTTTTACATATTTATAAAAATTAATGAGGACACCCCTCAGTCTCCTCTTCTCCAAGCTCAAGAGGCCCAGCTCCCTCAGCCTTCCTCATAAGGGAGGTGTTGTACTTCCTTTATCATCTTTGTGGCTCTGTGCTGGACTCTATCCAGCAGTTCTGTGTCTTTCTGGAACTGAGGGGCCTAGAACTGGACACAATACTCCAGATGTGGTCTCACCAGTGCAGAGTAGAGGGGAAGAAGCACTTCTCTTGATCTGCTAACTATCCCCCTTCTAATCCACCCCGGGATGCTGTTGGCCCTCTTGGCTCAATTTCTGCACCTGAAATTAGCTAGGGTATTGATAAATGAACTGGTGAGGTTGATTCACCAAAGCTGTCTGTACATCACCAACATCTGAGCACCAACGCCCTTAGAAAGTCCAATATCAGAAACTAACTTGCATTGTCAACATTCTAGAGATGCGAGTTGGCTCTGAGATATTCTCGTCATATCAGGCTTCATTAGTATTTGGTGTAAGGATGAGCAGGTTGAATTTCTAAACCCTAAAAGATCAGACAAGAGCAAAAGAACCCGACACCAAGTCAATCCATAGACAAGCACCACCACATCCAGGAGAAACATGTCATTTTGGGGCTTCCAAATACTTTGAAGAGAATAAAATGCGGTTTGGAAAGGAACTGGTACGCTTTGAAACTCCAGCTGAAAAACCAAGGAAGACTTATTTGTTTTCTCTTGTCTTTTCACACGGCCCTGCAGGGTTTTTTTTTAGCATCTGTGAAGTTCTTTCAGACCGTTGAGTATGACAGGTTGAATACGCGCTGCTGGGTTGGTTGCTAGGACAAATGAGAGGATGGCAGAGGTTTTGTCTACAAAAAGGAAGCTGTTATCAATTTTATCCGGGATATGTCACGGGCAAGCGAGGCCCATGTGTGTGGTGACTGCTGGCTGGGGATTAACTGCTTGTGGTGGCAACTGACTGGAGAAACAAATCTGAGATTTTTATGGAGGAAAGTGGCTGCTTACGGATTTCAGTTGTGTCCATGGGAGACTTGTTCCAACACGCAGCTGAGCATCTCTGGCTCTTCTCTAAGCATGACAGGCCAGAGGTAAATCACTAATTCACACTTTGTTGTCAGTGCTTTTGTGCTTTTAAGTCAACAATGGGTCTGAAATTTCAGAGATAGTACTGATTTACCAGTGATCTGCAGCTCTAGAAGCTAGGTCAGGGTCAGGGGAGACACCCTCATCCTCCTGACATCTGGATAGTGATAAGACCGAAGGAATCCCTAAGGTCAAACTTGGCCCAAAGATTTCCTTCATACACCTGAGTCTTGAAAGGAATTTTCCATCCTTTCAGCTCTGACTTTTCTGCCAGGGAAGTAAAATAAATGTAGGAACATGATTCAGTGCAATATTTTCTTAAAGCTACACACAACTTTCAGTCTCCCTGGTCTTTCCCAGTGTTTGCAAAATGAATGAGTAAATACACCAGGTGAGTACAGGGTGATCCTTCCTAGATTTTGATGATAGTGGCTCTTCCTGCATTAATGCTACATTCATACTCTTACAGCTAGTAACAATCAATACATTCATTTATGATTAATTTTCCAAATTCCTTTTGAATCCGTGTGTGCATTTTAACTTGAAACCATGTCACAGCAAGAAATCCTGCATTGCACTTGGACCTGCATAAAAATATGTTTTTATTTAAAACCCTTGCCTTCACGTTTCACTGAGTGCCCCTAAAGCTTGTGTGAGAAAAGGTGAATATTTTTCTTTGCTTACCATGTCCTCCATATCACTTGTGATTTAGTCTTTCTTCCTGCACCTCTTTTAGAATCACAGAATCATTCAGATTGGAAAAGACCCTGGGGATCATTGGGTTCAACCATCAACCCTACTCTACAAGGTCACCCCTAAAACAGATCCCCCAACACTACACCTAAGTGACTTTTAAACTCATCCAGGGATGGGAACTCAACCACCACCCTGGGCAGCCCAGTCCAGTGCCTGACCACTCTCTCCAGGAAGAATTTCTTCCCGATGTCCAGTCTAAAACTCCTCTCTTCAAGCTTGAAGCCCTTCCCTGTGGTCTGTCACTAATGACCTGTGAGAAGAGACCAGCACCAGCATCTCTACAGTGTCCTTTCAGATAGTTGTAGAGAGCGATGAGGACTCTCCTTAGCCTCCTTCTCCTCAAACTAAACAGCCCCAACTCTCTCAATCTCTCCTTATCAGATTGATTCTCCAGGCCCTTCCCCAGCTTCGTTGCCCCCTCTGCCCTCACTCCAGCCCCTCGATGTCTCCCTTGTACTCAGGTGCCCAAAACCAGACCCAGTACTCAAGGTGCAGCCTCCCCATTGTTGAGTACAAGGGGACAATCACCTGCTTACTCCTGATGGACACACAAAAGGGTTGATCAGCTTCCATCTTTCCATACTTACTAAAATCTTTGGGACAGGTAAGTGCTAATTTATATCAGTGGAAGATCTGGACTAGGAAAGGTTTTAAGCTTTCCCATTTCTCATTTAGGTTGCGGTCTCCACAGACCTACCCTTGCAAGAACATCCTTATTACAAGACCAGGCAGCACTTGCCAGCACCCGCTGTCTGCTCCCTTGTTCCCTCACCCTACATTGTACTCCTCTGGTTTTACACCTTTTCCTTCCATTTATTGCTCTTACATTGGAAATCAGATACAACAGTCATAAAGAACAACAGGACCAAAGAAATAAAAGCCACAACAATAAAAGGAGAGAAAAAGGAATTGCAGTTAATGACATCTATCTAGGGAGATTCCCCCTTCTGGGAGGCAGAGCAATATGGAAGGGCATTCAGAAGGCAGATAGTCCCTCAGTCCCCCAAAATTCACTTCACATCTTAATATGATGCCCTTTTAAAACTTTTTCTTTGTTTCTCAGAGCCCTACTTGCTGACTTCCTTTCCTATTTTCATGCCTTCCTTTTCCCCCTGTTGTTCCTTTTGGTTCATTTGATAATGGGGAGGGTGACCTCATTAATGTTTATCAATATGGAAAGGGCAGGTGTCAGGAGAATGGAGCCAGGCTCTGCTCAGTGTCACCCAATGATTAGACAAGGGGCAATGGCTGTAAGCTGGAATATAAGAGGTTCCACATCAACCTGAGAAGGAACCTCTTCATGGTGAGGGTGACAGAGCACTGGAAGGGGCTGCCCAGGGAGATTGTGGAGTTTCCTTCTCTGGAGATGTTTAAAACCTGCCTGGACACGTTCCTGTGTGTCTAGACCTAGGGGATCCTGCTGTGGGAGGGGGATTGGACTGGATGATCTTTCAAGGTCCCTTCCAATCCCTAGTGTTCTGTGACTCTGTGACATTCGC
>JAOXOE010000001.1:114474917-114497760 GCA_028565055.1 Phoeniculus purpureus
CCAGGCTCCTCTGACTCCTGGGCAGCTCTAAGAGATGAGAGAGTACTACTCCACCAATCTATCTCCTTTTCACACTCTCGGATACTCCTCAGCTTATCCACCTCTTCCCTTAACTCAGCCACCACGCAGAGCAGGTCCTTCACCTGCTCACAACATACACAGGTGTTCTTGGCACTGTCCTCCTGCAGTGGCACAAGACTCAGTCATTCAATACAGTCAGGGGTCTGAACAGCCACATCCATTGTCAGGGGAATTGTTTGGGCAAATGAATCCCTCGTAGCAGCTATTTTAGCCCTGGATCGTTTAACCCCACCCATTGCTAACAAGGGGAAAGATAGTAGAATAGTAGAAAGTAGATTGAAAGCAAGAGGGAAACACCTAACAACACAAAACGGTGTCTGCAACCCTACCTGCTTGCTCCGCCTGGGCAAACTGCCTCCCTGTACTCCAGTCACAATCCCATTTGCCTACTCCTGGTCGCCGCGCTCCCTAGAAGCGCTCGGCCTTAAATACTGGAAGCCGAGCCCCACCGAGCCTCCTCCTTCCCGCCGCTCCCAAGGCATGCTGGGAAGTGAAGTCCCGTTGCCCTGGCTGGGTTTAAAAGCCCCGCCGAGACTCCTCCTTCTGGCCGCTCCTAAGGCAGGCGGGTAAGGACACCATGTTACACCTTGCAGCCACTGAAACTTTCATCAGGAAGTTCACCTCTCAGCAAAGTCTATTTATATGATCTATATAAATAAAGTCTAGATATATGATCTATGCGAGCTTCTTTACGTGGATAACACACTAAGATACCATGAGGAGAGGACACGTGCAATCCTGTCTGGCAAGCAATCCACCCTCCCACAGAACATCCACCACCCCTCCCTGAGACATGAGTGCCGTATTTCCCTTTTAATTAGAGATGGACCAGCACAATCAGGACCTGGCTACCCTAACTCCTTCAGGCAAGTACTTTTCCAAACGAGATGTACAAACAAAACTGCAAGAAAGTGTTATTAAAACCAGCCAGAGGATTTCACTGATGAAGACACACCACAGTGCCTCTGTCATGAATTAGAGGTATCGTAACACAATACAAGCACATATAGTATAGACCCTGGGAAGCCTATTCAGCAGAGCTGCAGAACTTTTTGAACTTCTTAAGTCAGTAAATCTTCATGATCTTCCCAGCAAGGCAAGGGGTGTTAATGCATTTACAGCACAGCTATATAGTTTGCAGAATGCTCCTGCATATTCAGAGCAAACCCTCCAAATCTTTAGCTCCCATATTACTGCTCTGTGGCCAGTAATCTCCATTTGATATAGTTCAGGTACTGTGTGGCAGCTTTATTTGCATCTTGGAAATTACTTCCTTCTTCTGGCACAGGCACAGGTTTGCATATAAAGTTACAGACCACTGTTTGTCATGTACTTGATTATGAAACGGTAATAACATTGACCAAGAGAGACCTTCAGCTTCCGTAAACAGATCTAACACTGCTGCAATCTGCCATCGTATCTGCATTTACAACATTAAGGACATTACTTTTTTACCTGAAAATTTCCTTGGCAGACATTTGCGGATATGAGGCTTTACCGTGGCATCATAATGGACAGATAACTTCACTCTGCTTCCCTACAACTACCTCACTCCCCACTCTGTCTTTCTTTAACAGATGAAGAAATCCAGCGCAAAGAGGTTTAAACATTTGCCTAGGTTTAGACAATAATTCAGCATCAGTGTCAGAATTAGGACCCAAATATCATAGCTGTCTTTTCTGCACTCTCAGTTATAGATGTATTTCCACCCACTTGCAGGTTCAGCTTGAAGAAAACAGAAGAAAATGAAAGAAACTCCAGCCCAATTCATTGCTATAGCTACAACAGAGAGCAGAGCAGCTCTTGTGATAGAAGCAGCCACTGCAAATACAGTTAAGATGCTATTAAAACGCTTACACTTTCACATAGTAGCTTGTCAATACACACTTTCACCTTCTCCTCCCAGTTTCATTTCCATCTGCGGAAGCTGAACAGGTAGAGCACAGAAAACATCATACGGGCAGAGCGTATAAATTATCTGCTCTATCTCTGTGAGGGATGGGAAGCTCTAAGGTGTTGCTTTCGATGACTGTTGTGGTGGGCCATAAGGGATGCCCCCAGGCATGAGTAGTTTAGGGTTAGCATAGCTGACAGTACTGATTGAAACCCCGAGAGAGTAGAGCTGCCCCCCAGGCACCATTTCTGCACCAAATCCCATTGCAAAGCAACATCCAAACCTTTTCCGTTTGCTACCATATTGTTTCTTATTTTTATTCAGCAATATCTCTATTCAGTCTAAAGTCATTCTTTATCTCTTTGCTCCTAGGGGTAATTTGGCAGAGTAATGCCACAGACTGAAATGAAAAAAAGGACTGGTGACAGCAGTATTAGTTCCAGCAACATTTCATTGGGAGGAGGGTGATATTTTCTTTTGGTGTTTACATCAAGATAAAGGATGGCCACTTGTTCCCAGGGAATGTTCAGTTCGTTTTGCAGATCTGGCCTGGAGTCTTATTGTCACCTCCTATGACCACATGCTTATGTTATCGAGGGGCTTTTTTGGGTCTTTAGCAAGTGCTCATGTTCCCTGCAGGAAGTGGGTTCTTTGGTACTGAAGAATGTCAGTCAACATTTTTGGAAGTGTTGATCAATGAATGGATGATGTGCTTTCTCCATCTTCCTATGCAACAGCATACCAGGTCCTAAGTCATATGGCAAAATCTCTGACAGCCCAGAGTGAGAAAGGACTGACAGCTTCAGTCTCTTAGCTGTGGGCATGGACAGAACACGCATTACACACAGGTTTGCCTGGCTTTGAGCTTTATCTACAAGTCAAAAAGTGACTTGAGAAAGTGAAACCCTTTCCCGCACTCTTGTGTTGGCACAAGGAGAACTCATTACAGGGCGCACAAAGTCTTTTGTTTCTTTGACATTTTACAGGGCCTCAAAAGACCAAACAGAATTCCTCTTTTGCTTGCAAACATCTGAAACCAGTATCATGCTATGAGCATCTGCCTTGACTCTTTCCATAACTCATTGTCTGGGAAAAACTGGCTGCCAGTTTCACCTGTGAAAAATGTGGAGTATTTTAAATCTGCATTGTATTCAGTGTGTCTCAGGTTTGCAGCTTGGAGGTTTGCTTTAAAATTTAAAATAAAAAGATTTATTTAAAATAAAAAGCAGCATCTCCTTTCCAGAGTGCTTCAGTAGCTCTCACGAATCTGCGTGAAATTTCATCATGAAACCTCAGACTTGTGAGATTCAAACTTCACTGCCAACTGGAAAACCTAGGCCAGATTTGTTCTAAGCTTGTAGGCATCAAAATGATCAGAGAATTGCAGAATGTTGGGGATTAAAAGGGACTTCAAAAGATCATCCAGTCCAATATCCCTGCCACAGCAGTATCACCTAGATCAAGTGGCACAGGAACATGTCCAGGCAGTTTTTAAATGTCTCCAGAGAAGACAACTCCACAGTCCACCTGGGCAGCCCACTCCAGTGCTCTGTCACCCTCGCCATGAAGAAATTCCTTCTCATTGATGTGGAACCTCCTCTGTTCCAGCTACAGTCATTGCCCCTTGTTCTATCATTGGATGTCACTGAGCACAGCCTGGCTCCATCCTCCTTTCCGTATTTATGAACATTAATGAGGTCACTCCTCAGTCTCCTTTTTTCCAAACTCAAGAGACCCAGCTCCCTCAGTCTTTCCTCATGAGGGAGATGTTCCACTCCATCATCTTTGTGACTCTGTGCTGGACTCTCTCCCGCAGTTCTGTGTCCTTCTGGAACTGAGGGGCCCAGAACTGGACACAATATTCCAGATGTGGTCTCACCAGTGCAGAATACAGGGGAAGGAGATCCTCTCTTGATCTGGGCGTCAGGAGGATGGAGCCAGGCTCTACTCAGTGTCATCTAGTGATAGGACAAAGGGCAATGGCTGTAGGCTGGCACATAAGAGGTTCCAAATCAGTATGAGAAGGAACTTCTTCCCAGTGAGGGTGACAGAGCACTGGAACAGGCTGCCTGTTTAAAACCTGCCTGGACATGTTTCTGTGTGACTTGATCTAGGGGATACTGCCGTGTCAGGGGGATTGGACTAGAGGATCTTTTGAAGTCCCTTCCAACCCCTAACATTCTGTGATTCTGTGAGACTTAAAAGGAATATTAACGCTCTGCGTAGCACAACGTGTAGCCACTCTCCTCACTCTCTGCTCCCAAATGTTCCCTCTAACACTGTAAAAAACCACTGCATTTATTTATGTTTAAATAATTTGTCCACAAACGTTCCTGCTCTCAAAGATCTCCTTTGGATAGTTGGGGTTTTAAGGTAGTTGCCTCAGATACCGTGTACCCACCAACTGCTTTTTCTTACACCTAACCATGACCTGTGTTTGTTAGCAGTTGACAAAGGACACTGCTGTCAGGCTGCCCAAAGAACCCATTGTGCTTCCACTGGGTCATAAGCAACAGGAAATTTTTAGAGCATGAAAGAACCTCAGTGATAAAGAGAATTAGTACTACTTACTAGATATAGAATCATAGAATCATTAGGGATTGGAAGGAATCTTGAAAGATCATCTAGTCCAATCTCCCTGCCACAGAAGGATCACCTAGACCAAGTCACACAGGGACACGTCCAGGCGGGTCTTAAACATCTCCATTGAAGGAGACTCCACAAGCCCCCTGGGCAGCCTGTCCCAGTGCTCTGTCACCCTCACTGTGAAGAAGTTCCTTTTCATATTTATGTGGAACCTCCTATGTTCCAGCTTACACACACTGCCCCTGTTTAACCACGCAGATATTCTGGCTCCCTTCCTTGACTTCTTTCCTGTTGGGATGCTCTTGTGTTGTGCTTCAAAAAAGTAGTGTTTGAATGTTAACCAGCTATACTGGGCCCCTTTACCTGCCAGTCTCCTGTCCCAGGGGATTTCCCCTAGCAATTGCTTGAAAAGGCCTGGGTCCTCCTTCTTACCCTTTTTGAAGATTGGAGTGACATTTGCTATCCTCGAGCTCCTAGGCACCTCTCCTGATCCCCATGACTTAGAAAAGATGATGGAGAGTGGCTTAGCAATTATTTCTGCCGTCTCACTTAGTACATGCAGGTGCATCCCATCTGGGCCCACAGATTTATATACATCCAATTTGCTCAACTTATCCCTAACCGAGTCCTCATCAACCAAGACAAGCTCCTCTCTCGCCTCAACTTGCTCTGGAGCCTCAGCAGTCTGGGGTTCAATATCAGCACAGCTCCAGGAACTACTTGATGGAAAGCCACTGGCAAGTATTATGGAAATTGATTCTTCTTCTTAATGTCAAAGAAGGGACTAAATTAATAAACTCGGCTGGATGCAAGTATTTAAGAAATCATAAAATCATTTTGTCTCTAGGCCAAAACTCGAAAAGCTCATTAAGAGTTTACTCAATCAGTGGGAGATTTCTTGATAGAGTGAGTCTTTTGTGTTTTAGCATAGACAGCAACAGGAAAGCAACGCAATTAATGTTTGTTTTGAATTTGTCTCTTTTAAAGAAGGAAGATGATCTTACAAAGATCAAAATGCTATCAAAGTCTGAAACTGTATTTCCATGTTCTCTGCATAACCTCTGGTTATGAGGCCAAACATGAACGCTCTAAAGCCTTCAGATTTGCAAGGTGTAGTTCTGTAGGAATTAATAGATACGACAAAATGCTGAAGGACTGAACAGAAATTAGGTGAAATCTTCTAACTGTAATCGAAATAACACAGAAAGTTGCCTGAAAGAGCAGCAGCTATGAGATGTGATGTACTATTTGATCAACCAGTTCTGTGGATTCACAGAATTACAAAATCTTGATCTATTATCTGTGAACCCTTACCTATTGTGAAGAGGTTTATCCCACTGTTTTAGGGTTGAACACTCTCCTGATAGAAGATGTTTCCTATAAATGTCTGTCATCTGGGAGTCAAGTGAATACTTCAGATGCTCAGTTTTCATTTCCATCCCTTTCTCATGAAGAACAAAAATAAGGGCAAATAAAACCAACGATTTTTTGCGTCACCCTGTCAGTGTCAAAACGTTTCTTCTTTTTAATGGCTAGATTGGGTGGTTACACTTGTGTGTGGTTATCAATTCTCTTTAGACATGGTCTGAAGCAAAAGGTGCTGATCAACCGCTATTACCAAAAATATTTCACAGCAAGCTGCAAGAGTATGATGCTAAACTTCTTAGCCTCTGTCCTTTCAACATAAAATTAAGCCCATGTTGCTTTGAGTTCTTTGCAGCTAATCACTCACCCCACTGCTTTGTGCATGGCCCTGGCTCTCATGCACTCAAAAGCAGCATTAAGGGTAACATCAGAAGTTTCTGTATCCCATTCTTAAAGGTAAATTAAGCACGTCTAAGCCTAGGTTTTGTTGACTTTCAATGAAGATTAGACTTTGAACTGCTAAGTTGCTTTGAAAATTTCACTCTAAACAGCTTTAAGATTGACAGAATTTGCCTTAAGCTGCTCTGAGGCTGACAAGATGAAGGTCTGGTACAGTGACAGAAGTTCTTTGATTCGTTCCTCTTGGATGGTTCTATAACCTAGAATAAGCCATTTTTTCTCCTGGCTACCATGACTGAAGCTTAAAGTTTTGATGGTGTTGTCCACTGTGACACTTCCTTGTTCTGTGTGTAATTCCTGATTTAACTAAGCAACAGAACTGGGGCCTTTTCTCTTAATATCTTAATTTAATATGAGTCCCATGTCAATAAAAAGCCTGAAAATAAATCCCCCAGGAAAACCAGCTGTATTCTCCTTCTCCCTGCCTCGGAAACGCTCTATCCATTTAGCCTGATGTTAAGATATTCTTCCAGTCTGCAGAATAACATTTACCATGAAGCCTACTTCTACTTAGCAATTAGTTTTAGATTGAAATGTTAATCAAAAGCCATGTTTTTAAGTCCAGATGAAATCACATTAACAGTGCCTTGAGTCAGGTTCCTAGACAAAATTTCCTTTAGCATTTGAGTAGTTTGACCAATATCAAGCGGATTACATATACTTAACATGGAGTACAACATATTTTATGTAGTAGAACATAATTAATGGATGCTCTTGCTTTCGTAATATTGCCCGTATGTTTTCTATTAGATTTATTTTTAAAATATTGCACTTCGCAGGATGTACAACTCATTTTGAGATTTCAAACATCATTACCATTTCCCAAGCTTGACTCAAATGATTGTGTCACACCGAAAGCTGGAACATGCTACACCTTAATGTTAGATTTGCATGCAGGAAATACAAGACTGAGGCAGTAACGATAAAACTCTTGCTTATGTCTTCAGCAGCTGTAACTTCCTCGCTGGCTTATAAGTTAGTTATGCTGGCATCTCTGTTTTTAGAAACATTGAATAATGCCCTTTGAAAAAAGGTTTAGTAACTGGGGAAGTGAAAAGAAATGAGTCTAACAAGCATGTCTTTGTGTATCATATTTATCATGAGCTGATCCAAAACCATCCTCATTTTATATTGCTCACTGAACTTGGTAAGATATTTGATGGGGCTTCCTAGAGAGGTGGTTGATGCACCAAGCCTGCCAGTGTTTAAGAGAGGTGTATTGAACATACAATCTCAGGACAGACTCCTCCAAGCCAAGTTACCTACAGTTATATCTATTCACAAGGACTGAAGTATATGTTGAGGCATAGGAGACTACTGCAGATCATATTTATAACTTTTGGGCATATCAAGAGTTTCTAATGTCTATCATGCATATAAAGACAGTAAGACCGATATGCTGATATGGCCATATACTGGGAACTATAGTGTGTCTCGTAGCTCAACCATCTGGAATGTGTGGGCACCACTAGTGTGACTGTGGGCTTGTAGTGGGGAGGACTTTTTTTTGTTTATTTTTTTGGAAAACAAATTAGGTGCAGTGTAGAGATTATTAGAGGAATCTAAACTCCCTAGACAGTAAAGGCAAAAGCTAGATAACTATTGGCAAGGAATACTTGAGAGCATTTATGTTAAATGAGAAAAACAGCTTGGCAACATTTCTCTAATTCGATGTCTTGTTTTCCAACTTGTGAAATAAAAGGAGATTATTGTGAAGCATGGTGAAGTGGCCATATCAATGATTATGATGGGCAAATGAAACATAAAAGGGGCAGTCTCCTTGATTTCAACAGAAGCAAGCATCTATTGAAGCTACACTTTTTGTCAGAGAAACCTGCAGTGTAAATTACACCATCATTTAGCATTTGCTTACACAAAAATGAGAAATGGTGCCATTAAAAGGAATTGAGTGTAAAAGAATACTGGAATAGAGACCTAAAAGTAAGGAGGGTTGGGTTTTTTTTTTTTTGACTCTGGCATGCCAGGGAGTTACAGAAAAAGGCAAACAAGGACAAAAGTGAACAAACGTCTCTGACTGAAGAGATGTTTTTCTTCCACTTCATGTAGACAAAATTGTGTGAAATATTTATCAATAAGCTTTTTTTTTGATCAGACTAATTCTTAAGCTTTTTCTGTATTTTCATAGCCTCATTTGCAAGCTGTAGGAATTTCATATTTGTTCAACACAGAAATCGCAATGCAATTTAGTGGGTGATTTAGGGGTTGGGAGAGAATATTCTGTTTGGAGAAGGCTGTCATGTACAGGGGAGAGAGGATCAGACCATATGTGCCCTGTTCTTCCATGTTCCCTAAACATCTGCTGCTAACCACTGCCATAGAAAGGACACTTGGCTAGAGGCACCTTCCTTTTGAGCCAGGGTAACTGCAAAACAAAACTGATGCCAGGTTTTTAGAGGAATATAGGTATGAAAGTGAAATTGCCTGCATGACTTACAGTAGTTCCAACAGGAGAAAGGACATGAAAATTTTTCAGTATTTAAAAAAATGAACAAAACAATCCACATGGAAAAAAGATCAAACACTTGAAATATCTGCAAATCGCAAATTCTGAAAATTTGCAGCTTAAGAAGAATCAAGTTGAACTCTTCAGTTTTCTGACAGTGGTCCCTGCAGACAGGTGATAACTCTTGCCAGTCAGTCAGTGGGGAAGGAGCAATTTCTAGCACCCAGGATCCTGCACAAGCAATCTGTGAAATAGGCTCCCACATATCTCAGGAGGCTGTGAAAAAGTGGAGCCCGGGAGAGACAATCATGGAGTTTCCATGTATGTGAACAAATTAGAAAATCTGTGTTTCCTTGATCAAGAGCTGTGTTTGATAATTAGGATTAGCAACCTGAAAGGTGCTACAGCATGTAAGGTGCTGAGTTGCCTCCAACAGCAATAGTGTAAATGGAATGCCTGTATTTTCAGGTGATCTCCAATGTGAGCCTCTGTCCAAGCCCAGACTCAGTCTTCAGAGTCCAAGAGATGCTTGTGGAGGGCAAGGCCCTGCACTGCCAGCATGTGCAGGGACACAGAGCAGACAGTGTCCCTCAAATCTTTTCACAGTTAATATGCAAAATAGGACGAAGAAAGTCTCTGACCTTAAGACATTATTGTCAGCACGTTTGACATAATCTTCTACCTCCTCAAATGCTTCTTGATAGCTCATACAAGACCAACCTGAAGGAAATGGTGTAACAAAATCTTGCTGGAGTTGGATGTGGGCACCAAAATTAGGCTAGCAGCAAGGAATCTGTTCCAGCACTGAATCAGAGAGAGACCAACAGAAGTCAGAGCTTCAGATGCATGTCTATCTTAGCTTTGCTTGTTGGCTGCTGTAGGTATCCTTGGCACCTAATTAGTCTCTCCCATTCAAGTCAGTATCATTTAGTCAATGACATCAGTCTTTGGGAGTTCTATACTCAAAGCTGGAGATAATTTAAAGGAAATGTAAATATGAATATTTTATTACTCAGCATCTCTTACCAAACACCTGTCTCTGGGACCAGGCCCCTGTCTTTATAAAGCCAGGATGGATGGCATCTCTCTGCCAAGGCGGCAAACAGTGAGGATAACTACAGTAAGGATTGTGCAACATTCAGATAGTAAATAGCAATTACACAGGACATTTGGGCATAATAAGAAAGCTCAGGAAGTAAAAGGCCAGGCAATAAAGCGGAATGAATTATTTACAATCAACTGCAGGATGTGTTTAAGGATGAACCCACAGAAGAGCCTTTCAGACCTGTCAAATCAGTGGAACCATCTGCAGTTGATGTGTCAGCAGACAAAAGTTTAATAACAAATCAGTAAAACAAATAGTACCAAATTATTAGGATGACATGAATGACTCAAATGTGTGGAAGTGGAAAATATTAACCCAGATATTTCAAGGGACACCATGACTGGAGTAACCAGCAGATCAGCTTAACATCTCTAGAGCAACAGTAAACTCATGGACCAGGATTATCACTTGGACTTCCAGAAAGACAGACTTCCTCATAAAAATAAAACATAAGAAGTTAGGGGTGAAGAATTAGTAAATCTTTAAAGAATAGGAAACTAAGGCTAACAAAGAAGGGTTTATTGTCACAACAGAGTAATCCCACAAATGATCTAGAAAAGGTGGTGAAAAATGACTCAGTAATATTTACTGAGGAAACTAAAGTATCAAAGGCAGCAGCCCCAAAGCTGACTAAGAAGATTTGCAAAAGGATTTCAAAATGCCAAGAGCCTGGATGATAAAATACTTGATGAAACTGAGTGTCAATAAATGCTGATGGAGGTGTGGGGAATATCAGGCACGGTAAATGTACAAGCTGATATATATTAGCTTAGCAATTACTCTCCAGGATAAACATGCTTGACACTGTATGTTTTTCTAGAAAACATTCATTATATGCTTGGCAGTAGTGAAAAAAGCAAATTTGTACCTACAAGTTACAGAAAGGAAAAAAAGAACCAAGTAGAAATCTTTGTTATTATACCAAGATCCAGACACCCACACCCCTCTACTAAAGACGGTCCTGAATCACTCATCCAAAAGAGAACCTGGAAAAGGCAGAGAAGGAGATGAGACACCAATAAGGGTGATTTTGACACAGGGGCAGATTATACAGACTAAGCTTTGTCAGCTTTAAAAAACATGACCAAGAAAAGAATATAATAAAATTAAATGAAATTATGAGTTTCAGGGCAGACGGAACAGAGACATTTGTTTTCACAAAACAAAAAATAGAGGGATTGATAATTTAATTACTAAGAGATAATAAACTGTTTACAATTAAGCAGTGGATATTGCATAGTCTGAAAAATTAAATGGACCTAAAAAAAATCCTTCCAAAGAAGATAAATAACCATCAAAGGCTGTTTTCATAGTCTCAGAATCACTATTATCAGATATTATTTGAAAAAGCGTAATGGGCAGGAAAGAGCTTTGGTCCAACTGAGTTTGGTGATCATCTGCACCTTCACACATTCCCCGTACATTCATTTGGCTTGTGACAACCTGATTGAAGGACAGCCTTTACATTTATGTCCTGCTGCTTTTGTGGAAACCAAGTAAGGAATTCAGGCTAAGACCCCACTGGTACCTACACTATGCACCTGCTGGTAAACAGACTGAGACCCTAGGAGAGGGTCAATAATTTTCTTCAAGCTGTGTAAGTTACTGTCGATAACTCTGTTTCTTCACCTAGGCCTTACTCTAGAGAAAGAAAAGAGGTTGAAAAAAACCCCTAATTGAGGGGTGGACAGGCTTATTTTTCTGTTACTATCAAAACAGTTTTTTCAGGCGATGCCCTTCCCTTTTCCTTTCTTCGAATGGCTAATCTTCAACAGATGGTGCACTTTACTTTTATCTGAAAGTCTTGGCACAGATACTCAGGATTTTAAATAAACATATTTTAAATCAGTTAATTGAATATTATTTTGAGTACTCTTTTGATTTTCCACTACTGAGCAGTGTTGCATGACTACACTGAATACAAGGATTGAAAAAACATCGCAGCTTTAAGAGCACTGAAAATTCTTCCTGAAGCATGAGATTTACTGACGCAACTGCCATGAAAAACTGTAGGGGTTTTTGTTACAGAATTTTACTGTTGTAAGACTTAGTGCAGGCAACAATTTAAAGAAAAATCCTGTGCATGTTTGGGTTTACAAGATAGAAGAGCAATGTTAGGATTGTAACACACTGTGCAACACAATTCATGTCCTCACACAACACCATACTTCTTCTTGCAGTTAATCCAAATATTCCACATATTCAGAGGAAACCACCCCCTAGAAATCTAGGTAAAGAGATGAGCAGGAGGGTCATCTCCTGGAAGCCGCTTATCCAACCCTATTCGTAAAAATGCTTGAATAACTAGGGAAAACAAACCACTAAACTGGGTGTTAAAAAATGCTGAAGCAACAGCTAAAGAAAAGCTTTAAGGAATATTATTATTATTATATGCTTCCATCTCACAACAAACTAACTGAGAGAAATACCATAATCTTAATGTTACTGCAAAAATGCACTGGAGGAAAAGATGCCATGTACTCCCTAAGGATATTTTTATTCTTGTTCCCATTCTAAATGATTGACAGGGCAAAAAATGAAGGGATTAACTTCTAGCTGACAGAAGACAGTAACACGGGTCTGTAATGATGGCATCCGCAAGTGGCATAGTGTCCTACTTATCTGCATTTTAAAGCAACAGCTGCTGGGTCTTTTGTGATGTCTGCAGAATTCTAAAGTAAGATTAGAAACAACAGCACTTCTTTGCTACAAATGCCATGAAACTGGGCTTCACAAGACAGAGATAGAACAGAAAGTGTTGAGCATCTGCAAAATTATTATATGGGGCAGGGGGAGGGCAGGGAAGAAGCTCTTGTAACTCTTGACATCTATGATATTTCTCAATCAACACAACACAGATGCTGGTAGGTTTCACTGCCTACAAACTTCTCTCATACTGAGATATTTGTCTTGAATATATTTTTGAATTCGGACACTCTTCCTAAAGAAGTTAATTCTAAAAGGATGCAGATGCCTTTTTATTATTTTAAATATTTGTATATTTATAAATATAGCTATATTTATGAACTTGCACATATTTACACCAGAGAGTGCTCTGGCCTGCCAACTGGTTTGCAGCCTCTCTGTTCAAGACTACTTTCTTCTAGCACATAAGATCCATGCTGCCTAGCTCTGGGCTCAGAGTTGCTTTGAGGCCACGTCACATCCAGGAATAATTGGATTATTAATGTGGTGTTATTCCTCTTCAAAGAAGCTGAAGGAATGCTAACAGTATGTTGTAGCCTCACACCACGTTTTATAGAATAGTTTTATAGACACCAGAATAGTTTTGCATGTCCTAAATGAGTAGCATGAGAGTCTATGAGTATCTCACAAAGACACAGATACACAGACCATTAGGGGTTGGAAGGGACCTGCAGGGGTCATTGAGTCCAACCCATAGTCTGTAAGACTATGATATGCAAAGAGAACCAAACCCAGTGGTGATGTTTTATCTATGCTACCCAAAGATATCTTTGGAGTGAATTGTCCTAGAAAACAACCTATCCACATTTTGACTTCAAGGGAACTTGTTAGGTTGCTCCAGAAGGGAGTCTGGGAGTGACTGAGTGGCACAGTGTGAGCAGTGAAGGCCCTGAGTGCAAACAGGGCTGCTAGATTATCTGGATTATAGTTACACCTAAAGAATCACGCCACAGTTATACATTTTTAGAAATAATATAATTTTGTGGATGAGATATAGCCATATCTAATGTACCACGTTGCAGCAGCTATAGAATGCCTAATTTGGAGTGAAACTAATTCATTAATGTGAATGGCTCACAAATTTACTGTTACATGTCCTTGATGACCATGGACACTGTTTCTAAAATGGCCTGATGGCCTAAAGATTTATTTGGAAGAAAAGGGCAGCTCTGAGAGCTCTACAGCAGCATGACATTCCAGGCTGGCATGTGATTTGCTTTAGACACAGCTATGATTGTGATTGCAATTGCCTCAGACTTTCTTGATGACCACTATTCAGAAGGCTTCAGATGATCCTGAAAATCAGAATAATTTCTAATTTTACCTCTTGATAGTTGTTTAAAGTACAGTAAGGTAAAAGGGTATTGAATACAGTCTGTCGGAACTTTCTGGAGACTGACAGGTTACTTGAAGCTGATTAATACAGATTATGTTTTATGCCTAAAGTGGACTTAGGGAGATTTTTAAGACATGAGTGCAGAATTAAGAGTTCCTACACCCTTCAGCAGGCCAAGTATTGTAGACTATATTTGCTCTCACATATTTATGAGAAGTCATTTAAAGAATTACAGGATTCATATTTAAAGCAGAGAAATACCAAGGCTGCATTTAAACTCTAAAGGGATCAATCTCATAATGTTTTGAATATGCTTAACAAACATATGTACAAGTGAATGCAGAAAGCATGCAGTAGGAAAGGATATTCCCATTTAAAATGCAGCTATATTTAAATTTTTCTAGATGTTTAGTGATTAGAGACGTGAGTATGGGAAATTTGAGATTTTGCCACACCACTGACTGAGGAAGTGGGAGACACAAATGCAGTTCCTTCAACAGACTAAAAGGATTCAAAGCCAGGATTCTTTCCTCTTCAGAAAATGCCTTAATCATCAGTTTTGTGGAAAGTGGGTTTTGTACTCCTACCCTTGGAAGGGAAGTGTGACTGAGAGGAGAGGAGGGTTAAAGTTTGGGAGAAAGAAATTGACGGGGACCCCTCAACTGGAAGCTGTGGAATGCAGTGGCAAATGTTGTCAATGATTACCATCATCATCACCATCTCTTCCTCTTAGATTTGAAGCAGACACTGCAGTCCAGCAGTCTATCTTCGTTTGTACAGCTCTGGTCCCAAATTCCCAGAAAAGCTGGTACCTATTACAGTCTGAATCTAAGAGTACAAGCCTATTCCAGCCTTTAGTTTATCCTCTGAGCTAAACTGAGGGCAGAGTAATTGAACATAACCCATTCCTAAGACGCTGCCGTGGTCTGTAAGAGTTCTCCATTACAGATCCATTTGGCCAAATTCCCTGCTTAGCACAGCAAAACTGGATTGCTAACTCAACACCCATATTTTCTATACACAGAGTTTATGTAACTAAGTTGGGCACCCGGGATCACCCTCTGTAGACCATGTTTTATAAGAAGTTGTGATGCCATGTTGGGGTCCTGAAGTTCACAATATGACCTGTAAGTTGTGGGTACTTCTACCAGTTCTACAGGTAATATCTGAACCAGCTATGCTCACTGCCTTACCTTGCTGCCTGAGAACTGCTTACTCCTACAAGCAACCTTGCAAAATGCTTGTAACACAGTCAGTTCCAAGTTTGTCCCCACCATAAATCAGCAATGATGTTTTTTTTTAATACAGGCTGCTAAATTCTCCATTTTAACTGTTCTCCTTGAGTGACACTGAAAACTACTCAGTATGGAGAGCAGCAGTGCAGGGCCTGACCCATTTTGTACTGACTTGAGGGGGAACAAGATTGTGCCACGTTGCTGAATGGCAACGTCAATTCTTTAAAGACTGTGCAGTGGGATCAATGACAATAAATCACTTTAAAAATGATCCCAGAAAGAAATCTCTTAGGCTTTCCCTTAAGAGATAAAAGAGGTAGAGAACAGCATTTGCTGCAAACACAGCAAACCAAATACTGGGAAAATCCTACAAAAACGCATTAACCTCCTTCACAGACTGTCACCAAATGGGATTATTCCAAAGCTCACTTACTTCGGTCCTTGTCATTAAGAGGGGGGGTAGCTCATCCCTCAGTTTTACTAAACAAAACTTAGAGGTTTACCAAATAAAATTAGATTATCTTCTGCCTACACAGCATAAGGAAAAGGATGAAAACAGGATTTAAAATAAGGTAGGAGTGATGTGACAGCAATGAAAAAAAGAAGTTATTACAGAGGTCTGGGATAGCCTGAACATTAAACATGGGGACTGTCACACTGCCCTCCCTTGGCATGGTTTAAGCAGTTCTTCATTTCCAGTTCACATGAATCTGAAATACTGGTGTAACCGCATTATTTGCATGGTTGTCTTAGGTGTAGAAAAGTTTTTGAGTAGTTAAAATTCTTCTGTATCCTTTGTCCCATTTAATTATGAGGGTAGATTTGTTTGAGAAGATGGGAAGCAGAAGGCATTCATGACGGTTCAATTATGGTTTAACTGATCTCTTGTGAAATTAAGAAAAGTGACAGAATATTGAATAGATAAGAATTTATTGTGATGCTCTTGTTGCACCTAAGTGATTGTGATGTTATTCAACAGAGCAGAATTCATAGAACAATACAATACATAATTGATAAAGGTATATTTTTTCAATTACCATTTTATTTACATATTGATGCAAGGACCTGAACAGAGTAATCTTTTAGAGGAGTGTAATCCCATTCTTTCTGAACCCCAGCAAGAACTGAATCCAAATCAAGCAGGAAAAATTCATTTGAAATACACAACTGGACTGCAAGAGTGGAAATACATATCAGAGGATGGACTACAACAGTGCCCTGAGGTATGAGTGCTGAACAGCAGTGTCTCACTAATTTGCTTCTCACTCAGCCCTAGAAAATATTAGATGTCTGTAACTATAATGACAGCGAACATCCTCTAGGTTTCTGCATCACAGCCTGAGTCCTTAACAGCCCCAAATCCCAATCGCTTCACTCTGAGGTCCAGACAGACACAAAAGCAGGGCTGGAAGGGTTGAAAGATGTGAAATGTAATGACTGTAGCAGTGCTAGCGAAGTAATGAAGAGCCAAGAAGCATGACTGACGAGCTCTTAGATAACAGATTAATAAGGAAGATGTCTGTAGTTCATCAAAAGACTAATGGAAGATTACAGAAGTTACCTGTAGTGTGCTGTGGAGAAGGAAGTGGAGAGAAGGAACCATTGATACATATGAGATTAAAAAGAACAATTGAGCAAGAATGGAACACAGCGATGCTAATAATTCAGTTGATATGTCTATATCCTGTGTGATAATGAATTATACAATAAAAGGTGTGATAGAAAACAACCTGCAGGAGACTGTGATTTAATGCATACAGAACAGATAAAATATGAGTAAAAGAAATATGCAACTGAAACGTCATTAGAAGTTTGAGCTACTAGGCAAATACTACTGTGCAATGCCTGATCAGTGGCACCCCATACAGTATACGGGGTGGACACAGGGACAGGCTACAAAGGAGGAATACAGCATTGTTGCCCAGGCATCAGGTGCCTGGGATATGTAAAGAACAGTTCCTTTCCACAGACCATGATTGCTCAGGAACCCCGAATTATAAACATCTAATTGTTTTATTTTACCAAGAGTAATTACCTGTTAATCATCCATTAGGGAAATCTACTCCAGTCAAAATATTGACAGAGGAAATTTTAGCCTGTCTAGTACTGAAAAATGCTAAGTCAGAAGATAAATTCTAAAATCAGTTAATCAGCCCAAGTGAAGATTTAATTATTCTTGTAATTGGGAACGATGAAATTACTCTATACAAGTGCTGGGAAAAAAAACAATTCACAGAAATACAGAAGCCGTAACTCTCAGACTATCATGATTATTTGAAAAGCCTTTATATTTTCATACAAACACACCTAGACAGTTCCGTATCACACTAAATTACTTCTGTTGGTACTTCATTATGAATCATTATGAATTCAAACGATCTTTACCCCATAAAGTCCTATTATCATGTGCAGAGCATGAGCAGAGGTAAAGCACACACAGAAAAACATATCTAATGTTTGACTTTGAAAGACTGCAATGGTTTTGGTATAAATATCAGAGAGAATCTTACTGAAATATTTGACCTAAATGTCAGCAAGTCTGCTTTCTAACAACACTTAAATTGATCACAAGTTTTGTTTCTCCCATGTGTGATCACTCCTGAGCCTCTCTTGTGGATGTAGTTTGTCTGGTTAGTAATAAAGACACAATTCCTTTAAATGTTCCCTTTTGCTGACTGAAAAGACAAACTCCTTGACTTAGAAGGCCATACCTCTAGATAAAAGGTGGAGAGAGAGAAAGAGAGAGACACCTCAGATTCCAGAAAGTTCAGACTGCTTTTCCAGAACAGTTCTGCAAACAAGTAACAGTACTGAAAACTCCATAGTTTTACTTCTTTTCGTTCTGCCTCTTGTGACAGCGATGGGTGAAAGGCCAGATGTGTAGCACACTTCCAAAGGAAAGGATATGGTGGTGTGTGCTCAATGGAGTTCATTTAAGACAACATGGTTCCTTTAAGATTTGTGGTTCAAGTACATAAATAACATGCCAGAAGTTTGGGAGTGAGAGACTGCATCATCCTTTTCTTAAACCTGTTGGGATTTTCTTGTTTATGACACATCATAACTATAACTGGAGTCTAGGTCATATTGAACTGGAAATTCAGCACCAGAAGTACTCTTCTGATTCTGTTTGAGAAAACTGTCTCTAGTGACTCTCCTTTTCCGTTTGGTTGCAATTAAAAAAAAACCAAACATCCTCTTTTCACACATCTACTTCAGAAATTTCAGGTGAAGTTTTATGTCAGACGCTTCAGAGTTCTGTGATTTAAAGTCTGAGACAATTTAGTCAAAATCTATTTACTTAAAAAACTGTGAGCAGGTGCCCTATAATGAACAAAGAGCTCACTGTAGTGCTTCAGCATCACTCTCTAACAATATAACTACGTATTTTTAGGTACTAAATCAATACAGAATCTGAGCTCCTCAGTATCACCAGATTGATACCACTTACCTTCCTGGAGAAAGAGCTCAGATCGAATGCAAAATTCTTGCTGTTCTTTAAACAGGCAGAGAACTTCTAAACAGCAACTTGGAGGAAAATTCTTCCCATATTAATTGCCACATTTTTCCTGAGATACGACGCCTTATGGCTACGTGATCCACACTACATTAACCATTAGTTACACTGACTGCAGGTAGGTTTTTGCTGTCTGTAGAAAACATAACTCTTACTGAATGTTTAAAAACACATTTAGAATATTTTCCTTATTCAATATACTTATCTCTCTGCCTTTCTGAAATGTAATAACATCCCATTTCAAATCAGTGTCCCCTGTTGCTCCAGAATAGATTTAGAACCAAAAGCAGCGAGTACAAAATTGAATGGAAATCTTGTGTGTAATGCAATGGGGTACGTAGTGCATTTACACAGACTGAAATACATACAGCCATTTAATACCTCTAGAAAATTTCCTGAAAGAGCATCACTGAAAGCTGAGTATAACTGAAGTTTCCTCTCTTAACACTTCAAACCAAGTAGGGATTTTTCTTTCACTCATCCTAATTCAAATGAAGAGCTGCTGCACTGAACCAAGGAAATTCTAGAAATTAAAAAATTTAGGGAAAGAAAACTTTGCACCTTCTACACACTGTCCACAGTAAAAAGGGCCATATTCTTATGTCTGTGCAGTGCCCTATGGCTTGGAGATACCAATACAGAAAAAGTAAAATGAAAGCATCTCAAGAAGCATCAAGAAGCAAAAGAGCAATCAACTCTTTCACACTCCATTAAGAGGAAAACAACCTAATCTCTGCGAGGTTCTAAATTCAGCAATGGTCCTTGCTGGATAACTGTAAAGTCATTAATTCAGTCAAATTGCTCATTATTTCCTAACTTCAGTGGGAAAAAAAAAATCCCATTTGCTGATTGTTATTTCTGTTAAATTTTTTACCCCCAATTTCTAGCAGTCAAAGTTGCTGCAATCCTCGTTAAAGGCAAAATTACCTGTTGAATTTTCTCATACTAAAATACGAATTTATTTTTTTATTTAACTTCAGCCAGAATAAGCCCTCTGAATCAGATTTGAAGAAGTGGCATGCAGTGAAATCATGCTCTTCCTCATAACTCTAGCAGAGGCTTTAGGAACTCAGTTCCGACCATGATAGCACAATTGGAAGTCTTATTTTCTGTGTAAAGAAGGGCAGGTGTGGAATGGGGATCACACACTAGAGTGCCAAACACCAACAACATGTAGTAGTAAAAACTACTTAAATGCATGATAAATTTGCTTTTAAATTAGTAATAAGTGGATGCCATAAGTCTGTCTCTGATGTCTGTCTGGATGAGATACCAAGGCCGGATAACTCAAAGAGCAAATGTACTTTCCAAGGCATCTCATAGAACACCATATTCACAGCTTCCCCCTGATGCAGAGCCCTCTTGTCGTAATAACTCCTTAAGGATGTGGCATTGTGTTCTGGATTTGGTGAAATCATGTTTGCTTATGGTATTCCTGCATCGAACTCTCTTCTAGCACACACAGAGTTAACTTGCCTCGGCTGCGGGGGATGTTTACTTCTCCCGTGGAGGTTGGTGTGTGGTGCAGAAGTGGGGGGAGAGGTGGCTGCTGCAGGGGACAGGTTGAGCAGGTGGAGTGGGCCAGACAGATTTTGGGGTCCTTAATTGAGGACAGGGTATTCCTTTTCCCCTCTTTTTGGTACTCCCTCCCTGTTTGTGTGTCTTGGGAGACTGGTTTCGGCTTCAGTTTCGTTTTGGCCAGTAGCACACTGCAGCCTGTCTGTCCTCCTGTGGCTCTCTGGCCCTCTTCTGCTTCACACCCCCCACATCCCCCCCACCCCTTTATTTCCCCTTTCCTGTTTTTAGTTTTCCTTTTTATCTTCCTCTTATTTCTATCCTCTCCTGCAAATTTTTGGACTGATGCCTAGGAAAGTACTTAAATTGAATATTTAATTTTTGCTTAGGAGATTTCCCAGTCTTTCCTTTTTACTCCCCCTCATCCACAGCTTTTAGCATCTCTTAGGAATCAGGGGTTATCAGGTCTGGGCAGGGCGAGGGGTGGACTTGAGGAAGAACATACTTTTTTTCCCTTTTTCCCTTTTCCTTTCCCTTTTTTTTTTTCTTCACTTAATGACATCTTTAATAAAGTTTAATATTTCTAATTCCAGTTTCCGGACGTGTGTTTACCTCTTGTCTCCCCCTTCTGGGAGTGGGAGGATGTTTCTGTCTGCACGGTTGAGTAGATTATAATTGTGTGGGCTAACCTGGTGCTAAACTGTGACACAATGTTTTGGCTGCCAGTATAGAGGGGGCAAAATAACTTTCAATGCATATATGCCAAAGGTGATTGCATTCTGAACCTGCAAACCATGTTAGGAACATTGCTTCTACCATGTTTCCTGCAGTGCTACTGGAAAAGGTTTTGGTTCTGTTTAGCTAATCTCTTTTCAAGATGAGTCCATGCAGATATCTGTTTACTTGTACAGGAATAGTTGAAGAAACCATTGACTTTTTTTCAAATCTAAATTTCTGGTACAAGACTACTTCATGAGTTAACATGGTTCTTGACAGACAAATCACATTTGACTGGCTGCTCATAGAGACAGCTGAAAAGACTGAACTGTAGCTCTGTATCTTTAACAAGATACAAGAAAGTTGCACAGAATTGCTTGATGGCCATTAGACTAGTCTTCCATTTTGTGATCGATGACCTATGATCCTTATCTGTAGAAACTGTCTTACAGTCTCTGCAGAAGGGAGTAATTACAACAGTAGGTCACTGCAACGTGCACCTGTATTCTAAAGTGCCTCAAGGACATCAAGAAGACAAAGGGTTTGCAAGAATAGTGCTTTTAAACGGCAAAAATCGAGGTCTTTTTCACTCTCAGGAAGGAGGGAATATTGACTTCTTGGAAATGGAGAGGACATGCAGCATGTTAAGGTAAAAACTATTCCAACCTGGCACAAGCAAATCTAAGCGGTTAGAAATATGAGGTTACAAAAAAAACCACAAGTCCTTGTATTCTGTCAAGCAACTGCTTCCGCTCTAATTTTTCACAAAGCTCTTAGCGGCTGCCCACTATGCCAGGACCCCCTTGAACAACAAAGAGGAAGATGTGAGAGCAGAAATAGCAACATGCTGTTGCCGCCTTTGTAAGCAGTAGTTTGGATAGCAGTGGGTATTACGTGGTGCTAGCAGGTGTGCTGGTAATTATAGCAGCACAATATAGCGGCTGAAGGAACGGGTTGCCTGCAAGGTCAGTTGAAAAGCACAAGAAATAGAATTTTTGATAAGTGGGCAAATGTTTCATTATTATAATTCCTATTTAGCGAGGAACATCTGGCAAAAACCAGACAGCCCTGATTTTCAGTCTTCTTCTATTTGCTACGTATGTTGAAAAAGCAGTTAAGAGTAAGTACTTTTTGTATTTTGAAGTGTGACCCACAATAAAAATCTTCACAAAAGCAAAAGTTGGAAACAAGGCAGAATGCAGGTGTGCACACATATATAGAGACACACACACGTATTCTGATCTCTGAAATATTTTTTACTTTGTTTGCACTGAATGAGGCACATTCAGAGAATATCAAATCCCACCTGCCAAGGCTGGTCTATGAGAAGAACAGAGATGAAGCAAGCAGCACCCAACCACCATGGGGTTTGATAGCCTAATCCTGAGCTGGGTTCCCTTAGACATCAGCTTCTCTTGTTGACCAGCATCACATGACCACTGCCCACAGCAAACTAGCTGCATCTAAACCAAGATCTATTCAATATGATGGCAGTGAGGCTTGGGAAGACCTTGTCTTTCTGTTTCAGGACCTTGTCACCTGTTACAAGTGTAGGGTGCCAGGAATGAACAAACACATTGCTGAGGAGCTCCCTATCATCCCTAGCTCCTGTGGGAAATTACCCATGTCATTCCCACACTCATTGTAGAGTTAGTGCCCATTTTTATTTCTAGTGAGAAAATACATCAGCAAAAGCAACTGATCTCATTCAGCCTCACTGGTGAACTTGGTTGGGCTCCATTCTCATGGATCTTTAGCTTGTGGAGGGTAAAAGAGTCTCCTACTCAGAATAGAATCATAGAATCATTAGGGATTGGAAGGGACCCCGAAAGATCATCTAGTCCAATCCCCCTGCCACAGCAG
>JAOXOE010000001.1:114504747-114532629 GCA_028565055.1 Phoeniculus purpureus
TTGTTCTTAAGGATTGCTGCCCAGGGGACTTTGCTAATAAGTTTCTTGAGCAAATTGAAGTTTGCCCTCCGGAAGTCTTATGAGCAGATAATCACACTTATTTCACCTTCAATACAAGAAAGACATTAAACTGTTGGAGTAAGTCCAGAGGAGGGCCATGAGGATGATCAGTGGGCTGGAGCACCTCCGCTATGAAGACAGGTTGAGGGAATTAGGGCTGTTAAGCCTGAAAAACAGAAGGTTCTGACGGGACCTTATAGCAGCTTTTCAGTAACTGAACGGAGCCTACAGGAAAGCTGGAGAGGGACTTTTTATGAGGGACTCTAGAGATAGGACAAGGGTTCAAACTAAAAAAAGGTAGACCTAGATTAGATCTTAGGAAGAAATTACTCACTATGAGGGTGGTGAGGCACTGGAACATGTTGTCCAAGAGTGTTGGATGTGCTCTGGACAACCTGGTCTAGTGAGAGTGTCCCTGCCTATAGCAAGTGGTTTGGGAGTAGATGACCTCTGAGGTCCCTTCCAACCTAACTGCAAATCATAGAATGGTTTGTTACAAACTATATGTACCTTATTTCCTTAAGCTGCCTACAACAAAGTTATTTACTTTGATTATGCTCTCTGGCTACAAAATACCCATGAGTGTACCAAGTGAACAACAGCAACGTCACTACATTCCAAAGAAAGGCAAACAGCCATCTGAATCATAAACTTGTCATTACAGCAACAGATTTGCAACATATGGTAATTTGCCTTTAGTTCTCCTGCACAGGCTGACCAAAATAATCCATTGAAACAGAAATATCCTGAGTTGTATGGATATAAACCCCCTCCAAAAGCTAAATCCAAGACCTTTCATGTGGGTCTGTGGCCGAGTTTATTCATCAAGGGAAAATGTTAGTCTCTGAAAGCAAGCACATTGCTGAACTCGCATTTATTTTTACCTTAGTGTCTAATATAGACATAAACGACCTTTGTAATTTGTGCCCAAGTGGCACAAAAGATCAATGGCATCTTGGCTTGTATCAGCAATAGTGTGGCCAGGGACTTAATTCTCCCTCTGTACTGGGAACTGGTGAGGCCTCCCCTTGAGTACTGGGGGCAGTTCTGGGCCCCTCACTTCAAGAAAGAGACTGAGGTGCTGGAGCAGCTCCAGAGGAGCAACAAGGCTGGGGAAGGGACTGCAGGGAAAGTCTTATGAGGATGGGATTGTTTAGCCTGGAGGAGACTCGGGGGGACCTTCTCTCTCTCTCCAAGTCCTTGAAAGGAATTTGGAGTCAGGTGGGGGTCGGGCTCTTCTCCCAGGCAGCCAGCACCAGGACGAGAGGGCAGAGCCTGAAGCTGCACCAGAGGAGGGTTAGGTTGGCTGTTAGTAAGTCCTTCCTCATGGAAAGGATGATCAGACCCTGCAATGGACTGCCAAGGGGCGTGGTGGAGTCCCCATCCCTGGAAGTGTTTAAGAAAAGACTGGCTGTGGCCCTTAGTGCCATGGTCTGGGTTGTGGTGATGTTAGGTCATGGGCTGGGCTAGATGGTCTGTTCCAGCCTCAGTTTAAATCGTATACAGAATCACAGCATTACTAACAGTGCCAAGCACAATGCTGCAGGAGTTGCTGCTCTACAAACATACAAATACAAGAACTACAGAGCCTTTTAAACAGGCTTCTTAGAGTTGGACATAGCTAATTGTGTGGATTTGACTGCAAAAATATTATGCGAACAAAGGTGACTGAGGCTTTTGAGGTTTTCTGCTTAAGAGGTTTGGGGCATTTTCTTGGAGTAAACTGGAATAAAGAACAATTTTTGCATTTATGGTTTGTGAAGTGATACTTAGATATGCAGCTAAGACATCAAAGACTCCTGCAGTGAAGCGCCAGGGCATATCAGCTTAGTGACACAGACCACATCCAGAATTCATGAACTAACAGAAAACCAGGCTCATTGGTGCATAGACAGCAATACCATTCAGGCAGCTAGTCCAGATGCAGAACAGATGTATTAGCTCTGCAGACTGTGCCAGCTAATAAGGCTCAGTTTTCAGCAGGGCTTACCAGGCTGATGCTGATACAAGGATAACTGAGCTGTGCTGCAGCTCGTTACAGTAAATTATATGGGATCCTGTGTCAGCCCTTTGTTTGCTCACCTGAGATCACTCATTGTTGCTGGCTTGGACTTTTGGCACCAGTTTTCACCACATTTTGTGTTCCTGGCTTACTTCAAGCAAAATAAGCTTGAATGTCCAATGACTGTAGCTTTTCATAAAATGCAAATTCAGGGAGCTGACCCAAACTCAACAACAAAGTTAATCTGTGTTTAGTCTGGAAAAAACCTGCTGCAAGATGAATTGCTCCAGAATCAAACACAGAACTGGAGAGGTCTAAAAAGGTTAGAGAGATATTGAAAACAGACTTTTCCAGCTTAATCTTGCCCAAAAGCAAGGTCACTGGCAACACTGATCCATAGCATAGAATCATTGAATTGTGTAAACTGGAAAACACCTTTAAGATCATTAAGACAATTAGCATAACTGTACAAGCTTCATCGCAAAACCATGTCCTTCAGTACCGTATCCTTTTGGTGTCTGCTCTTTCTGGCTGCAGTACCATGTGGTGGCTGCTCACCACATTAACACTTAAGCTTTTCTTTCCTTATCTTCTACTGTACTCCTTCATGCCTAGGGCATAATGCCAAAATGTAGAATTTGGCCTTAATTTGATCTCTGCAATGTTTTCACCTGAATTAGCCCCCCCTGTGAATAATTATCACTGCCTGGGGGATGACGAATTGCTTTCCTCTACTTCATGATTGTCAGGAATTTCAAATAATATGCCGAACATGAGCAAGGGTGTGGGGGGTGGACGGAGAAATGAGAAGTCTAAAGAAGCATAATTATTAAAAGTATTAATATATTTGGCATAGTCTCTCATAGTCTCCCCGAGTCCCAAAAGGAGTGAGTGACAGCAAGAACTTTGCCAGGGACATTTGGGCAACACCCAGTTGCTGACAGTTAGACAGTTCCTATGTTATTTACAACCCTATTTAAGCTCTGCACATCACCTTATTTAGCATCTCATCTGAATATACGATAACAACATCATATAAGTTAGGTAGATGGTAATTTTTTTATAGTGTATACTGGTAGAAGGTTAAACATATGCAAGGAGACAGCAACAGACAGTCATGCATTTAGAACAGCATATAGTTGTCCTTGCTTTTTAAGACCAAGGTCCTGGGGAAAAAGTGCCTTTTAAGAGAACAATCATTCCATGTCTGGGCCAGACCACATACACGTATGCAATGCGTCACTACACCACAATATCCATTTTAGACATTAAAAAAGCTAAAACCAAGTCACTATAGAAGTATAATGTTCTGTGAAGATGGCTTGAAATTACTGGATTAAAAAGTAGGGTTTTATCCAATTTTCACATTAATGATGTTGTACTTGTAAAGATTGATGTATTTCTCAGTTAAATTCAGTGCAGTTCCTCAAACTTTTTCCCCTATCTTGCCAAACACAGAACACAAAAGTCAGTCATAGGCAAGGTAGCTGCCACCATTATTCTCAGGAGGAAGCTCTCCCTGCTCACCTGACATACAGTGACCTCTTCTGATTAGTCCTCAGGGAGCCGGACCCAGAACTCATGCTGTGATTCATCATCTGCTCACGCAGGTCATGGATTTTTGCCTCAAATCGAGCGTACTCTAAGGAGATAAAAAAAACCCAGATAATAAAGACATTTTAGTTTTCTTGACCTATATAATCATTAAGGCTGCTAAATGCAAATTAATATTAAATTAATAAGCATAAGGCATATCCCGAAAATGGAGGTCTAATAGAAACTCACATCAATATATATCTTAGGTAAATATCTGGCCTCTTTATTGAGGAGCCAGAACATTTCAGCATTGTCTCTTTGAAGAGTCAAACATTAGAACCTTTTCCCTTTAGTTTCAGGAAGGGAAAGGGAGTCTAAAGTGTGTTACCAAATACATTTCAGTCTGTACAAAGGATGTTGAATGCAGTTTTTCACTATACCTTTCCTCCTTCCAGACACTGAGATGATGTTCTGAACTTACTATGAGACAAGCATTTAGTCCAAAATCCCATCCCATACTCTGCATACAGAAACATCAAAGTCTAATTATCCCTGAAGCAACTGTGCAGTCATATGGGCAATAAGCCACCTTATTTACTTAGCCCACTGAGGAGCGGGCTCCATTTCGTCTAAATAGGTGGAGTCATACTGTGGTCTTACAGTGGGTGATCCCAGAAATTCCAGAACTGTTAAAGCTGCATAAGAATGGAACAAAACTTCCCACATCTTGTTCTCCTCCTTAGCTTTGCTTGTAGCTTTGTGAAACATTATGATCTGCAGAGCAACAACATAGGACCAGAGCTGGGGCAAGAATTCAGCTACAGGTGTAACATTTGATGAGCCTCCTCATCCCTTGTACACTAGAATCAATGGTCCCACCCTGTTGAGGTGCTGCTCATTGTGTGACTAATGGTCTGAGTTTTGGTCTGTGAGAGAGAAAACTGAAATTCTGGAGACAAGCTCTAATTCCTTGAAACCAACAAGCTAAAGGCAAAGCTTCCAGCAACACAGAGAGTCGTAATACAACCGAAACCTGGGAAATGTACCAACATGAGCTAGAAGATTAACTTGAGGGAGTGTTCAAAATCTATTTCAGTGAGCCAATGACACTTTGAACACTTTGAAGTGTAAGATGTTGCAGGCTGATGCCAGCGAGGAGATGTTCCTGCTCCTCAGTGTTTTATTTTATTGCCTGCTTCTAAAGGAGGTCTACAATTTCCCACAGCAAATCTGAAGTGAAACCAGCAGCCAAGGTTTCCTCCCATGGATGGAGATACATTCAAGTCATGCCAGCTCCCAGATTCACAAATGAATCTTTACTGTGCATTTATAACCTATTTCTCTGTTGTTCCTGCTTTTGCTCTGTGACAAAACCGACAAAGCTGTAAGACAGCAATATTCTCATTTTCTCCTTGAAGAAATATCAGCATTAATTTTATTTGATAATTTGCTCTTCACACTGGCTTGTTTCCTAGAATGTCTACATGCTTTGCCACAACTAATTAATTTTGTTCAGTGCCCTTTAACTTTTCATTGGCTGATAACATCTGACCTTTCCAAGATCCCACTTTTGCATACACACTGGTAACCTTCAAGCTGGCTTAGTGGAGTGGTTTGATTTGGGATTTCATGCTTCATTTTTTCCCCTCTCGATGCATTTTTTTAATTCTCTTTCCATTGAGCTTCTTTGGCATTACCAACTGAGTTTGTGAAATGACACTGGCTACTTTGACAATCAGCTGGGGATAACTGCTGTGGTATAAGACGCTTCAGTCTTCCCACATACCTATGACTTCACTGACTGCAGCTGAAATTCTGTATGTCAGGAGAACACACACTCCTACCTGCAGACAGCTTTTCAGATTTATCCTGCAGCTTGTTACTTGCTCATTTCTTTCATCTAGAGTAAATCTTTAAACTTCTTGGTGATTCAAACACACAAATCGTCAGTGAGACTAAAGCTTCTACAAACCTCTGTTGTTTTTTAAAATGGAGTTTAATTTAGAAGTGTTTATCCCAGTGTAGGATTTAAGTTTGCTCTACATGAGTCGTATTTGTTCTATTCCCTCACTGCAGAATTTATTTAGTAAATAATCATCTTCTGAGCAAGGCTTTGTTTAACTTGCATTTCATTACAGCAAAATTTAACATTTCATCTTGGCAAATAGGAAAGGTGATCTTCAAACACAAAAGCTTGCATTTCTCTTTCTCATACAGTGTCAGTACCCTGCATATGAGCAGAATACTACAGTTTTAAGAGTTGTTACTAGGTCTCTTCCATGTGTAGTTGATACACTGAAGAAAATAGTAAACATACAGTTTAATTCAGCTTCTTTCATGTCTGCATAAGAGTGAGGCCAAAGACACTAATGACTTACATCAGTGCAGCTGTAATGGCAGCTTTCTCTTTAACAAGCAACCATATCTCAGGCGGACTCTGAATGTGAGGTGTGGGAGTAACTCCCAGATTTAGACACTGATCTGGAGAGTGAGAAGAGAGAACTGAAAATCTGGTTCTCCCTAGCACAGCACCCAGCTATTCGCAACTTGAACAGCAGCTCATGAGATACTCAAATGACTCCAGCTTGGTCAGATAATGATGTTACGGTTTGTGTTCTGACTTCAGAGAACACTCATAGTTTAACTGCTTTTAACTGATTATTGTCTTTCTGGAAGACATTTTGAAACAGTTAGACATCTTTAAAATAATCTGATAAATGTGTGATTGGAGTTCAGGGTTCAAGATCCTGCTCTCTGCTTGACAAAAATTACTGGAGTCCTAATGATATTTCAGTTACTTTCTTAGCTTGGTATGTTTTTTCTCTCTGACTGAAATGCAAAAATAATTTGAAAAGACACAGATTTAGGGGTCTGTATTTCCCTGTAGTACCTTCTTCATGTTTATGCACAAAAAATACTGAATCACTTCCACCTGACAAATCCTGGGGCAAAAGATTTCAAGGCCATCAACACAGGCAGCATTTAACCCAGCTCAGATCAGTCTCTCTAATCTCAGTCCTCTTAGCCCTCTTACAGGTGTTAGATACCCCAGTGACAGCTGCATTTGAAATAAGAATAGAAAAAAGAGTGATAATCCATTTCAGCCATCAGAAGTGTTATGGTAGTCCTGCCCACTGGGAAAATGTCTTTTTTCTTTGTATATCTTTATACATAGGGTCATTCCAGAGAAGTTCTTTCCTAATAGCTTTGCATTTGCTAGGTGAGAACAAGCCATGGTGCTACAATTCAGAAAACCACTTCGTACTTCCTTCAAATTCAGCACTGAGTCTACAAAACACAGTTTCAAGGCTCCTGCACAATTAAAAGGACACTGAGGTTGTTACATGCTCACAAGAAATACAGTTAATGTTGAATCGCTCACTTCATGCCCCATAAACAAAGGGAGAACAAAGAACGTGTCACTGCTGAAGTGCATCCTTAACAATATTTGCCAAGTTTGGCTTACCAAAATCCATCTGTAAAGGTTCTATTCACTGCCTAATCCACTAATGATCTAACAACCCAACTCTGAGTGAGCAAACTGTAGCCCATACTACTGCTGGGGCCAGACCAGCTAATGCAATGGCTATGCTGGCTTACGGCTATGGAAATGGTGCTGTAAGAAACGGAGCAGATGAGATGGAGGAAAGTGTCTGTTCATAACCTGCTTTAGATCTGGCTCAGGGCTTATGGTAGTGGAGGCAGACCTGGATTTAACTGTCCCAAGGACACAGATACAACACACGAGCCCTGGACAGGTGGAGACAGTGCCACTGGATGCAGGGAAGGCGATTGCTGCTGTGAGGAATGTTCCAGATGCAGGGATTCCAGGGCTCTAGCATTGGCATGTTGCTCCAAGCAAGTGCCTGTTTTTCCAAGGGACTGTTTTCTGAAGTGGTCTCTGCTCAATCCATTTTGCAGCAGGAGAGAGAGAAGAGTCATGAGCCCATCCAAGGCCAAAACTGAGTGTACTTATCAAATAGAGACAACAAGTTGAACACCTGGCATTTGTCAGCTTTATAGAGAACTCATTAGCCTGTGGAAGAGGATGCTTGTGTTTTTGCTTCTACCTCATTCTAATGGCTTACCAAGTCATACATATTACTCACACATATTCTAACCTTCAAATATCAATGCTTTACCAAAACACTTGAACATGTTGAAAGACATTTGGGAGTAACCCACAAACCATCTTGAATGTTCTTAGCTCACACATTGAGAAATCAAAGCAAGGTAAATGGCCAGCCCTGTTAAAAAGCCTAGAAATGTAAGCCCACAAACCCTATCAGTAGTGGACTTAAATTGAAAGGACAGGTTTAGCTGGCCAAGATCAAAACTATCATCCACAAAAGCTTGCTTAACCTACTTTGGCATTTGAGGGTATGCAAACACCAATGTTTTTACTGCTGAAGTGATTTAGATACATAAAATTGTACCACCAACGTGGTGGGGAGTTGTTTTAATATACACCACCCTCTTTTGGTTTCCTATTGACTAGCTTTGATGGCCCATGATCTGACTCAGTGTATGACTTGTTGTCTGATTACTCAACAGCTAAGCCTCTCCAGATGCTGTTAAGAAAAATATCATGGGTTTGTGAAATGCATAGACATTAGGGACAGCTAGAATGAGTGTTGTCGTGACTTAAGACCTTTCATACACACAGAAAAATAGAACAGAATAGAAACATTATATTGTTATTATATGGTAATTTTACAATCAATTTCTTCAAGTCTCTTCAAAAATGGCCTAAAAGGCTATGATACTTGAGCATACAAGAAAGTTCTTGGAATGCTTAGATACATTGGAGAGACTACAAATGAATGTTAAGAAAACCAACCTCAAGAAACTTTTTAGAAAGTCATAATGAAAATAAAATGGTTTCTAAATCTAAAGATGGCAAAGACAGGGTTCTATACCTGATGTTTTGATCCTACTTTTTAGTAATATAAAGACCAGCTACCATAACTGAATAAATCTTCTTAAATTTTTCTATGAGAGTTACAGAACTTTACAAAGCCATATTACTGTTATTTCCACTTTTAAGTTAACAGTAAAAATTGTAGCTTTGATTGAATTTAGAGAACATGATAACAAAAAAGCTCTGATCCTACAGGTAAAGTCTATTTAAGCCACTGAAATGCTAATGCATTAGACAATAGTGAAAATAATAGTTCGCCATCACATTATTTGTTTGAACGCTCTTAGTGCTGGCACTTTCTAGAGATAGCAATTGTTTCTGTCAGCAGGTATCAAAAATTGCTTTCCTGTGTAATTCAGGATCATCACTGTTTGCTTCGAGATGATAACAGATTTCCTAATTGCTGCTTTTGTGCTTCTATAATAACGGTATCTCTAACCCATTTCAGGAAATGGTGAAGCAGCAATGGCTGTAATGCAAGCAGGAGGTTGGAAAAGGCAGTATGTATCTCTTAGACTCTGTCAGAGGATGAAAGCAAAGTAAAACTCAAACTGTCCAATTTTAACAGAGTACAGCGCTTAGAACAAAATACTAGGAGGCTTTAGATCAGGACAGAATTTTAACACCTCAAAAAAGCTATGTGGAATAAGTCTAGACACTATAATAAAGGAATAGCTGCCAGACCAGCTTCTCCATCAGTACCAATTTGGCATAATTTCAGTGGATTCAGGCCAGCCTAAACCCTCTGAGATTTTCTTCTGTTCTGTTTATGGGAACACAAATTATATGCCACTATGGCAAATCATGAACTTATTGCCTTGGACATCTGAGACAACAATGTTGCGTGACACTATTATTATAGTAACGTTATTTATGTAGTTCCCCCCCCTTCTGCCTCCTCTTAGCAAATGACTTGGCTGAACAGATTAAGATTTAAAATAAGGGAACAAATTTCCTCCTACAGTGAGTGCTTTCCATTTCTGCCCTTTGCCCACAGTGTTGTCCAGTCACCATTGTTTTACACGTGGAAGTGAGAGCAAGGTGAACTGATCAGCAAATGAGACTTCAGAGGACTGGGTCTGATTCTTGCTTTTCCACAGATTTACAAAGCCACAAAGAATAAAAGAGTCAGAAAGAGTAAGTCTCATCATACTATAGCACCTTAGGCAGAAATAATGAGCATTAGATTAACACTCATAAGCACTTGCAAGCATGGTTATCTCGCCACATCTCTGGAAATATTTGAAACCACTGTGATCCATATAAAAAGCACAACAAGTCATGTTCTGCTAGTACTTCCCACTAGAATTTTATGTTGTCCCCAGTTTAAAGCAAAAGATATATTTTGAGCCAGTTTTTGTTAGCAGTATCCTTACTATTGCTTTAAGATGATTAAGAGTTCTACTCTACAGCTGTCTGAGGTTGCAAGCATTTGCAGGGCTGGTTAATGATGGTTAAAAATCTTTGCAGTCTGCAGTAAATTAGCAATAAATAAATAAAACACCCAAGCAGATGGTGATTAGACACACGTCAATGTACCCTTGGTTCTTGTCTCTGCATCTGCCGTGTCTGATGGTAGCCACCACCAGGGCCATAGTTCTGGATAAGGCTGGCATTGTATCTTACATTGCATGGCAAATGCCATGCTATTCCTAAGTCTGGAAGTTCAATTAGATATAATATCAGTTAAATTCATTACTGACAGGAAAAAACCCACACAAAATTCTGATGCCATCAGTTGGTAATGCAATAGTGTTCACTGTTTATTGGAGAAAGTGTTGCTCAAAAAGCCTTGCTCCATTTGTGATGCACTGAGCAACAGAAGCTATGCTGCTATTTCTTATCAGTCATATAACTCCCCTGAGCTCACTCAAAGGAAATTAAAACCAGATTTCTATACTGGGAAAGGTACAATAAGTTTACACTTTATTAGTTTTTATCAGTTTGAATAAATCTGCTTGCTTTTTGGGAATATTTTCAACATACCTTTTGAGGAACATTTCAAAAATAGCAGCACAGGCATATTTACTGATTTGACTCATGCCTTTGGTGTTGAAAACCACAGTACAGTATGGCCATCAATGTCTTTGTTCTTTAATATCGGTGGTTTTCTTCCCATATCAATGCACAGGTATTGACAATCTAATCTATCTTCTAATTAGAATTTCACACTATTTGTTCTGGTGTTGGTCTCACTGCCTAAACAGTCCCACTAACTTTATTCTCATTTGCTTTATTACTGAATATAATGCTTCTTCCATCTGCTGCACCATTAGATACAGCCCTCATATTGTGTTAGTTACGAATTTAAATGCACCTGAACAGATATCTTCCTCCCACACTCAGGAGACTAATATTGTGCTCTATTCTTAGTCACGGGGAATATAATTCCAATCCAAGTTAGTCTTTAGAAGCTTCAGTTTCAGAGAATTCATGCCTCATAATGAAAGGTGTACTAAAATAAATCAAACTATTAGTGAGTGACAAGGACTATGTATCCCGCTGAGGTTTTATGCTACCTGCTTACTTAAAGCCTATCCTTGGTTTATCAAGTGTCAGCCTGGACTTTCTCTGCTGTGACCTTCTTGCAGCTTCCTTCAGTCACTGAAGGAAACTTGATAGCTTTGTAGCAGTTACTGTTTTGTACAGTGAAGAAACATTTCAAGATATGTATGACATTCTGGGCACAAAATAACTCTGACAAGGTGACAAACAAAAAAAAGCTGCCCTGCATTGGAATCCTCTTTCTTGATCAAATATTTATGTGAGACATTGCAAAGAAATAAAACCTACTTTCTATTAATAGCTAAGCTAATTTAGCTATTTCGTGACTTCAGGCTATTGGTGATCTGATTTTAACACATTCATTCAACTTCCACAATTCTCCATCCAAAATCATTGCCCTGGGGCAACTGCTTCTTCTTATTTTTCCATCATGATTTTTCTTGCTTTTGCTTTTTACTAAGTGTAGTTCTGTTCCTTAGGAATTGAGCATACTATATGGATTAGCCATATCTTCTTAATGATGATGCTGGCTTAGCCTGCTTCCACATCTTAAAGAACTGAGTTGACATCACAGAATCATAGACTGGTTTACTTAAAGATCATCTAGTTCAACTTGCCTTGCCATAGGCAGAGACACCTCCCACTGGACATGGCTGCTCAAAGCCCAATCCAACCTGGCCTCAAACACTTCCAGGGAGTGGTAACACCCACAGCTTCTCTGGGAAACTTGTTCCAGTGTCTTATGAGGAAATAAAACGCAGAGCTAACTGTTTCTACAGTTTCTTAGGCATGGCAATACTGGGAAGCCATTTTGGTCATCTTGACTAACCCTGCATCTACATTGGGTGCATACTCCTCTTTTACAGACGGTGTATTATTTCTTCCTGCCTCCAGCTGTTTATAGATTTTCTCCTTCCAAAAGTCTCCTGAGTGCCCCACCAATCAGCATGGCCTGTGAGTTTTCAGTAAGAATGAAATGTGTTAGCCCATCCAGTTTACTTACACTTATCTGACTGATTGCTGCAGACTAGAAAACATTCAGACACAAGCTGCCTGAAAAGGTAAAGAGGGCAGGATACAGTGAAATAAAACTGGGAGCAGACTGGAGAAGATGGTATCTTCCTCAGTACTGCTGTATATAGTCCATAGTACCCAGTGCTAAACTGTGATGGGAAAAGGATGAAATCTTACTTCATCATTTCTAAAATCAAGAACATCTTAATGTGACTGACACTTGACCTGCCAAGGAATTGTTCAGGAATATTTCTGAAATAAGACCTCCCAGACTTTCAGACAAAAAGAAAAAATAAAAATAGATACCACTAAATCAGAGCTCAACACTCCCAGCTGGACTTTTATGAAAACTTACACAATAGCTTCCACAGCTATGCCAGTATTGTACTTATACTCCATGAAATACTGGTGTGCTTTGAGTGGGAAGAGAGAAAAAGAAGTTTCTTTAAAGAGACTGGGGGGAAAAAAATGCTTCTTTCAGAAAATAGTGGTGGGGAAGCTAATGAGATTAATTCAATAAACCAGCATGAAAGGTGTATCCTGCAGTTAAAAAAAAACAAACTGCAAACCCACAGCCCACAAATAACTTAATAAGAATAAGCTAAAGCAGACAAGTAAACAGTAGCAATAATAGCAACACTACTTGATGCAATTATTCATATAACAGGATAACCTTATGGACTAGCAAAAGCACAGGAGATCAGAAAGTCTATCAGTAACACAACCAGAATCTTGGCAAAAATGTTATGAAAAGAAACACTGCATTGGACTTTTGCTATCATGCTTAATACCATTTGCTAACATTAAATAATGGCATTAATAAATTATGTGCTCCCTTACTTCAACATCTGCTAGGTAAAATCTGTGTCCCCCTGTAACCCATACTTTCTTATACACAGCTGTTCTACTCTCCCAGACAAGGATATCTTACACCATCTCCTACTGCTGGCTGAGGCTGGAAACAAAACTATCAGTTTTACCATTAAAATACTTTAAAAAATGCCCTAAAACAAAAAAAACCCCACCACAGTAATAATGGATAAAAACATTCCCACGTGTGTATTGATCTTTTCTAAGAGGCAATATTGAAAGCAACTGCGAAACTGAATTAGTTTGCCAGAGCTTCCTGATTAAGGGGATTAGCATTCCCAATACAAACAGGTAATAGGGAATGGTTGAGCACATTACAAGCCTGAATGAATTTAAACAAGAAAAATGCATATATTGTCACAGGATAAGTCACGCTCCCTGCACGCCTCTTAGTTCACTGTAAGGAATATTCTGAATACTGTGCAATGAGGTATCTAGGTGGCAAATATGTATAGTGTGCAACTGGCCACAATTAGCCGTGGAGGCTATCGTTGATGGGTGCTCTGAAATGTCATCTTGAGAATCAGATAATGCAAAACTGGAATAATGTCTGAAATTTCAACATATTATCCCCAAAATGCCTTAGAATTACTGCTGATGCTATTGACCTCATCATTCACAGAATCACAGAAAACCACCTTTATGGCATTAAAAAAATAGCTAGAAAAGGTCATCTTAATCATGTGCAATTTGTGCTTTCAAAGAAAATTAAAATCTAAAGTAGTGTGCATAAACTATTCAAATTCTTTCTTAAAATTAGTTCTATTTTGGCAATTTGTAAGTATTGGAAAACTACACAAAGAATCGATTCCTCAAATGATTAGCCTCATTCTTCTAACTAAATGCAGCTGAAGCCTACGTATTGACTTTTGCACCAGCACGGTTCTGCTGTGTACATCTCCATTTTCATTGTATATTCTCATGAGAGACTTGCAAAGAGGACACAGCTTCACTTAATTTTGCTAAATAAACAACCTGATCTTTGATTCAACCTTTCAGCTATGAAAGCAGCTCTCTTTTAGCTGCTTTTATCCTTGTTACCGTGTCTTCACTGGTCTGAACAGTAGTGTCCTATGCCATGCAGTATGAAATGACTTTCTGGAAAATCAGACATATTGCACCAATTGTATACCTCTTTGTAAAATCTAAATTATTTATCGACAACTGATCTAAAGAAAATGTGGCTGTCTGAACTACAACAACTTTTTATCTCATTTTGAATTGGCCTCTCAGTTTTGTTTCTAAAGCTATGTTTAAGATAGGCTCCCATATACAACTGAGGAGACATTTATTCATCTCCACATCTGCTGAATGGACATCATTAATTTTTCTGCTTTTGTGATGACACTGTTGCATCATGTTTCAATTAAAGCACTATCTGAAGTTGAATTTGAGAGGCCAGTGCCCTCTGTGCCAATTCTCCAGGGTTTTAAAGAGCAAGCAGGTCTGCCTAACCTCAGCACAACATCATCTTCCAGTTATTATCTATCCCATTACCGGTCCTGTGTACTATATAAATTACTTTATTCTTTCACAGCCCTTCCTGAAGAAGTGCCAAGTTAATTTGACAATATCTGTATCACTGAATATTACTAATAACCAAGCCCTTAGAGGTTTCTGTCTACAGTGTCTTCATCAAATCAACACCTTCAGTGATTTTGTTCAACTCAGGTGTGCCAGACATACAGACTTCAGTAAAAATGCAAAATCCAAGGTCAATCCTACAGGAAGCAGAAGACCTCTGCTGTCTTCCTTCTGTATTGGTGAGCCATGCTATGGACAAGGCTTACAGATTTGGAGAAAATGGAAGCAATGAACAGTTCCCACCTGATATCCAGGTTACTTATATTCTCTCTTGATTCTGACAGGCATCCCAGAACAAGAATGACAACCTCAACATCCTTTTCATAAGGAACACATTTGAATACTACCTTACAGAAAGGCAATTCAGTGAATATATATTTTTCCTTAATTGAATGCAAAAAAATTAAATAAATAAAATGTGTGTATATACGCAGATATACATATTTCTAATGCAGGGAGAGAGAAAACGAGAAATGAGGGGCTTGTCTAACGCTAAGAATTGAACGGTACGGACTTTCCCACAGTGGCCAGCCTGCAACTAGTGACAGAGGTTGGTTTGCAGTGCTACATGCTCCCTTTAAAGGCAAATTATTTTAGACCCATCTTCCAGTGGGGAAATTATAATTTTTAATACAGTGACCATTTTTCAAGACTGCAGTCTACGGCTTTCACCCTAAATTGTACTTGACATCTGCAGACTGGCTGTTCCTTTCCTGAAGAGGTTGCTGAATTTTGTAGAATTTTGTGGTTGTAGAATATTGTTCACACTGTAACTTGTCTCAGGCTTAGTAGGCTGGTTTTTCCAAGGCTCTCTGGTTTTCTGCTTCACTACTTGTGATTGTTCAGGATGATTCAAGTAGGAAAAAGGAGTGGGTCAAGTAGATGCTTTTACATAATTTAGCACAGATAGATGTCAATTTCATATAGCTTTCAGAGACAGTTTGGACAGGAATGGTTAAAACCCATAAACACTTCAGAAATGTTTTGAAGAAAGAGAATAATGCATGTTTCCTATACACACTCCTCTAAGAAACAGATCACATGAGAGACTTGGGCAAGATTGTCTGGGAGTGCATTATGGACTGGGATTTGTGATTGAGTTCCTAAATGTTACTTGTATTGGAGCGACTGTCTGCACTTTCCAAAGCAAAAGGAGATGATTTAGCTTAGTCTGCAATGCCAAAGGACTGTATCAAGTAGCACTGCTCAGCATTTTCCAAGGACAAGAAGCACACGCAGTTACATGGATGCCAGGCATCAGAAACTTGCAACCAGAGCATGAATCTGAGCTCTCAAAGTGAAGACGTTTCCAGAAAGGCAGCAGAAAGTCCTCAGGAACTGAAAGGTACAATTACATCTTTGTACAAACGTCCACATAATTTGTTTTTAATGATCCCCCGAAATGCAGACGCTTCAACTGCCCCAGTCTATTCTGGTGCGTCACTCTCCTTTCTGCAGCTGTAGTTTCCTAATGTCTCATGTGAAGATTTTTGCTGCCTTTTAAGACCATTCCTACTAGTACCAATGAACTGGAGAAAGCAATATGGCAAACTGAAATACTCCAAACCAGACTTTACAGTAAAATTAGTAAAGATTGTGGAAAAAAGGAACATGGCTAAACAGGCACATGGGGATGGCTCTGCAAGTGAAAACCTTCTGAAGAAGTCTGCAAGTGCCAGAAGTTACACCTTTAAGAAAATCACCATAGAGCAATTGGGACAGATGAAACTCATTTCTGCCAGTGGCCTACATGGCATAAAAAGGCATGTAGGCCATGAGCATTGCTACAGAAACATTTTTGGAGTGTCCCTGTAATTAGCACAGAAGTATTATCATTGTAATTACCCGAATCCCTTAGTACCTCATGTTGTGTCCACGGCTGTAAGCAGGTTAATGTGAAAATTAATTTGTGCTAATTCACGCAAGAACAGTGATGCTCAAACCATTCTGGCCGCGCTGGTATTTTGTGGAATAACACTGTTTTCCTGTTGACTTACACAAGGCACTGAAGCTTCAAGAATGTTAGAAAACCCATCTTGGCTTTCACTTGTGATAAAACTCCTGGGATAGTTCTTGGTCATCTTCAGATCAATTTATTATGAAAGTCACTCCTAGTGGATAAACCATGAGCTAGCTCCAGTCATAGAAATGAATAAGATAAAAGATCTGATCAGGGTGAGTTACCTTTTTGACTTGAAAGGGTTATGTTTGACTTCTAGGGCAAAGCATGGTGTCCCATATACACAAGAAAGAAGATGCAATTTTCTCACACACAAAACTGTAAGAGTAAGACTGTGTGAAAATTCAGGGGGATTGAATCTTCCCTTCTTTGTCATAGGCAAGATGGGAAAATAATAAAAACCAGCTACCTGGAGAACTGAGAGAGAACATGGTTGAAGTCAAGGTAAATCAGGGGGTGGTTCAGTATTAGGAGGCAGGAAGAGAGAGGATAACTAGTTTCTGTGCCTGCTGCTTTTAAAAAAAATAGTGTCTTGCAGTGGACAGACAATTTCTGTTCCCTGTTTAATGAAGAAATACTGTCATCACCTGCCAGCACAACAGGGTAAATTAAGCTTCCACACTTGAATTAAGCTGTGTTGTAGCTCTGACTATCTATGTCTGGACAGTGACTAGCTACACTAGGAACGGCTAATGAAGGGTTTTCTTGTCTCTTCTGCAGACCATATTAAACTAAACTTTTGCAGCTTGCCCAGTTTGGCTTCTTTCAGATGACTATATTCTTATACGAATGTTTTTTGAGATATCTAAAATAATCACTCCTTAAGTTTAAAATTGCTGTCTTTATTCTGGTAGCACATCTCTGCAGGATGACCAATGTAAAAGCAACAACACTGGGTCCTCACAATCCAGTCCGCTCCTGCATAGCTTCATGTTCACTGCCCTCCCACTCTGTACCTTCAGCTGGACAGGAGATACATAAAGGCTGATTTCAGCCTATCTGTGTTTACCTTCTAGGGACACTTGCTGTTCAATTCAGGCCCCTTCCCAAATCAGCAGCCTTTTTGTCTGTAGGGAGCAATTTTTGTCCCCTGCCATCAATAAAAAAAAAAAAAAAAAATCAATGCCCAGATTTTCCCAGTTTTTAACCCTTTCTGTTACAACCCGAGACTGTAACTTCACATAACACTGCATATTATGGTAAAATTAGCCTATGTGTCTCTATGCCCACTGCCCTATCAGTTCTCTTCTGGGGATACACTGTTGTTTGGACTAAAGATTAGCCCTGATTCTAATGAGTATTTCAGTGGAGCCAATCAGCTCTGGCCCTTGTTCAGTGCTCAGTGTATATCAATGTACCCTTTGATTTGTTCTTTGCTCACCTGGAGTGGCTAACCCCTGCATCTCTTTTCTCCTTTCAGTTGTTTGCCTCACCTCTCCCCTACCCTTCTTATATGACATGTAAAATAATTTTAAAGAATATATAACCTGCCTTCTCTTGACACTAACAGCTTTTTTGTCTTTTTCCCAAAACCTTCAGTGTTCCACCCATTCCACATCTGGCAAGATCATCAGTTTTTTGATGTCAAAGTAATTTTTTTTTTTCCTTTCTATTTATGCATCTGAGGTTTCTTCCTCATTTCCCTAAATAAATTTGGTCCAATTTGTCTCCATTCTTACATCAGATGTCCAGCAGCTTATAATGATTTCAGGTGCGATTTACTGTCATTACTTCAACTTTCTTTTTCACAAGGCCATTTAGTTGAGCGACAATCAAGCTGAGAGGCTGAGCTGGGAGTGGAAACAATAAACTGAATAAAGGGCAGTGAAACAAACTGTCTTTACTATCAAATGCAGTGCAAAGTTCTCTGGAAGCTATGCAGGTCACACTGACGTGCATCTTTTGACAGGACTGAATATGTTGAATTATGAAGTATGATAGGTAAAGCTTTGTTCTGTTTGTAAACAGAAAGCTGAGGATATCTTACTGTTCCGAGCTTAGAAGAAACGTAAGAGGGTGTCCTAATGACACTACAAACACAGCTTTAAAATCTTTTATAGTCAAGCTTTCAACCGGGCATAATAGCTCAGCTCATCACAAAAAAATATGTGTCTTTGAAACTATGGGCCTTGTTTGACTTCCATGTGTTATTAGCTCTCAGTGGAACTGAAGCATTTAAATTGAATGTAATGAGACATCAGTAGACACTATTACTGCAGCAAACCACTCCTGTTTTGAGATGGCTGGCTCAGGAGCCCTCTAAAAGCATCCCAGCAGGCAGGAAGTACTGAGCACTGACAGAGGGAAACAAAACTGACAGAGGTCTGCCACACAGCTGGTGTTGCTGCACAGAACTAGCCAAGTGGCTGCTCTGAAGAGCACCAGAAAAAGAGGGAAATACTCTTCAAAGGGTGAGAAGGGATGCCAAAGTTATTGCTGGTTGAAAGCACTTATGCTTTTACACGTACAAAAGGAATTTCTGCCAGACATTAGAACAAAAACAACTACATCTACAGTAAAAACAACAGACCAAATGAAAGTAGACTTCTCAAAGTAACACAAATAATCATTACATATCTATCTGACACCAGGATGTTGAAGGTGAGTCTATTCAGAGATTGATAAGGCTTCTTATCTTGCGACTTCTTCCTCAGCTCTTTCATTTGCAAAAGCCTCTCTCATGACTGTCAACCTTTTCTAGTTTCTGTTTAAATACAATGCAATGACTGACCTGTGTCATTGACTATTTTCTTCCCCGATTTTTCTTGATTTCTTTGCTATCTAATTAGGCCAAAAGTCTGGAATAGTCCTCACAATCACGCTGTTCTCAAGAAGAATTTCATAGCTTTAAGACTACCATTGATGCTTGCGTGTGTATATACACAACTTTTTGTTTATTGGTTTCTACCAACTGCATTTCTAAGGCAAGTAGACTGAAAGAAAAAAAGGATTTATGAAATACTCTGAAGAGAAATCTTTGCAAATGTGACAGCTGCTAAGAATCACCCTAACTTTCATATTCCTCCTTCCCCCAGAGGTTACTATCATCGTCGGGTAAGGAAGCAGCTGTAGTATGCTCATGTGGCAGCTTAATGTCTTGGTGGAAGGCTTGTCAAACTTATTTATATTTTAATTTTTATGCCAGTCACTATAAGACTTTATATTCAGATTCTGCTTTAAAGTATCTCCTTCATTATAATCACAATGACCTTTATATGTCTTCCTCCATCACCCTCTGGGGCTGCAGCCTTGGCTTGCTCAGTTATCCAGAGGACCAGCAGCAAGAAATGTCAGGCTGAGCATGACATTTATCCAAATGGCAGCTGGTAAGGTAGCCTTGCCTTAATATAATTTAAATATTATTTTCTGTAGGAGATTGGAGAGCAGCGTGGGCAATGGTCTCATCCTCCTAAAGGACAGTCTTAACGGAAAATCAGTTTTCTGTAAGACAGGAGCAATATTTGTAGAATGCAACACCTGACAGTGGGTACCCCTGGAAGCAAAGAAGGTAGCAGGGATGAAAGTGGGCAGTGACTGATTACTATAGACATTATTTTTTACCAACAGACTGACAACAGAACTTGGCAGGTTATACCCGCTAGCTAGTTAAGAGAAGAACTGCCATAAACATGCCCTGCCCCAAATAAATCATAGCACAGAAGTCCCATGCCTGTATTACCCTCCAGCCTGTCAAGCTGCTGCAGAAATGTAAGGTCATTCCTACACTCAAACACACAAAATAATGCCAGCTGAAAACACACAGATTATTCAAGGTCTTAAGAGAATTACATCTGTGCACCTTTTGATCCTTACAGAAAAGGACTGCAGTGAATATATTTTGGTCAAAGAGGCTTTCAAAACCTCTGAAGTATCCCCTGGCACACAGAGTAGATGCAAACTGACTATATCTGTGATTCTGTGATTTGTACCAGTCCTTTCTGTTCTATAAGATATCATGTAAAAATGCCAAGAGAAAGCAACTCTCTAATTCTCATTTGGTTTTGATTGATTTGAGTGTTTGACTAGTCTGTTTACCACAGACCTGTCATTGCAAACACAAGTATGTATGATGTGAAATGCCATAGTTTCTCGTGGATGACATGGTAATTTCAGTGCTGGAGGTTTCTGTCAGCCTCTCTTATGCTTGATCTGCCACAAGCTGTTAACTCAGAGAGTGCTGACCTAAGTGCAGAATCTGGCCTAGCTATGTGATGGGTGAGCCGAGGATCTGAGAAAGAGATGGATGCATTAGACGCCGTGATCCTGTCACTGTTTTAACACTTCATCACAATCTCACAGCAAAGTGTCGAAGACATGAGCATGGATAATGACAGAAGAAAGCAAGCGTTCTGGAAGGGCTGTGACATGCGTCCCACAGCTCAGAAGAAACTAAACTTATGAAGAGATTCAGGATCAAAGGACCTGAGAAATGTCAGCTGGAAATGTCTATCTCGTTACAAGGCTCAGCGCAGCCTGCAACAGATCAGAGCCAATTATCAAAGTAATCCCATTTGGCCATAAAAATATCTAGTCATTTAATACTGCTAAGCCTTGTTTGTAATCACAGAGCTTAATGAGAACAACTTACGCTGACAGCAAAGAAGGGAAATCTCTGGAGCAGAAAGGCTGCTAAAGAGGACGTTCACAAATGCAAGTAAATTTGAGGTTTTAACTTCTTCTATATAGGCCACACTCGATTCATAGAGGATTTGTTTTAAAGTCAGCCAACCCCAATGCCACAGCCAGCTTCGAGATGATGAAAGAACACGTCTGTTTTCACACTTCTGCCTCTCAATTAAGGAAAGGTTTATTTCGTTTGAATGTTCAATTTCTGGCAGGCAGATTTCGGTAACAATTACCATGTATGGAAGGATAAACCGCAGATTAATTCATAACTCTGATTACCCACCAGAATTTCGAAGTGAATTGTAAGCCACCATTTGGCAGATCTGAATAAAGAGGAAAGGGTATTGGACAAAAGGAGTGTCATACACGTCACATCTTGAACAAGAATGATCTTCAGCAATGAGCGGGACCTAACATCTGGGAAGAGCCTGAGAAGTAGTCTCAGAACGCTGACAAGGATGTGTCTTTTGAGAAGTGTGACTCCTTACTGTGTTTAAGCTTTACAAGACACCAGATTCCAAATCCTAGGGAATGGCTTGGTTAAAAGTGGACAGCAGTGCTGTACATTTTAGATTTTAGCCACTTCACATTGTAAATCTCTGGCTGTAAACGAGATGGTTCCCAGTGATAGCACAAGAAGCAGTGGACACCAAGAGAAATACAGAAAATTCCATTTAAATATTAAAAAAAACTTTCTTATTCTAAGGATAATTTGATTTAGGAAAATGTCGCCCAGTGTGGATTCTCCATGTGTAGATATTCAAAACCTGACTGTACATGACCCCAAGCAACCTGCTCTTGCTGACTCTGCTAGTGCAGAGGCAGAATGTCAGATTAGACAATACAGCTGCCTTCCAGCCTTGACTATTCTGTGATTTTGTAGAGCAACGGGTCAGCTTCTCTGTGGTTATATACAAATGGAACACATGAGCAAAGCTACTTCTCCTCCTTTTCTTACAAATATAGTGCTGGTAAACTCCACTCGCAAGATGGTTGACACTTCATTCCTTTAGAATGTGAAGATCATTAGAATACATAAAATATTACTCTTAGCTGTACTCGTGTCCCCTGGCTCACATTATCCTCCCTGGTGACAGTGCTGTTGAACAACTGGGTACAGCAATATAAAGATCTAATATCCGGCTACATTTAATATCAAAAGCCCTAAAATCATCAGAGCCCACAATGGCTGCAGGTCTGTCAGCATAATCAAAGCTTTATAACATCCATAAAAACTCATGGAGTATAGAAATGAGTCAACCAGTACTAATAATTGCAACACAGATGATGATTAAGACTCTATATATGAAATACCTGGAGTTGGTAGACTCAGTTCCAAGTACAAATCCTAGGGAAGATCAGCGCTATGTTTTTGTGAATTAAATATACTGAACTCTGTGCATCTTACTGGTTGTTGAACTTTCAGTTGAGCACTTAAAAACACATTTAATCTGCATATTCACTATGAACACATTCAGTTGTCTTGCAAAATATCTATTGCTTTGACTTTGTTTTCCCTGAACGCAGAATACTGCTATGTTTAGCATTCAGCTTCTTGCCCTTTCATCAGGAGAGGTGGCTGCATTTCACGTTTTCAGAAATAATGTTTAGGAAATTCCCTGGGGCATAATTTTCAATGGCAGATGTCATGTGTCTCATATGCTCTAATATGGTTTGACAGCGTTTCAAATGATCTGTCCTTCTCGCATTCACTAACCCTACAAAAACTTCAGTTGAAACAAAAATTTTAGGGAATTAGCATCATAATGTCTCAGATGTTTCTCTTTCAGAGAAGGAGCTTCACTAGACATGGTGAAAACCTAATTAAGTGTCTCGAGATGATACAGTAAATTTTTATATGGCAATTTATGTAATTTTTGTGAAAGGCTGATATTCAAAACCACATCACATAATTTACAGTTATATTGATTTTAATCTAAAAGAATCCTGATGTGTTTCACAAATTTCATGCAGTACAAACACCATATATCAATGGCATCCATCTCAAGAGTCTAGCCACAATTACAGAAGGAATGCAAGTAAATCAAAGAACAGAACACTGGCTAAATTAGAATGGTGCTTGCTCTGCAGAATGAGCAGATTAATTTAACGACAAGTTTATCTGAAAGGTGTACAGATTGTTTCAGCATCATACTCAACAAGAGGCATATTCCCAGAAGATGAAAGGCTGCATCAGTCCTAGCAGTTTTTAACCAGAGGTTAATGCAGATGTTGACCATATTTGTGTTTACAGGCATAAATGTAATGGTGTAGGTAAGACCACAATCAGGCTCTTTTTTTACCATGTCAGTTCTTAGCCCTTCGCATTTTCCATTACTTAACTGAGTGAATTTAGTATTTGAAACGAAGTTATTTACTTGCCTATTAATCTCAAATGTGTATTTTTTCCTGGAAAACTAAATGTGTTTCCTCACTGAAAAACTACATTTTTAATCTAAATGCTACTCATCAGCAAGGGTGGCATTTTTCAGCACAGACATTCAAGCATAAGGCCCTCCTGGTCCTCTTTAATCTGTCTCACAAATGAGAGTTTTGGGTAATTGAAGATTTTCAGCAGTATCTGAACAGCTTTATTTTCTGGGATATTTTGTATTTTCTTTTTTCCCCTTTTTTTGGTTTTTTTCCTCCCTTACGAACTCTGACAAGTGTTTCTGTTTAGGAATGAGGTTTATACATATAGGCCTGAAAAAACAGGTGACATATTTCTAGTATTTTGAACTATATGTTTTGTCCCCATTATATACTTCAAAAATAACTCCTAGCTATATCAAAATTCAGCATAGCCTACGGTATTCAGGAATGAGAATATGGCCCTGGGGAAAGATATGAGGAATAAAGGAAAGACAACATATAAAAGTACTATTATTATATAGATTCAAATGAAAAAATGCCAGTTAGCTGATTGATTTTAAGCAAAACTAGTGTCAGTCATTTTTCTTCCCATGTTTCAAATCTGAACTAATAAAAATACCTCCCATGATAAATACAAACCATTAATTCTTGGTCAAAAATTTGGTAAGAATTAGTTGACACAGACTACATCTACAGCCTAAACTTGTTTCTCCCTCTAGTAACCAAGCATATGAAAAATAAACTGAAACAGAAAATACCTGTGTTCCAACCTGCTAAGTGTAGGTGCTTCTTTGGCCGGTGCCATTGACTCACACTTCATATTAAATATTTGAAACTATTGAAGCAGAATGTTTGATTTCAAGTCTTATGAACAGGGCAAATGCCCAACTAGTTTGTGAATGGTACTACATGAACTACATTTACACATGCACTTCATGATAATCCCACTAGTAAAACACATAAAACCTGCAATCCTTCCTACTTGGTCCTCAAGACCCCCTACTTTTACTATTTCATTTGATTACCATACAATACCTATGCACTGAAACAAATTCAATAAAACACATGTAATTTATTGACATATCTGAAAAGAGGGAAGAAAGCTGAACATTAGTGCTGTCATCTCAGTGGCCAAGGGCAAGTAGCAAGAAATTGAAAGAGTAAAACCAAAGGAAGATATTTGAGTGAGAAGTATTTGCGCCACATAAATTTACAGTGGCAAATATGTAATTGCCACGATGAAAATATCTCGTTGCTCTGTCAGGTTGTTTCAGAAATCCTGTAAAACTAGATTAGCCTACCATTATAATGCAAAGATGATAAAATTTTAACTGGGATAAAAGAAACCAAACATGAACAGGAAACATTTAAATTCCATTCAGTATTCTGGAGCAATTCCTTTAATTCAAACAAGAACTCTTTAGAACATCTACAGAAAATATTAGGGGGTTTAACTGACAAATTGCAAAATATTGCAAGATGAAAGTAATTCCATGCCTCGAAATCCTGTTTTGTACGTATGAATACTAATTTTCTATTTCCTCTCAAAGTTGGCTCTGTATTGGATGAGTATATTTCAACTTAACTCTTGTTATACTTCAAAGAGAAATGGACAGCTGCTGGTAACAGCTGAGTTCCACATAATGCCACCTACTCATAATATTACATGGAATTATTGACCTACAGCCAAGCCAAAACCAGCAGCAGCCAGTGTACAATGTCATTCTTTGTGCAATGTGTACCCAAGAAAGGCAAGGGGAGTCCTTGGGGCATTAAATGTAATAATTGTGCCCATTATGGTCTTTCCATTTGGGATAGCAGATTCTTTTCATACGGAGTATTTTGGTAGTAGGAGACTCAGCTCTACTGCCACAGACAAATTCAGATTAAACAGTACTGTAAATAAATATAGAGATAAGAAAATGCCGTTTACATGAAGTGGTACTCTGTACTGAGGGTGAGAGTATTTCTGTTTGCACCTTAAAACAGCTACAAGTAGGTTTTTTGAAAGAGAGATTTTCTTTAGTGAGTAATAGACACTGCTAGGTGGAAACACTCGTTAGTATTACTAGCTGCTTTGAATTCTTTTGTATTCATTGCATAGATTACTGAATGTAAGAAAAAATGTTTCTGCAATTACAATATATTTAAAATATAGAAATAAACAGCTAAAAAAGAGAAAAAAAAATAGCAACATAACCTGTCTGGCTAGTTCACTTGTTTGGATTACTAACAGGTTCTTAAAGTTGCATTTGCTTAGCTCAAATGCCAGTGCACTAATCTCTTTCCTTAAAGCTCAGCACACATAGTATTGTAAATCATCATTGTAAAGTTGCAGGTTGCTGTTTTCTTCCAGTTCAGAAACATCTGCTTGTCAGTACAGTAATGAATTAGAAAGCACGTGTGTCCTCTCTGTCACTTTGCAGGTTCTTTAAAAGCAACACACTGACCAGCGGGATGTAAAAATTACATTATCTCTCAGAAACGGAAAACTCTTGTCAATCCAGATTGCACTCTGACCTGGCTAAAATAATAGGAGATTTCTGCTAACACTACGAAAGCCTTCTGGGAATATTCGCTATACCTGCAGCTTTATCAGGTGGACATTTAAGTGATTGCATTGCTAATTCCCAAGTGAAAATATGGTGATGCCATAAGCATTTCCCTGTAGTACAAACAAAATAAAACCTGCATGTTAATAGTAAGATTTAGGCTGCCAGCTAAACATGTGACGTTTACACGGTAGGGAAGACAGTACACCACTGTTGATAGACAACGAATGAGCATCACTGCTGTCTGGCACATGGAATGAATCTTTGATGATTCCAGACAAGACAGAGAACTGATGACCAGAGGAGCAGCAGGTAGTTAGGAGTGCTTTCAGCCTGCAGTCTAGTGGGATTAGAACTTTTTCTTCTACACGTGGTCATGACAGGGATGTAGTGGCCTTGGTACAGTAAGGTTAATGTTTGGACTTCATTATCTGAAAGGTCTTTTCCAACCTAAATGATTGTATGACTATGATATGGAGAAGATGAAAAGTTTTGATCTACAGCAATGTACACTGACTCCAGTGCAGCTCATTCTTGGGACATGTATCTAATACTTGCCTAAAGTATTTAAAGTTGCAAGGCCTTTACTAGAGGTGATTGTAGATCTGAGCTGAATCCAACACCTCTATGATCAGCTTCATCACAGACTGCAACTATTCTGTGGTGGAGAAACAGTGATAGCAATCAGCACCTTTCTGAGCATGTCTGTGCCCTGAAAACATAGAGAAAGCCTGTCGAAAGCTGACATGAGCAGCTTGTCTCTCAAAAACGAAACCTTGAATGGTATCGCTCATGTTATTGATCACCTAGACTACATTAAATGCCATGCACTTGTATCATTGTGTTTCATTGACATCTGGTTCCTGATTTCTGGTGCTGATGACCAACTCTATGTCCCTGGACCACATCATCTTCACCTGAGAGGTTAAGGACAGAAAAATCTGCTGTCATTTTAACCACCTATCAGTAAGGAAGTTAAGCAGCTTGCTCTTGTTTTTAAACCAGCAAAGACTCCTTACATTGGAAATGCTTTGCTTTTTCTTTTTTTAACAGCATAATGCAATCCAGATGCCAAGACCCTATGAGCCACTGAATAAAACCAAACAATTGTACCCACAAACAAATTCATCTTAACACTTATGGGATGTATTTTGTTTACAACGAATCTTTAAATTTTTTTATAACTTTAATATCCTCTACTGCTTCTGTGATGGTACAAGAAAATAGAAGTGTTGGAGGCACACAAGTATGGGAGTTTAGACGCCAATGCTGTGGTCTCCAGTTAACTGACACATGGCTGCACAACTACACAGTCACACATCAGCTATATTTACTGCAAACTCAAAAATAACTCTCCAAATAGTAATGCTGGTTTATCCAATACACTCTTTCACTAAAAATGTTGACTATCAGCGGCCACGGGACTTCACAGCAAACCTGAAGGTCAGTACAGACCTCTGAAGCATTTCAGACCAAAGAATAAAGAAAGATCAATTCCAAAGCTAAAGACTTCTATTTAACACTTTTTCCCCAAGGCATCTGTATTTTACACAAAAAATAAGCTGAACATAGACACCTTGGCTCTTTTCAGATGTAAATATCTGTAAGGAAAAAGCTGGGAAAGATTCCTCTTGGAGAGCAGATTCAGATATGTTCAATCCTAAAATATTGTTTCTATTCAGAAATTAATAGGAAGCCAGAATAATTCTTGGAGCTGTAGTGTAGTACCATTAACTGTACCTGCACCGGCACTGTTTACTAGGGGATTAAAAGCACTGCGCTCCACAGAGAGCACTACTGTCACATAGAATCATAGACTCATTAGGGATTGGAAGGGACCTCGAAAGATCATCTAGTCCAATCCCCCTGCCACAGCAGG
>JAOXOE010000001.1:114557171-114580990 GCA_028565055.1 Phoeniculus purpureus
CCCCCCCCCCAAAAAAAAAAAAAACTAAACAAACCACCCAGGCCTTTGGAGGGCAGCTTGGCTCGCGGTTTAAGCCCATGTAGATTTCACAACATGGCGGCCTGGCAGTGACTGGGCAGCGGCACCTAGCCCTTGCAGCTGGGGTTCTCTTACGTGGAGCCGGTGTTCAGTGTTTCAGACTTGATGCCTAAACCCTTGCGTTTAGTGATTTCGACGGCAGAGAAATACTACGATCGTTAGAGAAGGCCCGACTGAGAGGTTTAGTGGAGGGTTGTTTTTCACTTGTTTGCATTTTTTTGTGGGGGGAGTGTGTGTAATTTAGTTGGGTAAATAAGTTTACGCTTATAGCACGCACATTATCCACTTCTGAAGGGCTAAATTATACTTTTAAGTGTCAGTTCAGTTGAGGCTCTTTTCCCACTGTGGTCCGTGTGAGATACCAATCTGGGGGTCGTTGGCCACCATTATCAAAAGTTTGCGGGTGAAAGGTGATCACCTGCTCCGCATAGAGAAGTGTATGCGGTCATTATGGGGTGGTTGTTTTGCTTTGCCCGATGAGAGAAAATTCGGTGGACTTGGGATAATCCGTTTGTATTGCAAGTGACCTATGTCCTGAGTAATGCTAGTTGTCGTGTGCATATTTATTTTTTGTTAGAGGAGTTTATTGGTTAAGGATTGTGAAGAGGAAATTCTCCTTGACTGTAGAAACTGCAGCCGCCTGTAGGATCCTAACATGGCGTCTGAAAGGCACATAATACAAAAAGGGAAAGAGGAGGCTTCTTTTGAGCCCAACCCAGGCAGTTGCTGACATCAGTCAGCCACAGCACATGGATGTGGGTTTACACCACCTTTTTAAGAGGAACATGTTGTAAGAAAAAGGTTCTTTGAAATCCACCCCCCTGTCCCTATCCGTGCCAGTCACCACTCCTTCCTTGTTTCCATTGCTCGTTTCCATCTCAGTTGTGGAAACCTTTTTCCTTTGGCTTTAAATCGTGGTTTATAATGGTGAGAATTGTACTCTCTAATGATGGGGAGGGAAAAGGATTTCATAAGTAATTTAATCTACTTTTCTATCAATGCAGGATGGCTTTTTAGTGTCCTACAGACCTCTTCCAATCTAGTTTTAAATGCTGCCGGTGGCTGAGTTTTGCCATTCCTTAGGGAGGTGGCCTCATTAGTAGATCTCACCATTATATCTCCTAAAGGGCAGTGGATATGTATGAACTTACTTGTGATAAATAATCAATTCTGTCAATTTTTTTTCTGGATTATTTAGAGCCTGCCCTCAAGTGTGGTGGGTTTGTCTTTTTTTTTAAGATGTCTTAAATCTTGTATCCATGGTTAGTTTTGCCTAGTTACTGTCTGTGACCTGTGGTTTATTCAAGGCAAGTTTTTAGCCGTTTCTGGGGAAAGTGATCTCCTTTACTAAGCCACTTTTTAAAAGTGTTGCCTGGAGACCGTTTGTTTAGTGTAAAACTTGAATGGTCTGCTTTACAATATAATAAATGGTTCTGAAATGTGTGACTGGTATTATAAAACTTGTAAATAAAAAGTGTGAAATATGTATTTGTCTTTTTATTTACCATTGTATAGTGCAGATTTTTTTTTTTTGCAAGACCCATTTTGTATACAAGGTTGTTTCTTTTAAACAGATTTTTGAATGATTTGTAACTTGGGGTTCAATTGCCAGATATTATTTTAAACTTGCAATCTCTTAGAAAACTAATAAAAAGAGCCACACATTTCCAACAATAGCTTTCCTACATTATTTGAAGGAACAGTGGGAATTCTGTAATGAGGTCTTTGATGCTGTGCTGTTGAGCTCAGAGTTAGTGTTCTGTGGTGATGATGCGGTGCATCCCTGCCTTTTGGTTAGTGTCATGTGGGTGTCTTTCTTGCTAAGGGATAGACCACCTGAAACAAAATACATTCAAGTCTGGTATTTTCTTTTGTAGTGACTGGAATCCATGCTAGATATTTTAAAATAGTATTTCCAGAAGAGAAGACTTAAGTACTCCAGCCCTGTTTAAGTCCGGGCTCTTGACATGAATAGCTTACATTTGAAGAAGGGTATGCTGCTAAGCTTCTAATTCAGTGCTGTAGTTTGAAGTAGATTTCATTACTAGATTCTTATGCTTCCATGATGATGTTTAACAGTCTGATACTTAATAAAAGTGACAGTTGAACTTATTATGGTGCATTTGTTACCGAGTGATTCCCCAGCATTTCAAACTTGATGCTTAGCTGAGTATAGCGAACTGCTTCCATACTTTGGTGTATACTTTGGTGAAATGGAGGACTATAACATGTCACTAGCTCCTGGGCATAGGAGTTTGATACTTCTGTTCCCTAACAGCTGACTTTCAACAGTCAGAACTGATGAGCTGTCTTGTTTTGTGGTTTTTTTTTTTTACCAAGACAAGTGTTCAGAAAATCGTTTTATGTGCAGACTGCTTTAAAGAATGAAACCACTATTCCACAGACATTTAAAGTAGCTTTTAGACCCACAGTCTTTGGTTTCTAACACTAGAGATGCCTTTATTCTAACACTGTTGCATTAGTTTACAGCTCAGTATGATGCTTTAGTGCAAGATAAGCTCTTAATGTGCTGCGCTAGTTTTAAAAAAAAAAATGCATTTTTTTTGATCTAAAGTACACCTCCTTCCTTTTTTCAGTATGCTCATAGGCACTGATACCCCCTCTCTGCTCCCAACTAACAAGGAATTATGCCCTCTTCAATACTAAGTTTCAGGTCATGGTAAATCAGTACACATTTAAGGGTGAGGAATTATTCTGATTTATCCATATAAAAAAAGTATTGTTGACTTGGTGCCCTTCTGGAAACCGCCTTAAAGGGAAAGAAATAAAAAACTGTAAATCAAGAATGCTTTCACACTCTTGTCTGGACCATGGGGTTGCAAAGTAAGGTGTCAGTAGTTAGCCTGGTTAGCGTTCCCTGTTTGAACCGAGCAGTGAGTGAGGCTACTCTAGTTTTATTTATCCTGAGCTTGCTGGATGGTGAATGTGGCCTGAAGTATTACAAGTGGATGCTTTTCTGAGGGGATCATGGTCACATTACTCATGGTTTTTCATGTCCTCTTGAAGAAGTCTATGCTTGCTGCTGTTTTCTGGAATTTTGCTATGCCTTCTGCTTGGTGCAAGCAGTGGTGGGCATTAAAATCACCTTGATTTGGGCGAGTCGTGTTTTGTGTACATTAGAAGCCATTGTAGCAGTCCAGCATCACCACATTTCTATTGCACAAAACTACTACAAGTTTTGAAAATGGATTTTAAAAGACAACAAAACCAAAACAAACCCAAACAACAAAATCCAAGCCTCTCCTCTTGTAGAAAAGATGTGTTCGCGGTTAGAAGATTCCCTTCTGTGAAAATGGTGGTTGCAGTTGCTAAACTTTGTGCGTTTACCCGGACCACAAGATGATTTTGTCTGGATTTTGAACTTGGTTCTTACTGCATTTTTGCTTGCACTCTGGACATATGAAGTGTTGCTACTATCTACAAGTGCCGAGAGAGTGGGACTCTTTGCTCCGTCTGTTTGGATTACAATGAAAGAGTTGTGGCCTGTTCTGCGTGTAGTTTATGAAAAGACTATGATTCTTTCACGTATAGTCTACAGATACAGAAGTTCACCGACTTGGGCTATTTGCCAGAAGGTTGATTTGTGTTCTATGAAATCCAGAAAAACAAATACTCTGGAGGTTTGAATTATAAACCAATTTTTTTTTTTTAAAGTTCCTTGAAGTGCCTGCTGGTTTTCTGCTGACGTAAAGTTACTTTCTCAAGTAGGTTTTGAAAGATTACGCTCAGTACACTAGCAACAATACTGTCTTGTGGGCTGCTTTTTTTCTTTTCCTTTTTTTTTTTATTCCCCTTTTTCTGAAGCTTTGATACACAAAATAAGCTAAGCATTCGTTTTTTTCTTGTGTGATAAACCCCACTGCATTATACTTTGAACTCGGTATCGATTTTCCAGAATTAAGTTTTTGTATAAACAAAAAACTCAAGCCAGATCCCTTGGTGTTTATAGTGGCAACCAAAGAGAGAGGTCTGTATTTCTGGGTTTGGTGATCCCCTTTATTTAAAAAGCTGAAAATATGTTTTTGTTGTATTAAACTTCTCAGTTTCTTCTTATTACTCCAGGCTCCTGCATCAGAGAAGCTTCCTGTCATGTACCTTATGGATTCCATTGTCAAGAATGTGGGAAGAGAGTATCTCACTGCATTTACTAAAAACCTAGTTGCAACATTTATTTGTGTATTTGAAAAGGTATATACAATTTCAGAAAAGTTCTGTATTCTAAACAAAATCTGTTCTAGTAAAATAAATACCTGCTTTCAGTTTTGGGTTTTCTTGGGTGGTGAATTATACAACTTGGGTTTTTTTATAAATCTGCCTATACTATGGAGGATTATTCCTATTGCATGTAAGTTAAATGTTAGCTGAAAGATGCAAAGTCTTAAATTTGGTTTAGAAATGTCTGAATGTCCCTATCCAAGCAAGGTCACTAATGTATCTTCAGACACTTGAAGTCAGAAACTTTTGCACCTTCTGTACTGAACTTCATACCTTACTGAAAACTGCAGAGGGCCCCCCAACCTTGCAGATTTTTGTTGAAGTTCCTGCTTGTCCCTGAAAGAACTGCCAAACTTTACCGTGTCATGCTGTTACAACTTAAAAATAAAACTGCAGCAGGAACCCACCTATGTAGTAAATGGTTGAGCTGGGATGTTTGCATTAGGACAGCTGCAAGTATTTGTCCTTAAATGTTTTTCATATATGGTTTAATTGAGCTTCTCCAGTTATGAGATGAACAGTATTTTGCTTCACTGTCATGAGACAATCCAATTGTTTGAAGAGATAGAATGAGCACTTGTCCTACAAGTATGCTTGATCTGTGGCTCACAGATGGGTCTAATTTTGCATCTGAGCTGAAAAATAATTAATTTAGCTAATACCCTTTGTTGCATTTGTTGGAAAAAATTCTTCATTGACTAAAGAGCTGAGCAAAACCCCTTTTCTCTTCACAAGGTTTGTTCTTGTCATTGTTACACTCCATTCACCACAAACACTTGAATGATACATTGTCTCAAGAGGCTGTGGCCTTTCAATATTCTTGTTACTTTATCTTTTTCCACAGAAATTGGGCAAGTAAAATGAGAATTTTGGTAATGGAAAATTTGAAAGACAATTCTCAGAATGGTGATACACAATAAAACTTTCAGATGGCCTTGAAATGATTCTACTTTTGAGTTTGTGTTACTAATTCTTGTGGTATAGATGTTCGATCTACACTGCTTATGACTTCTCTATAGCAAGCTCACTGTGTTTTAAATTGCAAACTGTTGATAGAAATGGGAAATAAACCTTAAGTTGTACAGAAAAACGTAAGAAATTGTTCTATATTAACTTAACAAGCCATAGAATTGTTTTATTGTTTTAGGTGGATGAAAATACTAGGAAAAGTTTATTTAAGTTACGCTCCACATGGGACGATATTTTTCCTTTGAAGAAACTGTATGCACTTGATGTCAGAGTCAACTCATTAGATCCTGCTTGGCCTATTAAACCTCTGCCCCCAAATGTGAATACTTCTAGCATCCATGTGAATCCTAAGTTTTTAAATAAATCGGTAAGTTTTTATGCCTACTATATGAACAGATGGTAATATGTGTAGTTTTCAATATTTTCATGCTGTTTCTTGACAATTTAGTATAACAAGAACAAAGTGTCTGATCACTGTAGAAAGGTAAGAATTTCCACATTCAGCATATTTGGTTGGTTTGGTTTTGATATTTCAAAGCTGTGTTCTACATTTTATAACATTAGTGAATTTATATTAAAGGTTGTACAGCTGTCAGCAAATTCTAGTGGGGTGAAGATTTTAAATTGTTATATTTTGCATTAGAAATGCAATTTATAACTGCTATAGAAACGTAAGTCCTTGTGTTGGATCCTGGTAACAGTTAAATGAGATGGAGTTAGTTTGTTCCATCATGATTTTAATTGTAATTTCTCTTTCTTTTTAATTCTTTGTGTAGCCAGAGGAATCTACTGCACCTACCTCTGCTGTCACATCTGGTGCCTCCACTCCTCCAGCTGTTCCTGAAATACAAAAGAATATGACACAGGAGCAACTGATAAGGCAGCAATTGCTGGCAAAGCAAAAGCAGTTGCTAGAACTTCAGCAAAAAAAATTAGAGCTGGAGCTGGAGCAAACTAAAGCACAGTTGGTGAGTAAGATAGTTAATGAAAATTTGAGAGCTGGGTCTTGCTTTCTTTTGGGCAGCTATACTGGTAACTTCAGTACTTTTATTTCCTCAAGTTAGGCAAAAGTAGCTGTTCTAGGAGTAGAGCAAAGCAAGTTCCTCTGGGTTTCCTGAACAGTGTTTGTAACCTGAAAACCTTAAGAATTACACTCGAAACACATGACAAAGTCAAGTTCGTGGTTTTTCATTGTTAACTTTTCTCCAAAATTATGCCTGCTTATGTTCCTTGTTTTCCACATCTTGTGGCTCACAGCAGCACAGGCTTTTTCAAATACCTTTGCTTTTAAAGAACAAGGGACCTTGATTATTGGAAATTAGGTCAATTTCCTTACTTGATCAGGTTGATTTGATGCTGTCACCTGAAGTCAGCAGTTACCTGCATTATTTTGCATTCATAACTGGAAGTCTTGCTGTGTTGACAGTAGATTGTACCAAAACAAAGCAGCATTGAAGTGTAGAAACTGTAATTGTCTCAGATGCATGGCAGCTTAGTTGCTTTGAGCATGTGGAATATATAGAAAAACTAACTCTGTAACAAGAATGTCAGTTACATGTTTGTACTATTTACATTTGAATCTGATTATTTTAATGCTTGTAATTAGCAAGTAGTGGGTAATTTTCAATTAAATGGCTGAATCTCATAACTTTAAGGACATGTTTCTGTTTATAATTTTGGTTTCAAGACAGAACATAAGCATCTCAATGTAGAAGCTGTTGTGCAGATTACTACTGGATTGGTTTTTTTCTGTTTCAGGCTGTATCTCTCAGTGTTCAGCAAGGGTCATCTAGTGTAGCTCCTTCAGTTCCAGCACCTTCCAAGCAGCACATGTCTCCCACACCTCATATGACAGGTGTTAAACCACCTCATCAGACTGCTGTGCAATCTGAAAAAAACAAACCATCTCCAAGTCCCCCACTTCATGATGTCAAACAAGTAAATAGGGATCCTCGACTTAATAGGATGTCTCAACATTCTTCTCATGGTAAAGACCAGTCTCATAGGAAAGAATTTCCACCAAATGTGACCAATCAGTCTGATACTAAGGCTAACAAAACAACACAAGCTGAAAAACAGAGCTCAACAAAGCAAGAAAAATCAAAAGCAAGTGAAAAAATACAGAAGAAGGAGCTTGACCTGTCAGAAGCTAAATCTAAATCACCATCTCCTTTGAAAAATAAGACACCCAGTAGTAAGGATACTAAAACCCAGGAATGTGAAAGCACGAAAGTATCTGAAATTAGTAAGAGAGATCCAAGGCTGAAAAGGCATCTTCAAGATAAGTCAGAAAGCAAAGAGGAGGAGGTGAAAGAAAAGAGGAGATGTGCAGATAAAAAAGAAAAAGAGGAACATAAGACTAGTGACCATAGGCCAGCAGGCAGCAGAAATAAAGTAATTAATGGTGCTGTTCAGAAACAAGATACTGCTACAGAGGAGTCAGAGAAAACGGGTGGAAAACAAGGGAGATCAAGTAATAGAAAACGGTCACGGTCACGGTCTCCCAAGGCACGGTCACCATCTACGCATTCTCCAAAAAGGCGAGAGAGGAGGTCGCCCAAAAGAAGACTTAGGAGTTTATCTCCCACTATGTCAACTCCTAAAATTGGAAAGACACGTCAGATAGGCCCTAAGCAGTCTCACGTTGAAGAAACTACTCAAGCAGCAAGAGATGAAAGAAATTCTAGTAAAAGAAATGCTAAACAAGAGGTGCGAGATCCAAGGAGAGTTAAAAAAGCCCAAGAAGACAGGCCCCAAGATCCAGCAAGCCAGCATTCTACAAAAGCTTCTCCTGATCCAAAGGAGAATGCAGAAAACTGGCAAGGATCCAAATCAGGCAAGAGGTGGAAATCTGGCTGGGAGGAAAGTAAAAAGTAAGTTACTATCTTGTAATCAACTTCTGTTTGAAGTCAGTGGAACTTCTGATGCTGACTTCAGTTAGCTTTGGGAGGCAGTGTTCGCATTGTTGAAATAGAGACATTTACCTTATTTCTTCTACTGAAATATGGAAAAGATGCATGCTTTGATTCAGAGGTGATAGTGATGTTTTGGTATGATGTGTTCTAATAGGAATGTGACAGTTATGTCCTGGATAATCTGTATTTTAAATGTATTCTTGTTTTCAGCTCACAGCAGACTGAAGAGCACCAAGCACTTGGTAAAGCCCCTCACCAAAGACACCGTGAAAACTGGCCTGCTGGTAAAGGAATTCTATCACCCAGAGCCCCAAAGCAGCAGCACCGGTTAAGTGTGGATGCCAATTTACAGATTCCCAAAGAATTGACATCTGCGAGCAAGAGAGAATTACTCAAGAAGGTAATGTTAATAAATTGTCTTCATGGAAGTGTCCTGGTTTGCTTTTCTGTTCTTTTTTGGAAGTCTAAACTTTAATTCATGTTACAGGCCAATGAACGCTTAACATCTGGAGAAATAACACAAGATGAGTTTCTCATGGTAGCTCATCAGATCCGACAGCTGTTCCAGTACCAGGAAGGAAAGCACAGATGCAATGTCTGGGATAGCCCTACAGACGAAAAGTGTGGTTTGAAAAGGAAACCTCTTCTGTCAGATGCAGAATTAACATATTATGAACATAAGGCTAAACTGAAAAGAACACAAGTTCAGCATTCATTGTCAAGGCTTGATCTATTGGATCCTGATGATATTTTGGATTATCATATACCTGATGCATTGCTTCCCGGAATAGAATGTGAGCAAGCAAAAGCTAAGCGTGGAGTACAGTTTGACAGAAAAGAACCATTTGGAGAAAGATCAAGGAGACACTCTCCTGTAAGTGGCACTAATAGACCTTTTGCTGATACTCTTTCTCCACTTGAGAGTCGACGAAGACTTGAGGAACAAAATGCTACTAAAGGAGGAAGAGGTTCTAAGAATTTTGATCCCTATGACAGCTGGGGAGAATCAGATGAATTTAGAGATTCTGTCAGACAACAGGGGAAGAGCACAACAGAGTTCCAGAAAATAGACGGTGATACCATCTGCAGATTTGATAACCGTGAAGACAGACAACTACTTGGACAGGCTGGTATGTGGTTTTGCTTGTATTTTGTCTGCTGAGTAATTGGACACATTTCAGTGAGAATTTATCTGGTTGGTTCTGGGTGTTTTTTTAGGTGTTCGAGAGGAACCAAGATCACCATTCAATGAACGTTTCAAAAGAGCTAGATATGAAGATCCAGAGAAAGCACCATTTCCAGAAAGTCCAGGATCAAGATTTGGAGGCATTGAAGCAAAACAGAGGATAAGTGCACTTATGGAAGACAGAGCTCTCTTTGATGGCTCACCTAGACAGGCTGCTACAAGGGTTGGGGTAGATGGACAAGCGAGTCCTTTTGTTGATGGTCCTGCTGGTGGTTCAGGTTCTAGAATTGATGGGCCACCTGGACAGGCTTCTATGAGGTTTGAGGGGCCTTTGTTGGGGGCAAATGCATCTCAGTTTGATGGACCACTGGCAGGAGCAGGGGGAGCTGGAGCTCTAAGATTTGATGGGCCACCAGGGCAGCTGGCAGGGGCCCTGAGGTTTGAAGGACCTCCAGGACAGGTTGGTGGAGGAGGTCCACTGAGATTTGAGGGACCTATGGGGCAGATAGGTGGGCCTTTACGGTTTGAGGGTCCTGCAGGTGGTCCTAGATTTGAAGGACCTGGAGTTGGTCTCAGGTTTGAGGGCCCTCGTGGTCACCCTTCAGGTGGTCTCAGGTTTGAGGGGCCTCATGGTCAACCTATGGGGCCTCGAGGTCAACCAGGGGGTGGTCTCAGGTTTGAGGGACCCCATGGTCAGCCCTTGGGGCCTCATGGTCAACCAGGAGGTGGCCTCAGGTTTGAGGGGCCACACTTACAACCATTGGGGCCCCATGGTCAGCCTGGAGGTAGCCTCAGATTTGAGGGGCCACATGGTCAGCCTATGGGGCCACATGGACCATCGGGTGCTGGGCTCAGATTTGAGGGACCACATGGACCATCAGGTGCTGGCCTGAGATTGGAAGGACCACATGGTCAGCCAGGTGTAGGTCCTAGATTGATTGATGGACCAGTACACCAGGGAGCTGGTGGACTTAGATTTGATGGTCCTCTGGGTCGGGCTGGTTCAAGATTTGATGGTTGTCATGGAGCTGGATTTGATGGTCAGCCTGGACAGCTGTCTCTCTTGCAAAGATTTGATGGAATTCATGGACAGCCTGGTCCAAGATTTGAAAGGGCACCTGGTCAACAGGCACAAACACGATTTGATACAGCCATACCTCAAAGATTTGATGGACCTCACCAGCCAGCCTCAAGATTGGACATGCCCCTTGGCCTTCAAGGTGCTCGTTTTGAAAATGTAGCTAACCATCCTGCCTCAAGACTGGAAATGTCACCGTATGGACAAGGTGGTCCATTTGTCGACCATCCCGGACAGGGCTACAATGGACCGTCTCATGGGATGCAATTCCAGAGACCTGATTTATTTGATGGTTCGCCTGGACCAAATTTCAATGGGCCAGCTGGCCCAGGAGCACAGAATTTCCCATTGAGAACAGCTGGACATTACTTTGATGAGAAAAGTCTTCAGGGTCCTCAATATGGAAGCTTCAATAACATGCCGATGGGGAGTAATCAGGTAAGAACTATTGGGCGAAATGGCTTCCTTTGCAGAAGCACTTTTGGCAGGTTTTCTTCCTTTGAAAAGTGTAACTCCTCTGAAGAGCTGTCTTGTTAGGAGCCAGTTGCAAGCTAAAAAAATCATACTTCTTTCAGTAGTTAGACAATTTAAGAAGGGCATGCATTGCTATTTTTTAAGACTTTTTAAAAGATTTAAAATAATGGATCTTTGCAGCTTAGGATATGAAGTTAAAAATTGGTGGTTTTAACTCAAAAACATAACCAGACAGTTGGAAGCCTGTGGTGTTTTCATTAAACTTGCACAAAAGCAAATTGTATAGAAAGCCTGAAGGTTAGTATAAATCATAGAATCCCAGAATCGTCAGTGTTGGAAGAGACATTTAATAATAAGTCCAATTGTTAACTGTAGCAAGCCCACCACCAAAACATGACCCCAAGTACCATGTCTACATGACTTTTAAACACGTATGGGAATAGCTTCAACCACTTCCCCATCAAGCTTGTGCCAATGCCTGATAGTCCTTTCAGTAAAAAAATTTCTTCTAAAATCTAACTTAAACATCAAAAATACATGATTAATTATTGTAAGAGATGTTATTTTGCAGCTGGTAACTGCCAGTAATAAGCCAGTTTTAAAGAGGTTCCTGTAACTTGCGGGAATTGAGAAAGATGGATGTTGTTGATCTGTGGTCTTTTCGAATTACCTCAGCACCAGTGTGGTTTCAGAGTTCAGTCTTTGCTGTTGCGTGTTGGAAAAGCTCTCTTCGAAAGGGGAAAATGATATTAATTGAAAACAATGTAGTTTCTTTCAGCAGAGATTTTAGTGCTTTGTATTTGGGGGATAATAAATTGAACACGAGGAGGCAGCCAATTGTCTGGAAGTGGGTGATGCGTCCTAGTTAACCTCTAATGGGACACATTTTTAGAAATATGTAAATCCAGAAAAAGCCACGTAGCAAACCCCCTGGCATTCCTATTGCACGTGTATTGTAAAACCTGTTTTTAATCTCTGAAGTTTACTGTTGCTGGCTTGCTGAAAAATGCTTTTGGGATGCTTTTTGTATAGTGGATACGATTCAGTTCCTAGATAAGAATTAACCATGGCATTTGTAACAGACATTAACTGGTTTCTTGAATTTCTTTCTGATGAGCTCTGGGGAACAGGAACAATTTAAAAGTAAGAGTTTGGGAAAGATGACTGAAGGCTTGATAGGTAGAAGAAAAGGTGTTTGTGCTTTTTTAAATTGAAATGTTAGGCACAATGTGTGTTTTGGAAACTAACGCAGTGGAAAATGAAAATGAGGGAAAGTTGCATAGTCATTTGTGGACCTTTCAGTGCCAAACTGACATTTAGTTCTGGAAGGATTTTAAATCTATATGAAATTATTGAGAAATATTTAGAAGTTTGTTGTAACATTTTAAAAAGTTTATAACCCTGTTACTGTACAAAAAATACTGAAATGCTTATTTTCGCAGGTTTCTCTCATGTCTGCTCAGCAAGGGCCTTATGGCCAAGGTCAGCAGTATTTGCCAAATCCTGGAAGTTTTGTTCAGAACACTGCAGGTGTGTAACAAAATAATTCCTGTCCTTTGATTTCTTTTGATGTGGTCTGTTTGTTAGTGGCCATCAAGATTACCCTTTGGTGTAATGTCTTAGTGCACTACGTTGGTGTGGACTAAGGGATACCTCCACAAGTGAGGTAGCCATAGATGTGGTTTCTGTAGAACCTTCATCAGTTTGGGGCCTTTTCTCAAACAGTGAAGCCTTTCCTTGGTCTCCACTAACCATGTGGTTTTGGTGTGTAGCTGCATTGAGAAAGAATTAATGAATTTGGTCTGCTTTTCTGGAAGGCAGCAGGCTGTGAGTCTGGCTTGCATTTGCTAGTGTGTGTAAACTTTCCTGGTGAGTGAGTGGTTTGTAATGAAAAGCTTCTAAAAAGTCATAAATGTTGAAAATAGATGAAGTAGATTAGTTCTGATGAAATATTTAAACATAAAATAAGGAAAATTACATTTCAATAAACACCAAGCCAGTAGAAGTCTGTGTATGGACAACTAGCTTAGATAGTACTTCAGAATATGTTTTGAAGGAAGCTGTTACAAGGAAAGAAACAAGCTGAAGGCTAAACATGAAGCAAAAACAGTTGGTAAATAATTTGAAATGAAAAGGTGAGGAGACAGGAGGCAGAAGGAAAAGTGTATTGTGAAATACGCTGATGAAAGTGAAGTAAATCTCTGATACTCTTTTTATCTCCTTTGAATGTGGATGTTTTTCTCTAGGAGCCCTTCCACATTCATATCCTGATAACCACCTTGGACAGCTGGATGTCAATGAATTGTTTGCTAAACTGCTATCAACAGGGATCCTCAAACTGTCAAAAACAGATTCTTCTTCAGCACGTATGTAGATGCATTATGTTCTAACTACTCAGTTTATCCACAGCTGAAGTGTGAAGCTAAGTGTGACAGCTCGTGTCGACTCCTACACGTTTGGTTTTTTTTTTTTAAATGTAACTTTGTTTTGGGGAAGAAATATAGTGCATGTATTGGAGGGAATCCTTAGTGTCTTCTTTAATTTGTACACTCAGCTATCCAGAGCAGTCACTTTAGCCAGATGTGGTCCCTTGGTAACTTGTTTCTGATTATAATCAGATTTTCATCAGTTTGTGAAATATTTCTGTGTCTTTCGAGGCTGAATTTTAATGCCAAAACCTATGGTAAAACACTTTTCCCAGTTTGAAATTCTGAGTAACTTAGAGTATTTTAGAATATTTTCCATGCTTTTAAAACTATGTTAGGAGATGACTGACTTAGCTATTGCACACTTGTGTTTTAGTAAAGTCTGATTGTATTTTAATACAATCACATCTTTCTGCTTTCTAGAAGTGAATGAAACATCATCTCAGCCAGCTGCTGAAGAGGAAGATGATGACCAGAATGAAGATCAGAACGTTCCAGACCTTACTAACTTCATTGTTGAAGAACTTAGACAGTACGTATAGTAGATTGAGTTTACAGTGCAGTAAGACTAACAACATGATTGTATCTAAATAGCTAATGGAAGACAGATACTTTTAAAAGATTGTCACTTTGTGACTAAGAGGACCTGCAGATTTTGATCATGACAGCCTTGGAGAATTTGAGGGAGGCAAAGAGAGAGAAGAGTAACATGGGAGCTACTTTCACACAAGTTGCATATTGTTTCATAAGCATTAGGGTTGTGATGTCTATTGAAGTCTGTTTTTTTCTTTGTTACTATTACTTTTATTGCCTTTGTAGTGGTTTGGAAAGTTGTGCCAGCTGTTACCATTTTATGCCCTATTAGGTGTTCAAGCTAGCAGACCTGAAACACAGTACTAGTGTGTGTCTCATGAGTGGTTGATATCAGCCCATTGTCTGCTCTTTGAATGTTTCAATTGATTGTGTTACAAAAATCAGGAAAAATTTCCTATATGGTGTGGTTTAACTTTGTGGTAGATTTGTTGTTTTCCTCTATTCTTGTGGACATATGAAGCAAGTTACTGACAAGCTTCTTATCTACTTTCAAAGAAATGTTAAGACATTTTTTGATCTTTTTTGTAGGCGTTACGATAGTGTTATAAACCGACTGTACACTGGAATTCAGTGTTACTCGTGTGGAATGAGATTCACCACTTCCCAGACAGATGTTTATGCAGATCATCTAGATTGGCATTATCGTCAGAACCGTACAGAAAAAGATGTTAGCAGAAAAATTACACACAGAAGATGGTACTACAGTTTAACAGTAAGTAATTCAGTATGTGTAGGGGTGACCTGCATGCTAGAGTCTGTGTATTCCTTGTGTATGTGCTGCAGGATTGCAGTCAGAATCTACATAATCACAGGAGTTGGCCTTTGGTAAACAGTGATGTCTTAGATATTTCAAGTAGGTCTGAAACGCCTGTGAAGTACAAAAAGCAATTGTATGATGAACAAGAAACAGTTTGGAGCTATTGGTACTATTTTCATCATGCTAAGAGTACAATGGGAAAATGGAAGGATAATGCTGTTTCTGGAAAAACCTGTTTTGAAGTGCAGGATTGTGAGAAAGCGTGCACTGTGCGAATGCTGCATGTGAGGAGCATTTTGGTTCTAATGACGTACAGTTTATTAAATATGATACTTGTGGTATTTTTTTGTTTTTTCCTGAGACATTTGAATATTCCTAGGTATTTGGCAGTGTCTGAGTGTGAATAAACCCTTTTTCCTCAGGATTGGATTGAATTTGAAGAAATAGCTGATCTAGAGGAGCGTGCAAAAAGCCAGTTTTTTGAAAAAGCTCATGAAGAAGTGGTATTGAAGACACAAGAAGCTGCAAAAGAGAAGGAGTTTCAGAGTGTTCCTGCTGGACCGGCTGGTGCAGTTGAGGTAACTTTCAGCTAGCCTTTATTAGCCCAGATCCCGAGAGTCATCTTATACTTCAAAGAAGTTTACAGCATTCTTGCATAGTGAAGTCTTGCTCTTGAACCTCTGTGCAGCCACCTCATAGGTGGTGTATTTGTTGTGCAGTGGTTGTTTCTCTGGGGCAGGTAATGGTGTAAATCACCTGCAGACAAAAATCAGCATCCACTGTAGCAAAATTGAAATGAGCAGTGTGTGATAAGTTACAGAATGATTCTACTGAAATAGTAAATAGAGCAAGGAGATGATCATTTGCCATTCAAATAATGGTTTTGTTGCCTGGGGTTTTTACACTTGGTGACAGAAATTTGTTTTTTCAGTAGAAAATGGGTTGAGGCAAAGATTTAAACCGTAAAGTGACCACTAGAACTCTATTTTAGTAGGAGATTTGATGTAATAATGAAATACAAATGTTGGTAGAGTTACAATTCAGTTTTACATGCTAGGCCACTGAAAAACTCTAGCTTTGAAGGCCTTGGTTTTAATTTTTTAAAAGTACCTTTTGTGCTTTGTTCTGTGAGTTGATTATTTTGCACACAAGTACTGAAAATGTTAATGCCTACTTAAAATTCTGCCTTTTAAAATTTGAAGCGCCAAGTTAAGGGTAAGAGTGAAGATGATGCCGTAAGTAAAATTGATTGAATACCTGTACTGAATTGTTTTAGATGACAGTAAGACAGCATCAGATTGTTAAAAAGTGTTATGCAGAGGTTTCTTAGCTAAAAGGAAAAGCCAGGTGAATGTTCACACCTCAGTCTGAAAACTAATAATTGTAAAAGTTTTGTAAAGTTACTTTTGAAGTGTGGTGGAAAGATACTGTTGTAGTCTCAATGTTTTTGACTCTTACTGGATTCTCAAGGTTCATTGTTTGGCAAATTGCTGCCATAACTTCATTTATCTGTTACTCCAATAACTTTGCAGAGCTGTGAAATCTGCCGAGAGCAGTTTGAACAGTACTGGGATGAGGAAGAGGAAGAGTGGCACCTGAAGAATGCTATCAGAGTAGATGACAAGGTAATTGATCTTATTTATGTGTGATACTTATTTACGGTAAAAACAGAATTACAGCAGAAAGTAGGGAGGCAGGGGAAAGGCAAATGCTCTTTGTCTCCTGAAGGATTCTCATGGTAGTTTTTCTGCCTTCCAAATGCATAAATGTTTGTCACCAATATAGGCTCACTGACATTCCCTTTGGCTGCAGTGGTGCAAGAAGAGAAATTAATGTTCATCTGTGTGGGTGCTGATACTGGTTCAATTATTTCTGTGTAGAGCTGTACACAAGTCATTCTCAACACTTTGAGGCTTCTGTGTGGTAACTTTCCCTAAATAAACACACAAAATCTTCTCCCAGTTCAATTTGACACCAGACTCTTACCACTATTTTTCTACACAAATTATGTGATACATGTAATTGATGGTGTTCTGTTCATAATCAGTGATCATGCTATAATTTATGTATTTAAATGGATAACCATTCTTTTTCAGATTTACCATCCATCTTGCTATGAAGACTATCAAAATGTAAGTGAATCCTCCTTATCCATATTTGTTTAAGCATTTGTTTGATCCTGAACTTTGCAGGAAACAGATGTGTTCAAGTTGTGCTACCTCATTTCTCTTGCCCATGGCTAGACAAAGAATTGGAGGTCTTGGGTGTGGCGAGTTCATAATACAGAACTAGCCAAGATGTGATTCTTGTTGGTAGGAATCACATCAGCTTGTGTGTCATGCACCAAAGTCAAACTGTGGTTTGAAAACACATGTGTGTTCAGTGATGTGCAAAAACGTATTGAATGGGTGTTGGCATGTGTTGAATTTCTAAGGGTTAGGGAGTTACAGTTCCCTTAGGGAGAGCACAGAACAGTTTATGATGTGTTAAGCATTTCATTCCTGCTTGGATGGTATCTTTTCAAAGTAATTGTGAAAAAGTGACGCTATTAAAGAATAACAACTTGATAAAGTAGAAGTTTGAATTTTGTGCTTTGACAATGAGTTTGCATTTCAAGAGTAAAATGGATGAAAAGTTAAAAATGGTGATTTTAATGTTAATGCTACACTGACTTTCACTTTGCAGACATCTTCATTTGATTGCACACCATCTCCCAGCAAAACTCCACCAGAAAATCCACTAAGTCTGATGTTGGACCTTGTTGAACAAGAAACACAAGAGTCTTGTGACTCGCCCAAAGTCAAAGAAGAACCTGATGACACCCCTCCTGCCTGTGCAGAAGAGAGCACACCTGCATCTACAGATATTAAAACAGAGCCTGATGAATCTGTTTAAATAAACTGTTCAAAAAAACTGATTGGTTTTTTTTTTTTACAGAATAGCTGCTGTGTTAACTCTGAAGGCAAATACTTTTTATATAAAATAAAAACATTCAACTGAGGCAGGGCCTCAACTATTGTTTGGTTAATAAATACATTTTTGTATTTGAATTTCTTATTGCCGGCACAGTTTCAGGTGTCATTGTGTGAAAGGTCTGTAGATGCGTGAAAATTTAATGGAATTTAAATGGTATATGTAAAAATGTACAATTTTCACTTGTGGAAATGTAAATTATAAATAAAAATATTTTTGCTATATATATATGGAGTGTAATGTTTATGCACACCATCAAATGAAGACAGTGTTTCTGTACTTTTCTCAGTTTAAATGGAATTAAAAAGAACTTTTGCTCAATAAGACTCTGAAAAATGAAAGCAAATCACTTCCTTCAGTTGTTCTGTAGGTGGTTTATCAAGGGAAGCCATGGAGGAATTTCTCAGACAACCATAAGCTTTTATTTTTAAACTTCTTTGAACAAACTTACATGTCTGGATACATACAAAAAACAAAACCCCCAGAAAAACCAACAAAACACAAAATGCCAAAAAGACAGTTCTGGGTAGAAGGGGAAAATTTAACAAACCAACCGTAGTGCTTGATTTGTGAACACAAGTGCCGACAATTAACAAACCAGGATGCCTGGTAGTTAAGACATTTTTACTGATTATTTTTTTTTCCCCCCCCACTAGTCATACACAAAAGAATTTAACACAACTGAACAAACCTTTCTTTACAGGGGGAGAATGAATATAAGAATGCTCATTTGAAACATGGTTAACTTTTTTTGGTTGTTTCTGACTGGACTTATATGGTAAACCAGATATCCTGAGATGTTCATATTTCTTAACTGTAATAAATAAAATTAAGCATATGATTTTGAGTGTGAGTCTTCCTTTCAGTAATGAGTTTGTGTGGCTGGCATATTTGTGGATTGGTGGAAATAATCATATAACTGTGTCTTGGAAACTGTGCATTTAATGCTTTGTTCTGCCATGTGTATAATGAGTATCTTGAAGCTGCTGGCAGCTACATGTAAGCATTAAAAGTCAAAGATCAGTGTGACAGTCCCAGTGTGTTACTTTTGGGAGATCAGAATTTACTCTTGGTGTATGATGTGAGTAGAAATAACCTGCTGTGAAGGTGCTTTTGCTGTGGGCTGCAACATGTCTTCCCATCTTCACAAGCAGGCTGCAAGCAGTTTTTAATATGTGAATAATTCTTTGGCTTTTGTATTACAGGTTGTAGCTATAGTTATGTTTTAGATGTAAACTTTAAAATGTGCTTCAGTTAGAGAAATTCTAGAGGAAGAAAAACACTTTGGAGAGTGATGAGGGCTAAGTATGTGTGGCTGGCATTGACAAAACTTTGTCCTGGGATACTGTAAACTTCCAACTCATACAAATGGAAGGTCAGAAGAGATTGAGCAGAGGTGTGATGTCTTTAAGATGATAGAAAAAGGGAACAAAATCCTCTCCACTAGAGGTAGAACAAAGACCCACCTGTAAGCTGCAGCAGGAGGGTTTATGACAGCTTCTAAATGGCAAGGGGTAGGTAAGCTCTAAACGGACCTTAGTCGGTTCACGTAGTAGTTATCAACAGGCCTGTAAATCTGATGGGGAAGGGATGTCCTTCCTGAAGCAGGACTCTCCGGAAATGGGGTTTTTGCCCCATCAAGGGAACCTGGCTTGGCTCCAGGGCCCCAGCTGGTTTTGGTTGAAGGGGTGACGAGCAGGACAACACATCTATCCCCTTGGCGCCCTGTAAAGATACTGGTGCTCAGCCTGACTGAACAGGAACAGCTCGTGACACAAACTCTGACCGGAGTCCGATGATCCTGCAGAGGGAGCACAAACGGTAAGAACCCCCTGCTTCGTACTCCGCCGTTGCTTGGAGATGGTGTTGCCCTCCTCCCTCAGGCATGCTCTGAAGACACTAGCCCAAGGCTGCTCCGGAGGTACCAGACCACAGAAATAGGCAATGCACGTTACCTCTGCTGCCCTCCTATCCGCTGGCGACAGCTCTTAGGGGTGAACGCGACCTCCACAGCTGCCATGCCCCCCCCGCACTCACCCGGCGGGCAGGCACCGCCTCTGCCGCCATTTTCCTCGCCGGGCGCCGCGCTCTGGGCCCGTGGCATCGCCTACCGCGCTCGGGCGGTGAGAGCGGTTCACCCGCGCTCCTTCTCCTCCTCCTCCTCCTCCTTCCCCGTGGGTTGGGGGGCGGCCCTGGGTGCCTCCCGAGCTCCACTGTGGTGGCAGCGGTCGGTATCGGCGGCTCCGCAGTGGCTGCCAGCTGGGCCATGACGAGAGAAGCACCGCGGGGCGGGGCGGAGCGGGCCAGGCCTGGCGGCTCTGTTCTGCGGCTCTGTCCATCTGCTACTGGAAAGCCCTGGTCTGAGAGATGAGGCGCCGAGGATGCTGAACAACCACCAAATTTACGGGGAACGGCGGCCAAACCCCACCCGGGCAGCCGGGTCTGCGTTCCCCGAGCCCTCGGCGTGGCTTGGCTGGGGCTGGCAACCTCTCCTTTTCTTCCCTTAGATTTCCATGAGCATTTTATAATAGCTTTTACATTAAAATGGCACTAAAATTACAGAATCATAGAGTCATTGAATGGTTAGCTTGGAAGGGACCTTAGAGATCATTTAGTTCCAACTCCCTTGCCATGGGCAAGGAAGCCTCTGGCTATACCAAGTTGCTCAAAGCCTCATGCAACCTGGCCTTGAACCAGTCCTGCACTGTAAAATCAATGTATTTTGTACAGAATTAATGATAACAGCTCTTAACTGCAGTCCCAGGGCAGCGGCCTTCATCTTTTGGTGGTGGCATGTACCAAGTAGCCATAGAGCAGCACTAGGCATCCATCTCTATGTTTGGATATCTCCAGAGGGTCAAGGGAGACAAAAGTGGGTCTTGTCATTATTACCTTGAACTTGCAGCACTGGAAGATTGTGTTCAACACTTTGGTGTACTTTGGTGTAATTGGGCAGGTCTTCCTCTGTGAGAGTCTGTGTATTTGCATTTATGCCTTCAACTCTAACTGTGCATAGTGAGAAATCCCTCCCTTGTGGGGAAGTTATTGCTTGGTGATGCTGCCTCTTTAAAAAAACAGCTCAAACCACAAATCACACTGAAATTTATTTGAAAACATGATTTAGATGACCTCCTGAGGTCCCTTCCAATCTGAATTGTTCTGTGTTTCTGTGCTATTGCTTCTTGTTCATAAAATATTTTGCAGGATGGAGTCCCAGTTCCTAACTGAAGCTGGTCTGACATGGTGAGCAGGGTGAAGTGGAAGTGCAGTAATACACAGCCACAGGATTAAGCAGTGTGTTACAGTATAGAGTGTGTTACTGTTACCCTGGATTACTGAAACAGCCCCAGCCCCTTTTTCCTCTCTGTGGCAACTCTAAATCTGCCTGAGCACTGCTATCATGCTACAGATTACATGAAAATATTCACTGGTGAACTTCAAAGCCTGTTTTCACACATATCACAAACATGTTCATGCAGTATCTCATTTACATTCTTTAATATTTTTTATCTCAATATAAATTTTTACTACTTGACAGGTGGAAGAGCTGAAGCGCAGTACCTTAGGAGCTACATTTTCATCCTTGCTTGGCTTGCAGCACTCCAGTGCACCTCTTCAGGACTTCTCCTGACAGCACAAAACCTAATCAGGTGGTGTCAGTGTGTTTTGGTAACGTAATGATGGCTACTGTAAAAGGTAATTGTTTTCAGCTCCTCTTATGTTTGGCTATGTGAAATCAGCCCCCTCAGTCATCAGATCTACTGACATTACATATTTCTGTTTACAAGTCATGGCAAGATGTCAGGGGGGCGTTGAAGGGGAGCATTGGATGTGTAACTTCCATTGCTCCCAGACACATAGTTCATTGGTGGAAAGGCCCGAAAAAGAAAAGCGGTTATTTTATTCCACAGCCTGGTGATAGATTTTTGTGGGTTTTTTGACTCCACTGCAGCTACATTTGGAGTTTGATTCTGAGCTACTGAAGTCAGTGAAAATGTTACTGATGGTAGCAAAGTATTGGGCTGCTAACAGCTGCGACAGTGCAATGCCATAGTTGGAGCAAGAGAGTGACACAGGAAGACTAACATGTTGCACAAAGAACTGCTTTCTACAGCAGCTATAATTTTGGCATCAGCTTGTCCTGAAAACCACCTGTGCAGCTCAGTCAAGAGCTAGTTTGTGGTATGGTCATCTGGTGAAGGCTCTGGTGCCCTGAAGTGTGGTATGCCCTTCTATGTCAAGTCCTTAGGCGGCAGCAGCAGGAGCAGGGCCATGTGGAGCACCTGGGACGTGATGGCTGAGAGCTTGTGTACCATGCAGAAGGCCTTGCTGGTGTTGTGCTTGAAAATGTGATTAATGAAGTGGTTTATGATGACCAGAGTTTGGAAGAGAGCCAGTGTTGTGTATATAGATGGAACAGTTCTGCTTCCCGCTCTTGCTGTGCTTCTTGTCATCTTTCTTTTGGGTCTTACTCTTCTGGGCCCTTTTCTGGGCCTATATTGCTCTGCTTCTGACCAACAGAAGAGGTGACTTACAATTCCTGCTGATACAAATCTATCTCGTAGCTTACTCTAAACATTTTGGTTGGTTCCTGTGAAACTGATAGTCTGATGTTTATTTGATTCATCTGAATTGATTAGTTCCTTTTTATTATCCCTCTCTAGTTGTCAAGAAGAAGCAACATTATGTTAATGTGCATGAAGCAGTGAAAGCTGGTGATGTAGAACAGCTTGCATCCATGATAAATAGTGGAGCCAGCATTAATGAGGTGGATGTAGTCCACAAATTCACACCGCTGCACTGTGCTGCACACTCTGGAAGCCTGGAGGTAAAGCATTATGTTAGTGTTCAGACACAGCAAGTTTCTTATAGGTTAACGTTTTCCTTCTTTGGCAGAGGCTGGTCAAAATTACTAGCTTTGATCAAGCTAAATCAATCATCTCTGATGTTTTTCTCAATATATTCACGAAGAGCAGAAGTACAGGATTTCAGGTTTTCATTTTGCCTTTCTGAAGCCTCAGGCAGTTTATATAGTCAATGATACCTGATTTTTCTTGCTGTGAGTAAAGTATGCCCTATGGCTTTCCTTCCAAACTCATGACATTCTTTTGTCCCTGTTGTGTTTTCTCCTCTTGGGACACCAAGAATGTCCTGTGGGATGTGTAAAATATTCAGAAGGTGACTGAAACAGGGGAGAAGTGATATGAAAACATTGAGTAATAGATATAAGCCCCTGTTGGAAGGCAGCCAGTCTAATAAGGGTATAGAGGATAAAGAACCAGTACCAGAGGTCCTAGCAAGGTCACATAAATCCAGGAAGTCTTCCAGTAATATGATGACCTCCACAAAGAAGAGAAGGGTCGTAGTTATTGGAGACTCACTCCTGAAAGGGACTGAGGGCCCCGTATGCAGAGCTGATCCTCATCATAGGGAAGTCTGCAGTTTACCTGGAGCCCGAATCAGGGATATCACTAGGTTGCTCCCTAATCTGGTGAGATCAGCTGACTATAACCCACTGCTGATCGTCCAGACAAGTGGGGAGGAAGCTGTATTCCACAGCGTGAGGGGAATGAAGAAACACCTTAAGGCATTAGGATGTTTGGTGAATGACTCTGGGGCACAACTTGTATTCTCATCATTTCTTCCATTTTGGGGTGAGAACACAGGCCAGAATAGAAGGACTCAGTCCATTAATGCCTGGCTACGAGACTCATGTTACAGGCAGGGCTTTGGGTTCTTCGATAATAACTGGTTTTATAAAGCGCCAGACGGCACAGGTACACATAGGAGAGGTTTATCTGAGAGGGAAAAAAGGGTTCTGGGCCAGTAATTGGCAGGGTGCATTCAGAGGACTTCAAACTAGATTTGAGGAGGGGGTGGGATAGTTGATGGGCATGCACCAGTGGGACAGAGCTCTGGTCTTAATGAAAACCAAGTGGCCTCTTGCTGTCCTAGGGTGAAAACAGAGTGCTCAGCTCACTCCCTGAAATGCCTGTATAGCAGTGCATGCAGCATGGGGAATAAGCAGGAAGAGTGTCCAGTCAGGTGATTATGATTTGGTGGCAATTACGGAGACCTGGTGGGATGGCTCCCATGACAGGAATGTGGTCATGGACGGCTATGTCCTTTTCAG
>JAOXOE010000001.1:114581090-114594410 GCA_028565055.1 Phoeniculus purpureus
TCCAATCTAAACCTCCCCTGACGCAACTTGAGGCCATTTCCCCTCATCCTATCATCACTGATCTGAGAGAAGAGACCGACACCAGCCTTGCTACAACCTCCATCCATATACAACATAGGATTGGTTAGGCACTTTGCATACAGACTAAAAATACTGGTAAAAATAGGATTTTATCCATTTTCAAAGGCACATCTCACAAAAATGTTGGACTTCTGGTTACCAGAAATATTTTCTTAACCAGATGTTTCCAGTTTTTCTTACCAGAGTCACTGCAGATTGTTCCCTGAATTTTATGTTTAGAAATGGTGTCTTGTTAAAAGAGCGAGGGAAACGAGGGAGAGAGGCTCATGAACTACCATTATCATGCAAATAGCCCCAGAGGAAAAAGGACAGTGAAAATGATAGCACTGATCTAATTATCTGCAGGCCAATATAGCTAAGTCACTGAAAGAAGCCCACAGAAAAGGCTGCCACAGAAACACAAAAACCAGCCCGAAAACAATAAGGAACTTAGCAACAGTATAAAACAGGACTTGGTTCCATGCACAAAGCACAGTTTTATGAGTATTTTTCTTGCTTTCAGTTTCCAGAAAAGGTTAGAGCACATTTTAAATTCTATGCCAGGATTTCTTCCCCCGCCTCAGCCCCTGACGATCGTCTGGCAGCCATGGCAGTGCTGTGCGCCCAGCGGTGGGAACGCGGGTGCTCCTGCTTAGCATGGCTGAATTAGCACATGTGTTGGGGGCTGTGGGGTTAGCAGGAGGTGGGTTTTGGCAGCGTCCTTCTCTGGTGCTTGGATTTTGATTAAGACGTTCAAGCTTTCCCGTTTTTGTATGTTAATCGTGCAGCACTGGGTTGGAAGGGACACGCAGGCTCATCTGGTCCAACCTTGGCAAAATGTTCTAATCTTTCTTCTGATGCTTTCAGAGGGGTCTCAGCTGGAGGATCAAGGTCTGTACACTGCTCACCCTCCCTTGGAAGACCCATGTGAGGGTCTCATGCTTCCTCCATAGGGAGTTGCAGGGAGATCTCAGCTATTGCATCCTGAACCTGGGCTCAGTCATCCCCACAGCCATAATTCACTTCAGTAAGGACCTCAGTAAGAACCACAAGATGTTGCCCACCAGTTTGCCAAGTACAGACACTGACAAGTAATGTAAAAAAAGACCCAAAAAGTGCTGACCGTGGCTGTCAATGGAGGACCACACATGAACTTCTCTCAGAGATCCCTCTGCTGTGGACCTAGCACTTAAGGACATGATTTAGTGGTGGGCTTGGTAGCATCGGGTTAGTGGTTGGTCTCAATGATCTTATGGGTCTTTTTCAACTTAAATGATTCTATGATTGTAGAATCGTATAATCATAGAATCATTCAGATTGGAAAAGACCCTTGGGACCATCAAGTCCAACCATCAACCCTACTTTACAAGTTCACCCCTAAAACAGATCCTCCAACACTACATCTAAGTGACTTTTAAACACATCCAGGGATGGGGTCTCAACCACCACCCTGGGCAGCCCATTCCAGTGCCTGACCACTCTGTCTGTGAAGAATTTTTTCCTGATGTCTAGTCTAAACCTACCCTGTTGAAGCTTGAAGCCATTCTCTCCAGTTCTGTCACTAATTACCCGTGAGAAGAGACCAGTACTAACATCTCTACACCACCCTTTCAGATAGTTGTAGAGAGCAATGAGGTGAGGAAAGACAGTATCTTCTCTGGGGTAAGACCATGAGTTGTTTCTTCTGGGCACATGATAGGGACTTCTAAGAAGTATCTGAATGGGAACATCGAAAACTCATTCAGCTTGGGTAAATGGCAAAAAATCATTCTCATGGTGGCAGCACAATAGGAGAAGTGAGAGAAACCCTGAGGAATGAGGGGACTCAGACTATAGTCTCAGACATGCAATAGGCACATCTGCCAACAAACCAAGCTAGTTCTGAGCCTGGCACACCTCACCAACAGGCAGACACGCAAGATACGATGTATGTTGTGCACTCAATTTTGCCCAGAGACAGATTATTTAGACCTACCTGCTCAGAGGAAGTCTGGTGAGATTTTTTTGCAATGGGACCCATCTTTAAGCCATCCCTCTGCAGCCTGGGGTCTTCTGCTCTGCTTTCAGGTGAGGACCACTAGGTCTGGACTGCTGCAGGGAAAACTTCTTGACTAGATGCACTATTTAAAGGTAGATTTTCCTTAGAAGCATGGTTTATAGCATGGTATGGGCTTTGTGGAAGAAGAATCAGAAGGAGAAAGAAGGCAGAAAGACTGAAAGAACAAACAACTGATTTTTGGAAGAGATAGATCCATTTGAAGAATTCAGTTCTTGAAAACTAACTCTCAATTGCTTAAAAAATTCATTATGGGTAAAGTTTCCTCTATTTAGCCAGCAAGCACTTCTTGCCTTCCTGCCTGGTCTGTGTCCTAAGAGCATAAACTGGGGATACACAGAGTGCATAGCTTGAACAGACGTCTGTGGAAGCATGGGTCAGTAAAGGGACTTGGTCTGGGCAGCAGAGCCCTGTTAGGTTAGAAGTCTGCTAACGAGCCAGAGGCAGACCTGTGCGCATCTGCCAGGGTCCTGCTTTCTTTTTGCCTTGTTTCACCCCAGCTCCCACCGCTGTCTGGAGCCAGCATCATGTGCAGCCCCATGGCAAACAGCCCAAGGACCTGCTCAGGGTTAAACTGCTCTTTTTCAATCTTGCCAGGTTCTTCTGAACCCTGATGAATTCCCCAGTGCCCTTTACTGCATTGCCAAACACTTGTACCAGCTTTTCCTACCTTACGGACATCTTGAAAACACAGAATTAGAAAACCACAGAGAAAGGAAGGATTCAAGTTGGCACGAAGAGCAGGCAGGCAGCTCTTGTTCCAGCGTGGCTATCCAACTGCTCAGTCTTTCTATATTTAAAGATGTAATAAACAACATCAAAATAAATCAAGCAGATGAAGGAAACTACTGCAAATACTAAGAAATAAAAAGCACCCGGCCCATCTACCCAGCAATCTGGAGCTCTCATTGCATCTTATTTTGCCTTTATAAAGAGTCCACAGAACTCATCTATTTCCTAGGAGAGCTTTGTTAGCTTTTATACTGGTGGGGGGGAGCTGTCATTTCTGTGAATAGACAGTTAAGGTCAGAAAACAGATTTCGGTGGCAAAACTGGCTGTGTCAGAGAAATGTTAGTCATGGTGATTATCTGCCAGGGAACGCGAACAGGCTACAAGGCGATAAGGGGAGCTGCTGGCACCGGAGATCCTGTTTCAATTTTTAACAAGTACATGGGATTTAATTTATGCAGGCTTTGAAAAACACATCTGATCCTGTGTCAGAGGGTCCAGCACCAGATCAGCAGCCACCAAACTTGTACCCAGTCACACTCATCAATGCATTGCTGCACTGAAGAGAGATGGAAGGGGTCTGAGTCCTTGTGCACAACTCTTGTGCACTGTTTAGTTCTCCTATACAGCAAGTCTTTCTCCATCTGACCTCTTTTCCGACAGTATCTCCCCAATACACATACTTCTCCCTCTGTTTTGTTTTTTCTGCTGCTTCCCAGTCCATTCTGTTGGGAAAAAAACATCACCAGAGAAATAACTGACGCTGCAGCTGACCTAAATTCAGAATAAACCGAGCATTGACCAGCATGGCACAGCACACAAAGGCATCTGGCAGACAGGCCATAGTAGATACCTCAGGAAGGAACTAGAGGAAGGACTATTTTGGTTAACAAGGACACTGAAAACGGGACTTGTAGGCTTAATGTAGTAGGTTTAATTCCTTTCTGTGTTTCCCAGCTGCACAATGTGCAGTAGTAATCCTGTTGTGCTGGAGGTGTGGAAATGAGCCTCACAGTTTGATGCCCACAGTCCGTGATGTGCACCGTGACATGAAGAGCCATGTAGAAAGGTCTAGCTGTAACCCAAGGGGTTAATGCTTCATTTGGATTGTTCTGGGTTATGGGTGTAAGGGATCTGACACCAGAGGTGGCTTTGTGAGGAGGCCTTGGACCAGGTGCCATCATGATGACGGTAACAGCTGCCCATCCAAGCACACCAAGCTCTTCCCATCACCAAGCAAAGATGTGACTGGTTTTAAAGTGCCTGGGATACAGAAGTCCCTTTCTGACCACATGGAGGATGTGTCTATGCTGGTAGCCCAGGGAGTTGGTTTCCAGCCACTTTGACCAACAGACTGATTTCTGGCTTGCCCTAATCCTTAAATTCATCCCTGGCTGATCCTGCTGATCCCAGGCAATAGTCACTGGTCAAGGAGGGTTTGGTTATGCCTCTATGCTAGTCAAAGTTAGGCACTTAGGGCCACAGAAGCTTCCTGCGTGGTTATGTATTCAGGCTCACACAGAACCAGGAGGCAGTATCTGGACCTTGTGGCAATCAGCTGTCCCCAAGTCATGAAGTGGAGAAGGATGGGGACAGTTTGCAGTGAGTGTTTCTCTGTATTCGCCCCATTCTTAGAGCTTTTCCCAAGGGAACAGCCTGTCAGGGAGAGGATATGAAGCTGCTGTAGTTAGACAGCAGTTGGGAAGGATTTCTAAAGCATCTGTTCCAGTTGCCACTATGTGCCCTGGGCCAGCAGAAGACTAAATCAGGAACTGTAATATGTCTCGGGAAGAGAGAAGGGGGCACCTGCAATGTCAGTGCCTGAGTTTCTACAACAGCAGGGAAGTAATGGAGTAAAATCTCAGATGATGCTATGAAGTACCTCAAGCTTCACTCTGCAGCTAAAAGTAGATAAAATACTAACTTAAGAACACAGTGAAGGAGTAGACTTGCACCCCTCACACTCATGTCCAATAATTCGGGATCCATTTGGACAGAGAGAAAAAGTGTTTATGCAGCTTATTCTTCAGTTTGGGTTTGGAGCTACTGTGACCATGCAGGTAGCAGAGACGCTCTGTGATACCACCATACCACAGATGCCAGCCCTGGAACAGCCCTGTGTGTGCATCAGCAAACCCACCAGGACACCGCTTAGGTCACCACCCAAGCCCTGAGGATGTTGAGGTATCAACCTAAAACAACGACGTCAGTCACCATCCCTCTTCCCCGATTAGTCCCACCTCTGCTGCAAGGAAAAGTGTTGAATAATCCTCCTCAGTTTGGTGTGTGGTCTGGTTTTCTGTGTCATCACGCAGACAGTACAGAGACCAGGGTCAGGCAGGTCATCAGAATGCTAATAAGAAATCTGATTGATGAGCCGGTGCCTCGGCGATGAATGGGATACTTAATTAATGACTTCTGCTCTGTTTAAGAAAAAGTTTCTCTTTACTCCCATCCCTCTTTTTCTTTAAAAAAGAAAAAAAGGGGAAAAAAAACCCCTCTATAATCCTAGGTTTTCCAAACAACATAAAGGGAACTTCAAAGACAGACATGGTCAGTTTTTATGTGTTGGGTTGGTTCAGTGATTCTTTCCTTTCTTTGTTTACAAGGGCAGCCAGGCTTGATTCCAAGGCTGAAAAATAAAAGGCCACATTGTTCAGCCAGATTCTGGATTTTTACAAGAAATTTCCTCCTTCCCAGTAGGGCAATTAACTGCTTCATTTCTGGGTCTGCAAGTACCAAACTGTGCTGCTGGCCCTGTGAAACTCAGCAGCGGCTGGGTCCTGCCAAAACACAGCTCCGCTGCAGAAACAAGATGTACTATGGAGACACAATTGTCCCGTTAAAAGCTAACCAGCGAGCCAGAGCTGCAGAGGGGTTTTTTTCCAGGAAAATAAAAGCCCACTGGGTAAAATACCTGCTAGGCACTTTGCTTAGGAACATCACCCTGTGTATCCAGGGCCATTCGGATGGGATTTCAGACTAGCGATTAGCAATGGGGAAACAGCAGCAGTTTCCATGATCTCTTCTGGACAGGTTTGGAAGGTTTTTTCATGTTAACTGAAGAGCAGCAGGAGAGAAAATTAAAAGGAAGAAGAAAAAGCAAGCAGAAAAGAAGGAAACACACACAAATGAATGTTTTAACTCTGAGGTCTTTCTTAAGGAACCAGCTGAGCTGCAGCATTTAGGGCAGAACAAGCTGCTCAGTATCAGCACCGGGCAGATGGCAGATGACAACGCAGCAGTGTAGGGGACGGATTGGGCCCCATGCGTTTCCCACCCAAATTCAGTCAATCTTGGCAGACAGCTCAGGCCACCTCATGAGTCCAAACAGAGTGAAGTGCAGCCAGCTCCACAGCCCCAGCAGATTTGTAGGACCTCAAGCCCCTTGGTAGACCCAAGTGGGTAAAGAATTGGCATCCTCAGCCTCGGCAGCACTTCGCTTCAGTTCAAGAACATCCTAAATGCTAAGCCCACTGCAAGAACATTCTGGTAAGCAGGAGCTGCTCGTGCACTTGAAGTGTACACTGAACTGCTTGGTTGATCTGAAACCCACAGGAGGAGAAAGGGATCCTGACCACGCCGGTATCTGCCCCTGGCAGTGAAGCTCAGCCTGGGCTTGCAGGACCTGCATGCTGCCTTTTGCTGCGATGGTAGGGCTGAATTTTGATATGAATGTCTTGTTTTCAGTTTGTCCTTGCAGCAGTCCCGCATGCATTTCACGTAACCTGCAGACCTGTTCGTCTGTAGTTTTAAATACAATTAAAAATAATTCCTTTCTTAAAAGTCAAGAGACCCTGAGGGCAGAGATGGTCTGCATCAGTCGGAAATTGAGGCACATAAGAAAATGAGCCAACTCCAGATGGAATGGTGGGCACGGCTATGGCCTGGCAGCCAACTTGACTCGACTCTGCTGTACTGTCCTCTACCCTATACTCGCTATTTGCACTTTTTGAAAATAGTGCATGAATTGTTAAAGTGAGTAAACAGCTAGTTTGGCCTCAGGATTTAAAGCACCCCCTATTCTCATCAGCCTCTCTGGTCAAAATGTCACTTGTTCAAGTCATGCTCATGAGAAATTCAGGAGTCGTTTAGGTATTTTTTTCCCTAAAAAGCACTGACCTGTGATTTAAAGTGCTGGGAAAGTTTAGAATCACTTTCTTCCCTCTGATCTTGACTCCCTGCAGCCAGGACATCCTACTTGATTTTGTCCAAGAGGGAAACCTTATGGAGAGGCAGCAAAGCAAGATCATAAAGTGTGCAGATACTCTTATCTGGGACCAGTGCAGCCCACTCAGCCATTGTTTTAGGGAATTGGAGTGAGTCCCGGTTTACTTTTAGTCCTCCAGCTCTTTCTGCTCAAGGGGTTATTAAACAAACAGGCTTTAAAGAAAGAAAGAGGAGGGCAAAGGTGTGTGAATGGAGCAGGTCTCTGCCCCTCCTGAGGACCTTGCTTTGGACACATGAGCTGAAGGAAAGGTAGGACACACAGTGGGAAAAGATCCACCAAGTGATGCTGGGCAGACAGGAAAAAAAATACCAACCAAACGGTTACCACCAGGAGCTGATTTGCATTTGTATTGGGCACTTGGGGAATGCAGCTAAAACACTCTTTATATTTCTGGGGAATTCAAGGAATATCAGCAGCATCCGTGCACAAGGACAAAAGGGAAAACAAGTATTTTGGTGGTCCTGGTTTTGGGCAGCAACAGTGGTAACACTGGAATAATACAATTCTCCCCACTTTCTCCTGGCTCTCGTGGAGCAGAGCAGCACAGGCACAGAATTACAGTCTCCTGTGGCAGTGGTGTATGTGGGAGAAGTCAAGGAGGGAGGGTACACGGGGTGGGGTGGATGTCACTAGCAATTTATTGCTAAACTGTGAACATGAGAAAGGGCCTGGAGTCTAAAGCTAACACCAGAGCCCTCCACAGCTCCTGTCATCAGTTCCCACAGCGCTGTCTGCCTGCAGGGCACTCACAGCGAAAAGCAAAGGGAAAACTCAGTAAGAGCACTGGCCAAACATTGAAAGAGTCCACAGAAAAGTGGCCTGTGAAACTAGTTGTACAGATGAGCTGTTTCTTAAAACTCAGGCTGTGGCTGCTCACCATGGGCACAGCACACACTTGTCAGTCTGTAGATCCCCCAGATCCCTCTGATATTACAGAGGGAAGAAAAGACTGAAGCAGAAGAATAACGTATTTACAATGCAGCGTTGGGCTCTCAATAAGTTTGTGGGAACTTGAGAGCACCCCTTTACAGCACCATTCGCTACTCACAGAGTTCTCAACTTGCATGTGTGCCCACTGTCCGAGCCAGAGACCTCATCTGCAGGTGTCTCCATAGAACAGTTTGCATTGTAAAGGACCTTTAAAGATCACCTAGTCCAACCCCCTTGCCATGGACAAGGGCATCTTTCTCTAGATCACATTTCTTCAAGCCCCATCCAACCTTTCCTTGAACACTCCCAACGAAGTTCTAAGACTCAATCCCGGCATTGCCCAAACATGTCATGCACCTCCTTGCTAGAGTTCTGGATCTCTCCATTCTGATGACTCTCCAGGTAAGAGGCAGATGGACATCCATCAGCTGATGGACGTCTGTTTAATACTGATTTAGCTGAATCGTGCCTAAGCCATGAAAAAGCAGGGAACTGGCCAAAGCTGTGACAGCTGGAAAAGCAGACTCACCCTGTGTGCTCTGTCCAGGCTGGTCCCAGGCACTTCTCCACTGTGTCTCCACTGGGAAGGTGACAGCCTTCCAGACTGTGGCTTGGCAGCCCCTGATCTAATAACACAGTTCAGATTTGTTTGACAATGAAGCCGGTGAGTTTTGTGCAGCTGCAAGTGCTGTGTGCTGGATTGTAGACCCAGTCGGCTCTGCAGATAGATTCACGTTCACTCCTCACATGACAGCTGCTTTGCTGCACCATTTTGTGGAGATTCACTTATTTTGTACTTTGAGGACCAAAGAGAATGACTGAGGTCATCTCATCCCTGAAGTTAAAGTGCTGGTGCTGCTTCTCTGGTAACAACCTCAGCCTGTGGCCAGAGTGATGGTCCATGAGGGCTCTGTATAGAGTAGGGCACCGCAGGCACAACAGTCACTGCCTGATGACAAGCAGTAGGGCCAAACAAGGACAGGGCTCTACCACTTCAGATAGCACCTGATGCAACAGCCTAGCTCTATTGCTGTGTTCTGGAAACAGCTCTGAGGCAAAAGCTGTAAACCAACATCTGTTATTTACTCCTGAGATAGTGGCCAGAAAGTCTCCTCTGAGCCTATACACACCCTTGAGAAACACTTAGCCCCATGTTCAAATAAACGATGTGCTCCTCTTAACGAGGGCCAAACCCCAGGAGGTTTATCTGGTCTGTTTGTCAGCAATGGGCACCAGATCACACCAAGGCTTTGAGTAGCCCCCTGCTGTCATTTCCCACCTGAGAACCCATAGGTTACTTGAAGTTTGATTCACGTCAGGCTTTGCCCACCTAATCCCTTATTGCACCTTTGCCGCAAACTTTAGGCCATGTAGAACTTCAGATGGGTGATGAATGGATCACAAAACCCAAAGGGGTGATGTAAAATTGGTTTAAGATCGCAGCTGTGGCAATGCCACCCCATTGACAGTTGCACCTCCATGAGCATTGCAGACGCTGCCCTCTACGCCTGGTTTACTCACATCCTCCTCACCCAGGAAGTCTCCATTCATAAAAAGAAGTTTCCGCTGCCGTATCTATAGAGGATGGGGGCGGGAGGAGAACAGAGGGACTGAGATAGCAGAGGTCTTGCCCCTGGCTTACTCAGCTGATCAAATCCTGGGCTGTGGCACTACCTTTCTTTTCAGCTGACCCAGTCTGAGCCTTGTGACTGCCCATTCCCACGCCACGTCAAAGAAAAGGTTTACATTGTTCACCGGATATTAATTTAAATTATTCTGGGGTGCTTGGAAACCACCTCTCCCCCTGTTCAGTCTCCATGGGGGCTATCATAGAGACTGGGAAATATAAGTGAGCAACGCCTGACACACCGATCTTCTTCCCCTTCTGCTGCAAGCTGCTGGGAACAACCTTCACTGTTTGAGAAGACACAGTCACATTCTACTGGACAACTCACTAGGACAAGACAGACAGGTTTTTTAAGTTGCTATAGACTGGTACAGTATCTTACCAATGCCATTTCCCATTTGTTCCTTCACAGGTTCACACACGCTCGTGTTGTGGTTCTTTTCTTCACACCAACACCCCATTGTGTGTTGATGGTATTAATAATACTCCCAGCAGGCGGCTCTGCCCCCCGGGCTCCAGGCAGTCTCAATAACTATCGGATAACATTGAAGTTGTTCTGTAAATTACTCTGTGACCCAGAAATCCAACAAGTTACCGCTATAACTCAGGCTCTCGCACTTGATTGCACTCACCTCCTGCTGCCCCGACATTCATTAGTCTAGTTTGCATAGCACATTCTGATTTCATCTGTTGGGAGGATAGGTGGGAGCCTCCACTCTCCTCCAGCATGACCTGGGGGAGCCTGTCCTTTTTTTAATGGCCTTGTTAGTGGTGATTGAGAAGCAGGGGGTGAGTCTTTGCATAGGAATAACGTTCTTCACTTGCACTCCTGTCCTCTGTGGCATACAGTGAAATGATAAAGGACAGCTAAAGACCCACTTTTCAAGACTGGGCACATCAGCAGGCTTCAAGGTGTAAGAAGAAGGTGATTCCTTTATTTCTGGAACACTATTTTTGTCCTGTGAATGCTCACACACACACTCATTTCATGGAAGGGTGCCCACCGTTCTCCCCTTGGACCAAAGGAATGGGGCTACACACTACCAGAGCCTGCCTCAGCCAAGTTGCTAAGAGCAGAGAGTGGATCTGTGATATGCTCAGAGCAATACCAACCAGTGTCAGAAGCAGCAAGAAGCTGAGTTGCTTCCTATCAAACTTATGAGCGAGCAGGTGTGGAAGCAGCTCCGGGTGCTCAAGGAAGCCCAGGGCTGGTGACTTCACCACTTCCCTGGGCAGCCTGTTCTAATGTTTCTACTTTTTCAGTAGTCCAGGCCTCATCTGTACAAATTGGTTTCCTCTCCTTCAGAAAACTCAAGTTCAATACAGCCTGGTTTTTAGGTTGTGCACTAAGTTCTTGAATACTGACTCTGTCCACAAGAGAGGACCCAGCACCAAACTCCATGGCTGGGGTAGCCAGACAAGCATGCAGGGCTATAGCTCAGCACCTGTCTCTGTGAAGAGGATACACTGGTGCCAATCTTTTCCCTGTGTTACTCTTCTGGGTGGTGATAGGAGACTTCACTCAAACTGGGAAACGCAGCTGCTCCTTCCTTATGGACTGTTCTGTGCACATTTGGATACCAAATTATGAAATGCATCCTGCTCACCTCTGCTGTAAAGCCAACTCCACCTGCTAAAATGTCCCAAAGCCACTGCTTGTTTGGTTGAATACTTCAGCTAGTGGCAGGTTCTACCTGTCTTGCTAGCTGTTGTGGACAACAGGGTTTCCTAGTGTCTCTAAGATCTGGGTATCCCAACAGATACACAGATGGAGAAATCAAAGATCCACAAGCACATACCTGATGAATAGCAGAGGAGCTGAGCAGTGCCAGTCTGGGACCAGCCAAAATCCAGCTATGGCTGCATCCCACAGCATCAGTCACTGTCCTTCTTGCCCAACCACAGCCACATTCACTCCTGCATGGATGTCACCCTGCAACTTCTCAGCAGGTCCAAGCCTCTCCAAAGGGTTGATATGAAAAACAGGACCCCAGACTGTGGACACACATGGCAAGAGCTGCTCATCCAACACTCAAAACCACACAGGGTCCCATCAAGCATGTAGCACACTCAGAGAGGAGAAAGCGTTCCACGTTGCAAGGAATGTGGTTTTGCAGGAGGGCAAAAAGAGGGCCCTCTACTCAGGTGGCAGTGAAAGGGTGCAGAGGGTACTCAGCTGCCTGCCGGAATCGGCCCAGTATTGGTTACACCCCCAGCTATTTGAGTCAAAACTTGGCCTCTCAAAGCTCTCTGCCTCTCTCCTGTGCCTTTGTATTCTCTAGAAGGTGAAGTGTAAGGGTACAAAAAGCTGCAAACAAGTTCCTACCTCTGGAGACCCAGCATTTACTCTAAGAAAGAAAGTGCAATTGCTTCCCAGAGCATTGTCCAGCCACATTAGAGAAAGGATTAAGCAGATACATTCAGCTATTCTAATAGATTTTCTTTAAAGCTTGAATATGCCTCTCACACTTGGTAAGATAATCACATTAGTTTTGTCATTAAAAGATCCCTTTTATAGGAAGTACCTAAACCGCTTAAACCACCCAGAGAGGTCGCATACATTACAAAACAACAAGACAAATGGAAGGAATTTGCTATTCCCGGTCTCAGTGATTTGCTGCCCCTAAACTGGGAGATTGAACTAAAAGATTTTGCAAACCACCAGTGGAGGGGAAAGCCCCTAAAAGCTGGGTAGCAGCCACCCTGGCCTGCCCTGAGAAGCCCACACTCCCCACCAAGAAAACACTCAGATCTAGCACCAAGGACATCTTCCACATGGAGTTGCCCACATCATGCCCAAAGCACCCTGACAGCCAGGTGATTTTCCTGGGCTGACTATCTGGCACCCGAACAACCCAACTGCAAGACAAGCAACAGCTGCCCAGTTTACTCATGCCCTGGAGAGCACGAACACTGAGTGCTGAAGGACAGCATTCTTGCTCCTCAGGGCTGCGGCTGTGTCTGCATTGTGCCTCAGGAACCGAGGGGACATCCATCACAGAGCAGGGAGCAAGGCTCGGAGTAACAATACTGGCTGTCCACAGTATAACAAATGCCATAAAGCCACTTCTTCACCAGGCTTCTATTATTACAGAATCACAGAAAGGACCGCCTAGATCACCGAGTCCAATCATACAATTATTGAAAGGGCACAGAGGGCAACTGCCCCCAAGCACAGGGATCAAACAGTTTCACATTTGTTGGAGAGAAAATATTGAGCTGAGGGGAAAAGAAAGGGCTTCAATGCTCATGTCTCTACACCTAGACACAGTGCTGTGACATCAAGGAATCAGTCTGAATGCTTAAGGTGAAACTTTAGGTCTTATTTCACTACTGAAATTGAAGGGGAAAAAAGTAAAAAGGAAGAACAAATAAAAAGAACACAGGCAGTCACCTAGCTCATGTGCAAGTGGTAAGAACCCGTTCCAAAGTGTACCAGAATCAGGGTCTCTTAGATAAAGGCTAAACAGAAAAATAAACTTAGAAACAAACCAACCCCACCACCACCACAAAAATAAGAACTAAACAGCTAACCTTAAAAACAATTCTTCAGTGCTGTGGTTTCAGTTTCTCAAGACAGCAGGGTTTGGTTTAAGTTCCATTCTTCCTTCTCTGGAGACATTCAAAAGAGCGTGAACGTGTTCTTGCCTGACTTAATCTGGGTCTCTCTCTTGAGAGGAGGATTC
>JAOXOE010000001.1:114594510-114611808 GCA_028565055.1 Phoeniculus purpureus
CAAGAGGAGGATTCCAAGAGGAGGATTCCAAGAGGAGGATTCCAAGAGGAGGATTCCAAGAGGAGGATTCCAAGAGGAGGATTCCAAGAGGGCAAAAGCTGATAGTGTCCATTACTGTAGACAGCAGCTCTTAATTTGGACCATTCACAGCCTAATGCACAAATGTCCTGACATCTTTCTCCATACAACATGGAAGTTTTTTCCCCAGAATTTGCACTCACAGCAGCTCCCTGAGCAATCCATGGGAGCATCTCTGCACTTACAGACCACTCGTAACCCCCACATCTATATATACTCTTGCAGATCCCATTCCTTGCCCTGCCAGGATACCCCCACACATCATTGAACATATTAAGACACAGAGTTTCTAAAAATGTGACTAGAACTCAATCGATTAGAAAACAATTTTTATTTGTTTCAAAAACCTTAAGGCCACCATGACAAGAAGAGTTACATCACGAAAAATTCCACTATCAAGACTGAAGTACATGTACAGGAGAGTACCAAAAACTCCAACTACTGTAAAAGTGATTGCCAACAGCTTTCAGGCAGGTTCTATGCAGCTTTTTCTCCTGTGGTTCTTCCTCCGGTCTTGTTAAGTCTCTGAAGTAACAACCTTGCTTGAGAGATTCAGATCACAGAGTCTGAACACACATGCTGTGTTTAACACAAGAGAAGGGAATAAATGTCAGGAACTTTGTTGAGAAGCACAGGAGTATCTTAAAAGGTAAAATTTCAGTATTGGGTTCATATTGTTCCTAAAGGATGGGAGGAAACTGGGAACAGAAAAGGCCACTTGGTGTCTCGGGAAAATACTCAACTATGAGTTATAAAGCTGAGAAAACTTTAAGAATTGAAATTCAGTCTGGGGACAAGAAGCACTTCCTGAATCTTTCTGAAATGGAGTTGTCCTTTAAACTCCACAGAATCCTTTCTGAAGAAGGGTTTCAGTGTGAATGAAGCCAAAGTAGGCTAACGAGGGGACTGCCCCAGTCATTTATTAATGTCAAATATGCTGTCTCATGAATCAGGTCAGTTTGTCTGGTTTGGAAGCCATACAGAAAGCCCAGTGCACCTGGCTTGTTGATCTCAGCACCAGGCTTCAGGCTGATCCAAGAGGAAAGCTGCATTCTGTGTTTTGAATAGTTCGTCTTGCAAATATTTTGTTTGAAAGGCCTTTATTGAAGAGCCATCAGCAAACAGATCATGCAGAATTGGAACAATACACAGAATGGCAGAGGAGGGAGGAACCCAAAGGCACAGCCCCAATTATTTGTCACTTCATAAGATCTAGCCAGCACAAGTGTCACATTTGCTCTTTAAGAAAATAGCTTCAAAAGCTTCCCAATTTGAAAAAGCCAAGTGTTTGTGGGGGATACACACGTACACACACAAAATACAGTTTTCTTTGGCAACCATCATCACAGTGGCAAGCATTTCAGAGTTAGGACAAGCAACAGAGGGAGGAATAAAATCCTGATGCAGATAATGCATGCTCAGACAGTTAGAGCAAGTCTGGGCCCAGCCGTAACTATTCAGTACAGCATAGAATGGAAAAGCCACCTGAGGCAGCTTGGAAAACTAACGAAAAAAATCTCTACTTTTACGCTCCAGCATCAATTCCGAAGAGTAAGGGTTGTTTGGTTTCTTCATAAATGACACAGCCAGCTTCAGTATGCCTTTCCTACCTCTGCACCAAACACCACCATAAGGAAGAGACTCCTGGTCCCCCATTACCTCCATGCTCCTGTCATAGCAGTTTAAACCTACCAGGATGATCAACATTCAGTCCCAGTGTAGGTGGCAAGAGTTTAATGACTAACAGCACAGTTCCATTGTAGAGACCAGCAGTGAAGACAACCACCCAGCAGTGAGAAAGGCATTAAAAGCCTGCAACAGGAGCTCTTTACTTTACGGTAAAGCATTTAAGAGGAGGAAAGCGAGCCAGAGCAGGCAGCTCAATCTATGCGCTTCAACTAAAGGTTATTATCTGCACTCTCCATCCTCCAGCTGCCTGCTTCTCTCATGGGCATAAGCCATGGTTAGCACTGCACCATGCATGAGGAAGCAGGAGTGAAGTGTTCATGTGACCATGTGATAAAGCCTGGCCCTACTTTCAGCAAAGCCAACTGAGACAAAACGACTACATTTGTTGCAGTACCATGTCAGTGGTTGTGGCCAGCATTTTTGATCCACTTCTTCATGTAGTAGATTTCCAAGGCACGAGCTTGCTGCACAGATTTTGGATCTGAAGGGTTGCGACTGCGTAGGTCCAAGTGATGGGCTCCATCAGGGATCACAATTGCCACAAGAGAATCTGTGATGTTCTGGGTCACCCCACCTGCAGACCATGGGTCCAGACCACCATTGCTGTCAGGAAAGAATACCTCATCAGAGTACATCTGCACAGAAGGCAGCAGTAGGGCTGCAGCTCACATCAACATAACAAGGCTGACTTTAAATTCATATTAGAGTTGAAGACTCAGAAGCCTTCTCCACAGAGATGTGGGGCTGTTAGCAGCTTAAGCAAGGCTATGCTTCTCTCATTAATTATCTGCTAACTCAGACAATTCAGATAAGGTTATTTGCCACAACATTACGTTAATAATGCCATAACCTCTGGAGACAGATCTGCTGCCATCTGTCATTGCCATAAAAGGTTCAGGTTCCCCTGTAACCAAACATGTCCAGATTACCAGATCAAAACACTGTTTGCATTTCTTTTTCAGTATGCCTTAAACAACTGGGACTTTAAGAATGACATTTTCAAGAAGTTCTAACTTTTACCGTCTTAGCTGGGTGTCGATCTTGTTTTGCAAAGAAATATTTGGACCTTATTTATAATAGGAATCATGTAAAAATAAAGCCTTTACTCCTCAAGAAACTGTCTGCAGTGACTCTTCCTCTGTGACAAGACAATATAGTGCATTTTACTCCCACCTCCTCCCTCATCCCAAGTGAATGAAGGATTCCTCACACAGTACATGTGGCTCCAAACAATGCCTGGTCCATGGAGCAAGCCAATAGCTGAACCACACTCAGAATTTTTCATCTTTTTCCTAAGTTTGGACTCGGCATAGAAATCCCTACTTGCTGTACCTTAAATTTGGTTAGCCCAAGGGAGGGACTACTGGGGAGTTACTATGGCAACTTGAGATAAGTAGCTTAGAATTCCAAGCTGAACCTCTGAGAACAAGGGGGTTTTTTTAAGTAGAAAGTTTGGTCTAGTTTGTCTTATTTCTTATAGACTAATTTTTTAAGTGTGACTAGTTTGGAGCTTCCTGATTCCAGTGCTTTGTTTCTTCTTGGGAGTCAATCTTGTCTAGTCATTGTTCAAAGATCAAGTATTGCGTCACTGGGCTGGGATGCCACTAGCTGCCTTCTTGAACTGCTGGCACTGAGGAATGGATGCACAGATTAAAAGATGGACATCACGTTTCCACAAGGAAAAGAACTCCCAGAACTCCAAGCTCAGCTCAGTTATGTAAGAACATGTGATTAATGTCTATGTTGAGGATTTTATGCTGCATGAATTAAATGGGTTTTTCCCCAAATTGAGTTATCTTGGGGTTTTTTGCCTACAGTTTTAAGTGGTCTTGAAGCCTCCTTAGTTTTTTGTCTCAGCCCATTGGCATAATAAATATGTTACTCTCTCCTTGGACCTAATCAAATGGACCAACCAATGACACTACCATCATCTTATTTTCCTTTATGGCAAGGTTTTCCTCACATATAGTCCATTTTTTCTACATAAAGGAAGCAACGTCCATAGACTTATGTAACTACACAATCTTATCTGTTCTGCACGGAACATAAGAAATATTAGAGATGGGCTCCTGGATGGCAGTGTAAATTTCTAAGAAATTAAAATTTATCTAAGGAAATTCAACATTCTTGGACATGGAGATACACAGCTAGAAAAACAAACAAATAAGGAGTAAAATTGTTCTGTAGAAACAACTACAAGTAAAATCCTGATGGTTCTAAAATACTTTTTTAATGAACAAAGTATCTTGAAATTTCTATAGTCCTTTATTTTCATAGGTTCTAAATATGACTCAGAAGAGAAACATTTTGTATCTACAAAACAGAATGTGTGCAGAGATGACCAATAAGGAAATGCGTTTGATTTAAAAGGTCACCTGAATCAGTAGAGCACCTTGGCAACAAGGGGATGAGTTGCTGAGAGACCCAAGATCTTTAAGAACCAGGATCTTTTGGTACCAGTCATGTGGAAACCAGGCATGCCACAAGGAAACACTGTCTCTGGCTTTTCTGGGAGCTTGTGGCTGTGTTCTCTGCGGCTGCTGCCAAATGGTGACACCAGAGGCACTGACACAGCTTGAGAAGTGATTCTTACTGAGAAAAGGGGGTGTGGAAGGCTCGCCACAAAAAACTCAAGTCTTAACAGTGTTAGAGAATAAGGTAATGCAGTAGAACTGGGACAGATTTGTGTGATGAAACTAAGCATGCAAGTACAACTTCTGTGATACAGGACAATGCAAACAGATGCAAGACAATAAACAGAAGTCAGCCATTCCTTTCCTGCAGTAGCCAGCAAAGGCTTCAGAAGAAACAAGCTAATGCAAAATACCAGCATGCCAGTCCTGTTTTCAATTAATCCTGTTTCCTTGAGAGCATAACTAGGGTCTCACAGCAAACAGATCCCTTTCCTATCACTTCTACCATCACATGCAGCACTAAAAAGCTATTTCCACCACTGTGCAGCACTTTTACAAGTACAGCATGTTCCAGAAAAAGTATCAGGAATGGAAACTGCTAGAATGGAAGAGGTAAAAACAGCTTTGAATGCCCAAATTTCCTCAAACTTCTGTTTCAATAAAGATGTGCTGCTTGGGACAGGAACATCTGCCTACAGCCTGAAAACTTTGTCTCTCCATTAATGGTTGAACCTGATGCTCTTAAAGGTGAAAAAAATTTATGCTGAAAAAGACAAGAACCCCACAAATCTAACAGGTTACCTCAAGTCTCCATAGTTCTTTATTTTCAGGTTCTAAGTAAGACTTAGGAGAGGACAAACTTTGTCTATGTGCAAGAGAGCATACAGACCTGACCATTAACCAAAAAGCCAAAGACAACCACTCGCATATTGCACATCTCCAAGGAAGTACCACAGTAGCAGCGGAGATTCCTGACTGAATCTCACTGCGGCTGTATAAACCCACCCTTCAGCGGTTCTCTTTAAACAGAATAGTCTTCCCTTCCTGCACCAAACTCTTGTGACTTGCCCAACACTTGAAACACACTTTACCCCACGGGAAGCCACATCCCCAGTAAACACAGGGATCTTCTTTTGCAAAGCACTCTTCAGTGTTTCAGGATAAAAGGCCCTTATATAAAGTGTATAGTGTTGACAATGTATTTGTTTGAAGAGAAACAACCCAGCTTGAGATCCAAAGCTTTGTGTGTACAGCACTACTTCATTCATTTGCTTGCTTTCAAGCCTCTCATTTCAAGCTCCTTCAGCTTGCATAAATTCTTAAGCACTTATTTAGATTTGTTTGCTTGTCCATTGCTTACAAAGTGGATTTCTACTGTACAGAGCTCAAAAGCCTTGGAAATAAGCAGCAATTTGCAAAAATTAAGTCAAATCAGCAAATAGTTTTTAGTTTTCCAAAAAAGGGTGGAATTTCTCAATGTAGCACAGATACCCTGCTGGGGCAGAAACAGCAAGAGGCAAACAAGAGGAAAGCAACAGGCCTTTGCAGCCAAACAGACCAAAGCTAACAGATGAAATCCAGAGGACAATCCCAATTCAAGTGAGGACTTTCCATTTTTAAAATACACAGGGATATACCGAGCCCAACAGGCTAAATGAGGTTTCTTAAGATGTGGCAGTGTACTTGTCTTTTTTTGAATGCCTTGCACAAGTGTAACCAGAGCACAGAGGAATATATGCCCAGGAGATGCCTGCAGTAGGCAATCACTGTGGTGCTTCAGAACCCCTGAAGCACAGGCTTCAATGGGTTTATTAAATGCCTCCCTACCACAAAACAGTTTGATGCATAGCCAGTACTTAGCTGTTCAAAGTTTTGCATCACCCCACAGCTAAACAAATCTCCCTTCAAAGACATCAGTTTAAGAATAAGAAGTGAAGGCTAGGTAGAGAGAAAGCAGCAGGCATTAGTTTTTGTACTGGACTGAAACATGTCTTGCACTTTTTGTCCACATCCAAAGGCACTGGAGATAAACTTCTGCTGCGTTGCCAGTGTGCCTTGCTGGAATGGAAGCATCTCTATTTGGGTTTTATATGTTTGTTGAAACTTGCCTAATTACCACTAAAAGAGAAGGCCAATTGCCAGTAATTGGGAAGCTCCAAGTTACTTTCCTCTCTTTTCTGTTTCAAAAGGAAAAAGGAATGACATGCACAAGGCCTCCACTCAGAGCAACAATTTTAGCAACCAAGATCCTGCGTTATTGCTAGCACTTGTTCAGACTTGCCTTTTATGTGGGAGAGACATTGCTTTGGCTTCATATAAAGCTAGACAGATTTACCAGCATGGGAAACCTGGACTTCAGCCACAAGATAAGAAATCCACACAAATAAAATTATATTGGCAGAATCCCAAGCCAGATTCTTCTTTCAGAGTCACATAGGCAATGACACAATAGTTGGCTTCTTTGGCCACTGCAGCATGACCATTTTACTCTCAAGCATCACAAAGCACACCTATCATTTATTCAGCTGGAGCACTGGAGACAGACCCCTTTGCCACTTAGGGCAGGCTCTCTGCACTGACAACCCAAAATGGTTGAAAACTTCACATCAAAAACTAAAATAAGGCTCACCTGAAGACAATGTTGCTGTGTGAGCTGATGTTTTTCCCTCCATACAGAGAAAGAATCCAAGACGGACGAGGTCTCACTCCCCATAGCCTGTAACACTCTTCTGAAAGGGCATCAAAGTCCCATTTCTGAGGCTCAAACATGTCATTGACACCATCTGTGCACATGGGCATCACCATCTCTGTGCAAGCCTGAAAGAAAGAGCAGGGTAACAAGAGGATTACCAGGATACTGTCCAAAAGCTGTTAGTGCAGCATTTAAATAATTAACCTCAAAAAGGGTCTGATTTGTAATTAGCATCACACTGTCATAGAATCATTAGGTTAGAAGAGACTCTCAAGATCTATTCCAGTTTTTAAACCAGAACTGCCAAGTCTACCACTAAACTGTTCCTCAGTACATCTACATGCCTTTTAAATACCTCCAGGGACTCCATCAATGCCCTAGGCAGCCTGTGTCAGGCCTTGACAACCCTTTAAGAAACTTCTGATGTCCAATCTGAACCTCCTGTAGTGCGAATTGAGGCCACTTCTGCACCCTATTGCTTGTTACTTGGAGGAAAACAGACACACACCTTGCTAAAACCTCCCTTCAGTGAGTTGCAGAGCAATAATGCCTTCACTCAGCCTCCTTCTCTTCAGATTAAACAACCCCAGTTTCTTAATTTGCTCCTTCTAATACTTTAGTTCTAGACCCTTCACCAGCTTTGCTGTCTTATTTTGGACATGCTCCAGCACCTCAATGACCTTCCTGCAGTGAGGAGCTCAAACCATCCCGGTATTCAATGTGGCGATCCCTGCCCTGGTCCTACTAGCCACATTACCTCTGATACAAGCCAGAATGTCGGTGGCTTTCCCGGCCACCTGGGCATGTTGCTGGCTGACACCAAGTTGACCAACAGTCTCAGGGTTTTTTTCCAATGGGCACCTTTCCAGCCACTCCCTCAAGCCTGTAGTGCTGTATGGAGTTGCTGTGGACCAAGCAGGGCCACAGCAGTTGCTGCAGGATCCTGTACTTGGCCTTGTTGAACCTTGTAACACTGGCCTCAGACCATCAATCCAGCCTGCCCAGATCCCCCTGTAGAGCCTCCTTACCCTCAAGTAGATCAATACTTCCATCTAACTTCATGGAGGGTACACTCCAGATCATTGATAAAGATGTTAAAAAGAGCAGACTTCAGAACGAAGTCCTGCAGAACACCACTTGTGACTGGCTGCCCACTAGATTTAACTTCATTCACCACCAGTCTTCAGGCCTGGCCACACAGCCATTTTTTTTTTACCCAGCCATGAGCAGCCAGTTCCTCCAGAAGAATGCTGTGGGAAACAGTGTTGAAGGCTTTACTAAAGTCCAGGCAGACAACATCCACAGCCTGTTCCTCATCTGCTAAGTGGGTCCTTAGTACACCTGATTACCTCTACATGCCAAATGATGCACTCATGATCTGCTCCATAACCTTCCTTAGCACCAAGGCCAGACTGACAGAGCTGCAGTTCCCCAGATCCTCCTTCCAACCCTTCTTGTGTGTAGGCCAGAACACAAATAGCAAGCAAAAGATTAGAGAACAGTTTGTGTGAAAGAGAACTTAAGAGATACTGGCTAAAAAAGAAAAACAAAGTTATGCTAGGAAAGGTTGGATTTCACCGAGTTACAGAATAAACAACTTCAGTTGAAAAAAAATCAGTAGCAATATACCCCACATATTTGCTTGCACAAATTGAGGTGGACAGTTGGAATGGGGGGATTAGAAGACCAAGATGCTGTTACTGTACATCACTGGAACATGCATCAATATGAAGAGCTGAAACTCAACAATTACACAGAATCACAGAATATTAGGGATTGGAAGTGACCTTGAAAGGTCATCTAGTCCAATACCCCTGCCAGAGCAGGACACCCCAGATAAAGTCACACAGGAACACGTCCAGGCAGGTTTTAAATGCCTCCAGAGGAGGAGACTCCACAACCTCCCTGTGCAGCCCCTTCCAGCACTGTGAAGAAGTCCCTTCTGGTATTTACGTGAAACCACCTATGCTCCAGCTTACACCCACTGCCCCTTGTCCTATCATTAGATGTCGCTGACACCCACCCTTCACATATTTATAAAAATTAATGTGTTCATCCCTCAAATCTCCTTTTCTCCAAGCTAAAGAAACCCAGCTCCATGAACCTTTCCTTATAAGTGAGGTGTTCTACTCCATCTTTGTGGCTCTGTGTCCTTCTGGAACAGAGGGGCCCACAACTGAACACAATATTCCAGATAGTCTCACCAGGGCAGAGTAGAGAGGGAGGAGAACCTCTCAATCTGCTAACCAACCCCTTTCTGATCCACCCCAGGATGCCATTAGCCTTCTTGACCACAAGAGCACATTGCCGGCTCCTGGCCATCTTGCTGTCTATTTCTCCTACACTGCTCTCCAACAGGTCAGTCCCTGTACTTGGGGTTGTTCTTCCCCAGATGCCAGACTCTACCTGCCCTTGTTGAAGTTCATTAAATTTCTCCCTGCCCAGCTCTCCAGCCTGTTCAGGTCCCACTGAGCAGCAGCACATCCTGCTGGTGTGTCAGCCACTCCTCCCAGCTTTGTGTCATCAGCAAACTTCCTGATAATGAAGAACCAACCTAAAACTCATTGAAAAGCTGCTTCTCTTTTGTGCCTTGCCTTCCCTGCTGCAGTCACGTTTACTTTTGTCATGAGTACATCTATTACATATGGTGCTATGTATTGACAGTTAAATGAATTGATAATTCTTTTAGCTCTAGGTCAAAACACCAAACTCTCACCATGTTACTACTTAGAAAGGATAGAGCTCATACCTGATAGTACCAACCCATGAGGCCCAGACTCTTCGTTGCAGTCTCTGCCATGTCTAAGCACGAGGCTTCTCCTGAAAAGTTGTAGTATAAGTTTACTGCCTGATAAACACTCTGTAGCAGCAATTTGTCAGAGAGACTAGGATTCTTCAAGAACTTGCAGGCTTCCTGCAATGAAAAGAAATGGGGAGGTTTTCTAAATCTGCAAGAAAAAAGATTAATACATGATAACTGATGGAATAGCTTTTTTTGAAGTCATACCACTCCAAAAAGCACCTTTCTATGCACTGATAAGTCTATCAGAGCATTATGACAAAAAAACCGCATTCCATTGAGCAGGGCATGCTACTGTGAGGAACCTGGAACTCCACATTTCCTGACTAGAGCTTTAACAAACAGTACAACCCTAGTATTTCAATCACTGGCTTTCAATTTATTTCCTGTTCTTTTAAATACATCGAGACTATAACAGATACCTTAAGATTATAAGGTATCTTAATTGGCATCTTAAAGATTAAGACTAGAATAGATAATCTTTGAAACATATTAAGACTCTGTAACAAAACACAACAAATATATAATGAAGCAGCTCCAGGTGTAGATTGGGGTTTGTTGTGGTTTACTGTTATATGAATGACACATCCATGTAAGGAATGTTCTGATAATTTTAAGTCACTTCAGACAGCAGCACTACAAAATTCTTACTTCATCTTTGGAAACTATGAGATGGTAGAACAAGGCACTGTTTCCCTAGCAAAAAAGAGCTCTCTCAAGTACAATTCTTAACTATGGACACAGTGGAAAACAAAGCAAACAGAAAACAAAAAGCGCTACTGCACCAAAGAGTTTTTCAACTGAACTCCTTTTTTTAAAGCAACATTCTTTTTGTCAGGGCTTTCTCCTTACTCCACCTCTTCTCATGAAGTCAGCACTACTACAAGATCAGTGATTCTAAGCTCTCAGCCCATCAGAATAATCAAAACTTCACTCTCTGCAAGGAGCAAAGGATGCAGTGCACCACTGTTGAAGTCCATGAAGCAACGCAAGTACACAGCAAGTATATGGCCAACACAAACTGCATCTTCCAAGAAGGGCACTCAGTATCCTCCCTTGGATAATTTTTACCTAACTTTTATTGTGGAAATTAGGGACACGAGCCCTCCCTTGATCCCTACAGACAAGGTCAGAGCACAGTTTCTGTCTTGCCATTCCAAGTAGGTTTTATGGTTAAGCCAGCTCTACCATCAGTTCTTAATTCAGACACTAAAGGCTTGGAAAGCTCACCAATTCATGCAAATAATATACTGCAGACAGACAGTAGAAGAGAGTTGCAGGCAGCACTGTAACTGAAGATTAGACTGGATGGTAGAGAAAAGCAATCCATATTTCTCAGAAAGTACTGGCAGCCCACAACAGAAAACAGATTAATCAGCATATACATCCAGCTACTCACGCACATTTTCCCCCTGCCTTTTAAAACTTGGAGTCAGATCAGGGCTTGTTTCAGAAAAAGCATAGGTTTTAGGTTTACACCTCAGATAGCAGGGGCAGTAGTAAAGGTGAGCACATTTCTAAGGTGTGACAAAGCAGAAACAGTTTAAGTTCATAACGCCCTTTGTAGACATCCATACAGGATAGATTAATGTCTGTCCTCTTTCAGGCAGCTCTTCATAAGGGGACTTATTTTATATGTAACTACTGTTTAATAGATACAAATGCTAATATTTTATCTGCATGCCAAACACAGTAATCCAAAGTCGAGCATGGAAATTCAGCCAGGGTCTTGAAAGACCAGCAACACATAAAAACACTCCAAGAAAGCAGAAATCTTAGAGAAAAAAAATGAACAGAACTGCACAAGTGATGGTTTGCAGGTGTAAAAAGGGTTCTGCTTTGGGAAGTGATCCTGCAAAGAACACAGTTGTGGGGATCCACACTTCCTGTCTTGGTAGTTCTCCCACATCAGAAAGGGCAGAGACTCAAGATTTTAACCATAGACTCTCCAATCTAAGCCTAGTGTCAGAAGCTCTAACCACAAGTGCTTTTTGTGCAGCATTTCTATTCAAGGACAACTCTCTGCAGGACAATAGAGGTTTCTCTAGTCACCCCTGGCACATTTATACTTCTGGGCTCTTTGTCTATTTGCCACCTGTAGGTGGCAGTTAGTCAACGAACCTGTTGATGCACAAGAAAATACCCTGGTTCTTTTTTGGCCATGTTGCTTCTACAGAGCCAAAAATAAAGAGAAAAGTGCAGGCTAGGAGAGAAAGAATGTGTTAAACCAAATGGTCAATTCAACAAGACTCTACAAGTTATTCTCAGTTACCTGTACAGGCCAAGCAGGCAGAGGCTGCAAGAAGTCAGCTTTATAGGGATAGTTCACCATAGCCAAGTTCACCCAGGTTTCACTCAGCCAATTTTTCAATAAAGCAGCATCCTCAGAACTTTTCAGTGGGCTGCACAAAAGAAATGTGCTGGAAAGCCACTGCAAACCTGCATCTTTAATAAAAAGACCCAAATATTTAGTGTGTTGTACTATTTACATGTGGGTTAGTTCTGCTGCTGTTAAAAATACTTTCACTTAGGATAACCAGAGTGGTGAAATGATTGCACATACATAATCAGAGCAGGTAAAACTTTAGTCAGCACCTCTAGGTAAAGGGAAATACAATCTGTGTACTTCAGTGTATGGGCATAGCTAAGATAAAAAGAAATCAAGATTTGGAAGACAATTGGCATTTTTTTGATGGAAAGTAATATCATAGCATGATTCTCCTAATGAAAGGGAAATTTCAGACTAGCCAGCTCACCGCAAAGACTACTAACAGACTTCTTGGGACCCTACCTATCTTTTCCTTTTGACATATTATCTGGTTAGAACTCAAATTCAGCTTCCTTGACAGCAGCTAACTCATACTAGGCTCTCTTCAGGACACTAAAGTAGCAATAATTATTTTCTTGATTTTTACTTTTTTAAATTTAATTACTTTGCTATACACTGACCTCATCTGATACAGAATTATAGAAGTGTTAGATTAGAAAGCCCTTTAAGATGATCAAGTTCAACCATAAGCCTATCACTAAACCATGTACCCAAGCACCACATCTACACATCTTTTGAATACCTCCAGGGATAGTGGCTCCACTGCTTCCCTAGGCAGCCTGTTACAGTGCACGACAACCCTTTTAGCACAGAAATTTTTCCTAATGTCCAATCTAAACCTCCCTGGTGCAACTTGAGACCATTTCCAGTCATCCTGTCGCTTGTTACCTGGGAAAGCAGACCAACTCCCACCTTGCCACAGCCCCCTGTCAGGTAGTTGTAGAATCATTGAGTCATTCAGGTTGAAAAAGACCATTAAGATCAAGTCTAACTGAATCCCTATCACTGAATCTGTAAGGTTTGAAATTGTTTTCTGTATCTAGTTGCCTCAGTGAGCATTTAAACTAGTTTTTTAGTTTTAACAACTACAATCTCATTTTGTAAAGGAATACAAGCCTTGAGTTTTTAATCTGAGGTCAGCTCCTGTCTGAACCCAGAGATGTTTGGATCTGGATTCTGAAATAAAGATCAAGATCCAACAAAACAGACATTTCAAAAGTTATGTTGGACTCATTCAGAAGTTTTCAGTACTAAGTGTATAATTTCAAAAAGCCAATACATATAAAGGTGAAAACACCACAAGTTTTCTGATTTTATGAAGTCATAAAACAATCCTGAACATCACAACCCTTTGAAGGATCATTTTGTCAGGTCTTACCTGTTGAGGAAAGGCGATTAATGGCACCCCAGGAATTCCGGATGCTTTCTGAGCAGCCTGCCCCACTGTTTTTGAAATCATTGGTCACTAAGCTGTAGTAAGTGCCACATGGAACCAAATCACCAAACTGCCAGATTGGGGCAGAGGCTGCCAAAGCTCTGCAAAGGGACACAAAAAGATCCTGAACTGCAGCAAAGTGAACAGCTTGGACACTGAGCCCTAGGCAAACTGAGCATAATGCTGTAAAAACATTCCCTTCCATCTGCATGCAAAGGCTGAAGGTTGTAAGTCTTGGACACCAGAACAAAGATATCAATAAACACACAAAGTAGAAATTCAGACTTCCTTTATTATTTTTCATTCTCATCTAGCAACGACGTCTTTCCCAGTAGGCATTGTGCTTGTTGCAGAAGGGCTGGACTAGATGGCCTTCCAACCCTATGATTCTATGTAACTCATCTGAAGAGAATCCCTGCCCACAAAAATCTAGCAGACACAAGGTAGGGAAATCACTACTCTTGTTTCCCAGAAGGGAATTTTTCCCAGGAGGGAATTAAGGCATTGAAAAGACTGAAGACCAATCTCAAGTCATTAGGAAGTCTGGTGACCCCAAAAAGCTTTTGTTGCAAAGTGAGTGTTCATAACTGTTTTCATAAAATGAACACATAGCTCTAAAAATATACACTATCCAGTACCTGCTGACCTACAGCTGTCTCCATTAGGCAAACAGTGCCTCTTCCCAAATGAAAGATTAATCCCTTCTCCCAGTAGTGAAAAATTCAAGCCAGCTTGAAGTGTGGTACTTCTCCCACTGCCGTATTATTTATAGCATGGAGGTAAGAAATGCCTGCTCTGTTTGAGAAGGACAAGTTCACTCACCCAGTTACCACATGGGGGTACTTCATTCTAAGCCAGGCTGCAAGCATTCCTCCATATGATCCTCCTACAGCTATGACAGGACTGTAACGGGCTCCTGCAATGGTTGTCTTTAAGTATTCAATTAGTACTGCAAAGTCTGCCAGAGCTTGTTCTGATGTCAGGTAATTCAGATGCTTGGAATCCTGAGACAAAGAACACAGGTTAGAACAAGCACAGGAATGATTTCCAGCAGCATATACCCCACAAAAGCTGTGGAGTTGTCAATCTGTGCCTGATAAAAAATTAGATATTCTTTGAAGTGTCCCTTGAAGTGCTAGAAGAATCTGATTTATCCTAGAATTGATAGGTACAAAAATAGGAAAGTTGTATGCTCTCACTGCATTTACATCATATTGCAGCTAACAGTCATTGCACCACCAAGACCATCAATAGGCAGAATTACATTTGTATAGAGGAGTTTAAGGAAGACACTTACACTGAAAGACTCATTTCCAAAGGGCAGTGATTCTCCATAATACCTGTGTTCAGCAAATACTAACATGGCATTAAGTTCTTCAGCCACATCCCACATAAAACCCTGGTTAGAGGAAAACAGTCATTTCAATAAACTGAGACAATTACTGTCAAAGTCTTCCTTCAGTCTAGTGTGTTCTAACTATTAATGTCTTTGGTTAGAAGGATAAAGCTATCAAAATACATCCAGAAAGACAGTGCAATTTGGTTTTTAAAATATCACTGAAGAAAACACGCAAAACAGGTGTATAAAGAATGTATGTATAAAGAAAACACGTCCATTTTAATGCTGCAAAATATTTTGCACTATTGTTTTAAGAGTATACAGGCAATCCTGCCAAAACTCCTACAGCATAAGCTTAATCCATAGGAAATAAAAAAATGAGACAGGAGAAAGGTACCCATTTGAGTTTGGACTAAATTACAGAAAACAGATTTGTCTAGAAACAAGCAATAATCTAGAGCTTTCCAATAAACTTTTAACCTAAGAAATAACTATGACTTGTTATTACTTATAGAGAGCAGCTTGTTACCACCAGTTACAGAAACAAGCAGACAGATCACCTGCTGACAAAACAAAGTGTGGAAGTAGTTACTGGTTGCTTTGAGCATGGTACATGCCACCTCCTGTTGTGTTACTGGACTTTGTATTGAAGTGGCTGAAAAACACCCACAGGCTCCATTCTGCAGTTGTATCAGTCAGGGAAGTAAAATAATCTACAGATCTTGTCAAAGATGAAGAATCATCTGTCTCTTATTTCCAGTCCCTTTAATTTTATTTCACACTTTAAGGAAAAAAACCTCAAACATCAAAACCTCCTATTTCACTTGGAGAATACAAAGTACTAGGATAGGCATAATTTGGTCCAAAATTTTGCATTCTTGGCTTGAGACACCTTAGTGTTTTCTCTAGACACTTTCTTCACTTCAGAAAGTAATACTTTGATTTCTATAGGCTTTCAATAGGACCCCTGAACCTATTAGAATTTTGTCAGTGCTTGTTTTCAGCTTCCTATTCCTCCTGTAACAATCATAACCACCCTTACAACTATCTCCTAAACAATACTGTGACACCATCTTCTCGTTCTTCCATATTTTTTCAGTGCACCCCTACTAAAAAGAGGGACTGTAGGTCATAAATCTACAGACCGTATTGTTGCAGAACCATGTGATGTCTCCTTCATTGCCTGTATAGAATAGGATTGGCCCATTGTCCTCCTTCCAATGCTGATCTGCTACTAGATACCGCTGCTGAAATGTGTGGTTTTCATCAAATCCAAAGTGATCAATCTGTAAGAATAACAAACAAGTGTGATCAGGAAGCTAGAACTGACTCAGACTGCTAGAAGAGCTGGCAGTCACTTTGAAGAGGAAAAGCTTCAAAAAGTAAAGCAGCTTAAGATAAAAAAGTCACATTGGTTTATTTCCCAGGTACATCCAGATTCTTCTGCTTTACAAAGGAAACCAGCCAAAGTTACAGATGCATACTCTGAAGGTAGACATCTACTTTTTAACATAACTTATTTAACATTAACTAATATTTAGATATTCTGAATACATTTAAGAAATCAGACAAATCTACTGAGTAGGGTCAGATATACTTTGTGACCCTACTCAGTAGATTTATGACAGTTTTACAACATCAGAAACAAGCAAAAATGGTCATTGCTCTGCAGCATTGTAAGTCTTAGGAAAATTTCTTACCAGCCTTGTAATTTTATAATGTCTTTTTAAATATAAAAAACCAGCCACACCAGACAACCCTTCCTTCTATTCTTTCAGGATAAGTTTGAAATTTGCACAGACTCTGATTAGAAAGTGGGGGTTTTTTAATTCTTACAAAATTACGAATTTTGTACAGATAATTACTAATTACTACAGGTAATTACTAATTATCTGTAGAGGTTATGCTAGAGCAAGATTTTTTCAGTAAATTTTAAAGGGTTGCTTCTTCTCTCATGATGCCACCATCCACACCATCACAGGGCATTGGGCTGCTGGTTGGACTGGATGATCTTGGAGGTCTCTTCCAACCTTAATGATCCTGTGACTCTCCCTGTTCACATTCTTCCCCAGTTCTTTCCACTACCATACAAATAATGCAGGTCTGTACACGCCGCTTCACCAAAACCCCACAGCATTACCTCCTCATTGGAGATTCCTCCCTTATCAAGAAAGGCTGAGGGAGCTGGGTCTCTTTAGCTTGGAGGAAAGGAGACTGAGGGGTGACTTCATTAACATCTACAAATATGTGAAGGGTGGGTGTCAGGAGGATGGAGCCAGGCTCTTCTCAATGTCATGTAGGGATAGGACAAGGGGCAATGGGTGTAAGCTGGAATATAGGAGGTTCCATATAAATATCAGAAGGAACTTCACAGTGAGGGTGACAGAGCACTGGAACAGGCTGCGCAGGGAGGTTGTGGAGCCTCCTTCTCTGGAGACATTTAAAACCCTCCTGGATATGTTCCTGTGCAACTTGGTCTAGGTGATCCTGCTGTGGCAGGGGGATTGGACTAGATGATCTTT
>JAOXOE010000001.1:114611908-114622085 GCA_028565055.1 Phoeniculus purpureus
GACCACGGGACTTTGGGACAGGTCACTTCCCCTGGGACAGTTCCGGGGAAGAGAAGCCTCTTAAAGCAATAGGATGTGTTCTTTCCTTCATAAAAGCACACACCTATAAGTCTGAAAATTCTACTAATTTTCAAACCACGATAAACTGCTACAGTCACCACACCACACCCGCTCTGCACAGCCTGCACAGCCCCCACAGGCCCACTACACCAAGAAATGGGTAAAGTGTGAAGAGCTGTCTCTGAAGAGTAACCATGAGCAGGTCAAAAGTTTATGGGTAAGAAGTAGCCCTAGGCAACAAAGATTTTGGTTGGTGTCTACTACAGGCAAACCAAGTCAGGGTGAGCCTATTGACAAACCCTCTTCCTCACGCGCACAGGCTCTTGTCCTGCTGGGGAATTCAACCATCCCGACATCTGCTGGAAAAGTAGCCTAGCAAGCTGTAGGCAATCCAGGAGAATCCTGGAGAGCATCAAGGATATTCTGAAACCACTGAATAGTCAGCCTCAGCAGAGGGCATCACAAGAGAACTCACTGGTGAGATCAAGCCTGGATGCAGCCTGAGCAGCACAAATACACACTAGTAAAAGGGAGAGCATTTGACCTCAAGGAGGATCTGTGATAGAGATGTCACTTGACATGAGGAGGACCTTGTGGCACAGACCTGCTGCTCCAAGGCTGTTCACACTTGGAGGAATGTGCTCAGGTGATGTTTTCTGGTAACTCTGCACAGTTTATGTTCTCTACAAGTCCCATTGTGGAAGATGCAAATCTGCCTACATGTGGATGGTTCTTCAGATGAAACACAGGGGAGTTGTAAACATGATCCAGCCTTCAACTGCTCATCCCTGACAGGGAGCCCTGGTTGTTGCAGGAGCCCAGGAAGGACAGGGATGTCAGCACAGCCAGCAGGAGCAGATCACTTCTCAGTCGCTCGGAGCTCACCTTGCAGAGGAGAGGGAAGGTTGGCAAGTGTGGAGCAAGTTTTCTGGGACAGAAAACTATGCTGTCCCTGGGAGCTGTCAAGCTTGCCAAGGCTGGGGTGTTACGTGTCCTTTTATTTAACAAAATTGCATCTTATTTATAATCTCAGCCAGTCTGAATTAGTCAGGCAGTGTTTGTCCCATAGTAAAACATATTCTTCCTTCCTCAGTAGGGCCAAGGCAGCACATTGCTTGGAGCACTTGTCCACAGACTGCAGCACTGGCTCACTCTCAGCATCCAAAAGTCAGCGAGTGGCTCTGGAAACCAAAGGGTCCCTGAACAATGTAGTGAAAATAAATTATATCAATGGCAGAGCCATGCTCCTCTGCCACAACTTTTACCTCAGCTTCTGTGCCTGATGTTTCTATCATCTGGCCATAGCCCTGGAGGGTCATTTAGTCCATAAAAAATATTAATCACAGACTTTTGGATAAAATTCAGGCTATCTGGTCATTACATTTGTGCTTAGCACACCAGGCACGGTCTTACAAGCTGCCACCCTGAGTTAAACCTCTACCCTGTAAGTAATTTTCAGAGGCTTTTTCCTCACCAGCCTGGAGTTCATGTGCAAATCAGAGACATTTGTTTTGCTAACATTTCAAGGGTGTGCTGACCTTTCAGTCCTGAAAGGAAAATCTTTATAAAATCACTAATTAATGAGTGAGTTTGAATCATTTGTCCCAGATATGTGGATAAACAAAGACGCTAAAGGTCTAGCTATTAAACAGGAAAGAAAAGGTTGGTTTTTTTTTTAGAAGGAGCTTGGCTGTTGAAATACTTAAAATGGTGGTAATTGATTTATATTCGATTATTTGAGTGCACAGAAGCAATTATCACTATTCTGTAAAGCCCAGTTCCACTGTGAAGTGTTACCATGCAAAAAATGATTCCTTATTAGTTATCCGCTGATGTAAAATGGTAGTTTATTTAGAATACACAACCAATTTTACCCATCTGAGCTCTGCTTTCTGTATATTGAGAACAGGGCTGTTTACCGCAAACCTAACAAATCTAGCAGACAAACCACTGACAGGAAGCAATTGCTGGAGTAAAATAAAGGAAAATGTCTGCTTTCTTGAAGCCACTACGGAAAAGACCCAGGCTGCTTAAGTCATGAAATACTTAGATGCATATAAATAACTAATTCATGGTGAACACTGTTATTCATCAGCAAGTTACACTAAGGAAAGGTAAGACTCCCTCTCTTTAAAATGTTCTTGTTATTACCCTTCACCATCTATGATGGCATATGAAAAGCTACTGAGACGTGTATGCTTTTCCACCAAAATATCCAGTAAAATTAGAAAACACGTGTAGACTACAGTAGCAACAGGATAGAATTTAGCATATTTGAGGAATTTGGTGCAGCTTTGTGAAGAAAACCGTTTGATTATCTGGCCTTGATGCAAAGGGACACACTTCTTTTAGGACAGAAAAGCTAAAAACATCAGCTTTAGTTCTCGGGGACAGGCTCCTTGTGGAAGTGCACCAGCTACCCCAAAATATCTTGCTCAGTTACAAAAGGTTTTATTCTTACTGATGCTCCTCGGTGTTACAGAATAGAAAGCAATTTCCCAAGGGTGTTTCTGAGTGAGACTCTCATGTGACACTTTCAGTTCCTGCACTATTCAAACTGGGGAAACAACTGCAACAAAAAGAGCCCACACATGCACAATGGAGATAAAAGCTGCAGCTCCGCTAGATGGCAACCCCTGGGCTTGTAGCGGTGCCCTCGTATCCTCCGCAGCCTGGAGAGTTGCTCCAGCCCTCCTCAGGAGCTGCACAGAAGTCCTTTGTCTGGCCGGTGTTGTGGGAAAAGCAGCCTGGATCAACCCAGCCATTGTTAGCTCCTCTCCAGCCGTATCAGCTTTCCCACACCAGGTACTCCTCTGGCAGAAACACAACAGCACTTTGAAAAATACTGGTTTTTTTAGTTTTTCAGTGTAAACTCCCACAAACTGAAAATTCTTCTCTAAGAAACTACTGCAGAATAGAAACTAAGCTGAAGCAGCCGCTGCCCAGTAAGGCTGCTTCCTGGAACCTGCCCCAACTTCTTGCAAACCCAGAGAACCCTCTCAATCTGGAAGCCTCTGGAGTGGGCTGCCCCACCAGCTTTATAACAGTCCAGCTCTGCTGACACCCGCAGAGCTGCTTCTCCCATGAGTTTGAGACAAAATCTCACCCAAGGCAGCTGATGATGCTCAGCTTCTGAGCACCACAGGTCACCATGTACCAATGAGCAGAGTACCAAACAAGTGAAAACCACCATCAGGTCAGATTTATGGCACTTCACATCCACTCAGGACAAAAAGTTGAGGCCTGTGGGCAACCAAAGCATTCAGGTTTGCAAGGTCTACATAGCATATCCCAGAATCTATTCCCAAAGACCTTTTTTAGACATTTTTGAGCAAACTCTCACTGAAGTCAGTGAGACAGTGGAAAGGTTAAGGCTGTAAAGTCTTTAGGATTAGATCCTGGATTAATACACATTGGCATACTGAAACAAGGTGAAATAAATAAATTGCTCAGCGGAACCCTAAGTGGTAAAAAGTGTTTTCTTTCCTTAATGGAGACCACTGCATCACCAGCTTCTCTTTCATTTGCTTGGCTTGCTGAAAGTGCATATCTCAGACATAAGGCTTAGGTGAAAATCTGGGCAATAATACATATTGACCATCATCAAGCTGAAAATACTGCATGCAGCTGCCAATCCATGCTACAAATTCACATGCTTGAAATAGTTGCTAAACCAAAAAAAACCCACCTCTCCAACTGAGATCATCCCCTGGTTGGTCTGGTCTAGATAATCTCAAACTTAGTTACACACAAGCTCTGCTCAGAGCAGACAGAGCACTGCTTGTGAATGCAAACTTCTGTTCTCTTCACTGGGAGGTTTGCCAAGGCAAAGGAGGCAGGACTCAGTTCACAGAGAAGGATATTGTCCCATCACCAAAACCAGCAGCCGGGTAAGATTAACCTAATTACCTACCTTGGCTAAACAGGCCACGCATTGTCCCTCGTATGTGCTCTCATGAGACTTAGATAAACTTCTGCAAATTTATACTTGAAAATGTGTTTTCTAACAGCTGATCAGCACTGTCAAGACACCACAGTGCTGTATTCATCCATAGTGGTTCCTTCCCATACAGCTTGTGCAGCTTCTCAGGAGGAAAGAGGCAGAAGTTACAGCTTCTGCTGTTTAAAATTAAGCAAATTATCTCATGAAACAAAGAAAAAAAAAGAAAGAAATTATCTCATGGTTTATTTCCAAATGATCTTGCTCCACCTCTCCACGTGGCCCACCAATCTTGGCACCAGGTCTCTGAAAAGTTCAGTCTGGGTTGGTGAATGAAAAAACTTCTTTACCTTTCACATAATTGTTTAAAAGATGCAAGGCTCAGGGGTTTGTCCTGGCTGAGGGTAAAACAGGCTTATCAGTATGTGGATCCTGTTGCAAAAACAAACAATCTCACTGGAGACTGGCCGTGAGCCAGTCTGTGCAATTGCCTTTTAAGACTCACATCTCAATAGGAAACCTCCAAGCATTTCAATCTGTTTTTGCAAGTGTAACAATTTTCATCCCTTGGCTTTGCAGCATATTATCATTCCCTTCTTTCTAGGGAGTTACAGAAACAATCAGTACAAATGAAGGCAAAACAGGCACTGGTTGCTCTGGTTAAAATCCTGCATTTCAGAAGACTTAACTAAGACAAAACCCACTGCCCATCTCAACTCCTGCCAAGAAACCATTACAGAGGACAGAGGCACAGTGAAAGCCCCCCAAACACTGCACTTTAACAGCAGTAACAACCACAGTTTTTAGATCTATTGTGTAGCTTTATTTTTATAGGACCTATCATAGACTCTTTTACATAACTTAAATGATTATCAAATAATCTCCTGTACACAATGAGACCAAGCCGCATCGCTTTCCAAGCGCTGACACATTCCTGGAAGAAATCCAGTGGTCTGTAGGGATCACATCACTGCAGTGGCTGCAGTACATTTTTGTCCCGAAATTACACCATTGATTCATTAACTTACGTAACACTGTGAATTGTGGTTTGCAGGATCCTACAAGACACTGTTAAGTTTCAAGATGCTAAGTTTTGGTAGCAGCATTTTTTGCTTCACTTGAAAATGTTGTTCTCATCTCTGTGTCCTGTCCTCAGTGGAACATCCACCGGCACTGGCAACACACGTGGGCCTGGGACAAATGGCAAACGCACGCCAAAAGCAGCACGAGCTTTACTTTAAGACTGAAACCAAGTATAGCTGGGCACTGCTGCCTCCACGACACGCAGCAGCTTCGTGTAGGCAGGTACACCCGGCCGCGGCCGCCTGCAGCGAGTCCAAACCTGACCCCGACGGAAGGCTGAAGAAAGGCTGTCACTGGCCGCAAGAAAGACACCTGCGGGACCCCAGGATTTCACATTTTATTGGCAGCGTCTCCCAAACCGCAGCTGGAGGCGACTCGCAGAGCGCACGGCGGGAGCCGTGCCCGAGGCTTCAGGCGGGGATACTCCCCTGCCCGACGCGTGAGCGTCCGTTAGGCCCCTTGGGTGGGCTCCCCCTTTCCCCTTGGTTCATCGTCCCAGACGGGGCGGTTGGGATCTCCGGGCGCGGCCCTACAGGCCGGGGTAGGCGGTGCGGGCGTAACCGCCACTGTAGTCGTAAGGCACCTGCGGCGGGGGCAGCGGGCACTCGGGGAAGAATGGGGCGAAGCCCGCCGGAAGGTGCCCGCCGGGCTCCTCGCTGCCGCCGTCTGGGGCGGGTTCCCCGCCGCCGGGGTAGAGCGGGCGCAGCGCCTCGGACGGCACCTTCTTGGGCGGGCTCCAGGGCGGCTCCGGGTACAGCAGCCCGCCCAGTAGCGGGTGGTGGTGGGGGGCGGGCAGCGGCGCCTCGTAGAGGCCGTGCTCCAGGCCAAGCTCCGCGGGCAAGCGGGTGGCCCCGCCACCAGGGAAGACGTCCAGAGGGGCGGCGGGCTCGGGCAGCAGCGCGCCGTACTCGGAGCCCAGCAGCTCGAAGAACTCGGTAGCCTCCACGCTCCCCGCTCCGCCCTTCTCCGGCTTCTTGGCGGGCGGCGGCCCGCGCGGGGCGGCGGGAGGCAGCGCCGGCTCCGTGAAGAAGGAGGGCGGCAGGTTGCGGTCCCGCAGCGGCACCTTCCGCGAGCCGCCACCCGCCGTCGCCTTCTCCCCGCCGCCGCCGCCAACCCCCGGCGGTTCGGCGCCGCCACCCATCGTCCCCCGGCCCTGCTGCAGAGAGCCGAAGAGGGCGGCCAGACTCTTGCTCTGGAGGCTGCTGGCGCCCTGCGAGGCCTCCCGTCGCGGCGGGGGCTTGGCGGGGCAGGCGGCGGGCGGGGAAGAGGCGGTAACGGGCGGCAAAGCGGGGGCCGTCGGGGCGGCGGCGATCATGCCGGTGCAGCGCTTGATCTGCTTCTGCAGGTACTTCCTGTGGTTCACCTTCCGCTTGGACTTCACCGGCTTGTCCAGCGCCAGCTTGATGTTGCTGGAGGCTGAGTCGATGAAGTTCAGCAGCTCGCTGGTGGCTTCTCGAAAGTCCCCCGCGTCGCCTCCAGCGCCGCCGCCCTCGTAGCTCTTGTCCGGGTCGCCATAGCCCAGGAGGCCGCCGGCGGCGGGGAAGCAGAAGGAGAGCAGCTGGTGCGGGCTGAGCAGCGCGGCGGGCGCGGCCATGGCCGGCGGCAGGGCCGCCGCCCCGAACTCAGCAAGGTTGAGCGGGCGGGAGGAGGCAGCGGTGCCGGCGGCGGCGGGGAAAAGGCGGCGGGCGGGGGAGGAGGAGGGCCCAAAGACCAGCCCCCGCCTTCCCCCGGAGGCCGGGTCCGCCGCACTCACCCACCCCTCGGCCGGGGACACCGGCGGCGGCGGCGGAGGGCGGGGTCGAGCATCACTCCCGGAACGGGTACCGAGACTCATGCACAGACGTCACCTATCACTGAGCCGCCTTGGACCAGCTCCACAACATCCCCCAGACCCACAGAATCAGTTTAGTCGGAAGAGACCTTTAACATCAAGCCCAACTGTTAACCCAGCACTGCTAGGTCACCATTAAACCGTGTCCCTAAGCACTGTGTCTACCATTAATTTAAATCCCTCCAAGAATGGTGATTCAACCACTGTCCTGGACAGCTTGTTCCAATGCCCAGCAACCCTTTCAATGGCGAAATTCTTAATATCCAGTCTAAACGTCCCCTGGCATGTCTGGCACCCTGCCGTGATCCATGAGCAAAGGTTTGGGTTTTTTTTCTCAGGTTTGCTGCTGTGCACGTTGCCCAGCACATTGTCAGGTCAAGTCCTCAGAAAATGTGATCCTCTGTGATCCAGTAGAGATTTTAAGTGACTGGGCTGCATTCAGTTACAAAAGAAGTTTCAACAGAGGAAACACAGGTTTACTAAAGCAGTGGTAGAAATCTTCCACATGGGAGGTAGAAATATGCATTAAAATACTGAAAGTCCTAACACCAGCTCCTGAAGGAACTATCTTGTGTTTTCTGAGGGGAAAAGGTAAAGTGGTAGATTTACCTTTTAAAAACTTTGACATTGATACAGATTAGCCTCAACCCTTTGAGCTCCAGATTGATTGCTGGTGATTTTGTATGTCCAGATGTGAATGAAGATGCATATCTGATTCTGACAGAAATGAAGCAAGTTTACTTGCTCTGCCATGATTCATTAGAAGTCACATAATCACAGACATGGTAGTTTTGTGTTGGAAGGGAAAAATCAGAAAGCAAATGCCTGCAGCAGAAAAGGGTGGCAGACTTCTAAGCCTGTACTTAATGGTGAAATGGAACAAATCTGCAAAATTCACCTCAATGTTGTCTCAAACAGTTGTTGAACGCAAAGCAAATCATGAAAGAAGGAAAGAGGAGAAAGCACTTGTTTCATTACACAAAAAAAGGGCTCAAAATCTTCTACAAAAAAAGAAACGATTATTTGGTCTCTCACCTGCACCTCAGCAGGGTCCCAGCAGTGGGCAGGTGCCAGCACAGTCTTGGCTCTGGCACATCTGGACTGTGTCTCCTTGAAAACCTGCACAGATGGAACCTCCTGTCATCTCTTATTTGGGGAGTTTCTCTGAGTGAAACTGGATAATTGAAGCAAAAAACTCCTGATTGGCAGAGAGCTATGGGAAATCTGTGTATCTCTCCATATCAGAATGAGCATGTCTACATAGAATGTGCGTTTAAACTTCTGAGCTCAAATACAACTGACACAGATGAGCTACCCAAGCTTTTACCCTCAGGTCCCGTCAAAGCCTGTCAAGCTTTGCAGCTTGGTCCAAACTCTGATACTGAGGAGGAAAGGTAAGAAACAACCTACAGATCCCCTGTGTGCTCCACCAGGCAGTTTTGCATCTGCTCTGAGGCCACTTCACACTGCACCATACTGGGTGTGCATTACTTAGGTCCATTTCTCATCTGAGCGACATTAAAGGACTCTGATAGGATAGCAACTAAGTTTTCCTCAAATTAGTATCTGCTTCAGCATTAGAGCAGCAATATTTCATAGCCTGTCTAAAGGGGGTTGTCAATGAGCCTGGGTGGTATTATATGCATAGTGGCTAAATATCTGGTGGCTTAGATTAAAAAAAAAAAGGGCTGAAAGCCCTGGCTTCTCTTCTGTGAGGCTGAATTCATTCAATTAAGCAGCTTTGAGAGCTCAGCCACGGTTTAGTGGGAGACTTGATTACCTCCTAAAAATTGGAGAGTATTAAAACAATTGTCAGGCATGCAAAGGAAAGTTTGCATTTAGTTGTGCTAATCAGCCAAATTTACATACTCTCAACCAGATCTGGAGGTTTAGAAAGCCTTCATAATTGCATTAAACATGGTCATTCTCTGTGTTCTCTCAAGCAGAGCTGATTACCCCAAGTCAGGCAATGCCTAGAGGGAAATTTGCTAAGCCACATGATGTCAACAACTTGCAAAGAAATGTATTTTTTTTCCAAGGAAATAGTGGTTTGGCTATTCCTGCAAAACACCTCTCTTTCCCAGCGGCTCTACAAGCCAACATTTGTCCTCTGCCTCTGCTTTCAGGATGATGATGCTCAGTTCACATAGGGTGGCTTTCATGCCCCACCTTGACTCACAAGCAAGGTCTAATGTCCAGGAAGTGCTGGGATTAGATCCAAAAAATAACCCCACATCCAGGCAAGTGTTTGGACCAGATGTTGTTGTCCCTCCACTCTCTCCCCATCAGAGTGAGAACAGTGAATGAAGTGGCTGCAGAAGTTCTTGCCCAACCCCAAACTTCTAATCCACAGGACAGGGCTTCAGGGGCTCTACTGCTATTTTCTTGCACGTTTTTGTGTAGGAAATTTACCTGATTTTGTTTCTTTGCTGTAGGTAGCAGCATCTCAACCAATTCAGGGGATCAAACCAAGGCTTTCCAGAATAAGGCCTTTGGGGTCTAGAAGAGCTTGGCTTTTTTAGACAGAACTGTGTTTCTGTCACTCTGCTAATCAAAGGAATCAGGGGCATGCCGTGCTCACCAAAGCTTTGCACAGGCCACAAACTGAGCTCGTAGCTACACAGCCAAGGCCTTCACAAGGATCACAGAGTCATAAAATCAGAATAGCTTAGGCTGGAATGACCTCAGAGATCATCTAGTTACAGCCTCCCTGCTACAGGCAGAGCCACCTCTCACTAGATCAGGTTGCCCAGGGTCCCACCCAGTTTGGCCTTGAACACTTCCAGAGAGGGGGCATCCACCATTTCCCTGGTTGACCTGTTCCAGTACCTCCTAATTTCTTCATAATATTTAATGTAAATCTGCCCTTTCACAGAATCACAGAATTATTGAGGCTGGAAAAGACCTAAAGATCATCAAGCCCAGCCCATGAACTAACATCAACTAGACCAGGGCACTAAGGGCCACAGCCAGTGTTTTCTTAAACACTTCCAGGGATAGGGACTCCAGCCTCTCCTTGGGCAGTCTATTCCAGTGTATGACCACCCTTTCCATGAGGAAGAGCTTCCTAACGTCCAACCTAATCCTCCTCTCGCGGCCTCAGGCCCTGCCCTCTCATCCTGGTGCTAGTTGCTTGGGAGAAGAGCCTGACCCCCATCTGACTACAACCTCCTTTTAGGGGGTTGTAGAGAGGGAGAAGGTCCCCCCTGAGTCTCCTCCAGGCTAAACACCCCCAGCTCCCTCAGCCTCTCCTCATCAGACTT
>JAOXOE010000001.1:114622185-114636664 GCA_028565055.1 Phoeniculus purpureus
GTGGTCTCAAGTGACCAGCCTTTGTTCTCACCATGGGTGTGGTCCCATGTGACCAGGGCCATCTTGACTTTGTTCTCCACTGTGGTGATGCAGATGCTGTTGCTCTGCCGCTGAGGGACTGAGGAATGCTTGGCTAACTGACAGCAAAGAAGCTCCAAGATGGCAGGCATTGGTCTGTGTTGGAGGCTGCAGGTGCCACCAGACTTCCAAGGTGGTAACGGGTACGATTGCAGCCTGGGTCACAACCTGAATGCATAGCATTGTTAGATTTGGAAGGCATAAACTTTAGACCTTGGGAAAGGCAGCTGAAAACAGGAACATGAGCAAGAGTGTTGCAAGAATGGAACCTGGCCCACAAGGGCAGAACCAGACGAGCAAAGTAGATGCGTTTTGAAGCAAGCTATGGTATGAATTTCTGTAGGCTGTTGTACTAACCACCTGTAGAGAAAAAATTAGAACTAACCGATCGTGTAACTTCCAAATGGAGTAAGACAAGGATGACTGGTAGAACATAGTTGGTAAAGAAGGCTTATAACCCAGCCATTTTGGACAATAAAGCGACATTTGCTTGCATCAAGCTGGGTCCCATCTCCAATTGCGGCAAAAGTAAGATTCTCCTCTGAGCCTGTGAGAGAGAAGGGAACAGAATCCGGAACTGGCAAGTGCCCATAATGAATTGACTGTGGCTTTTCTTTCCATTGTTGTTGGAGAACCCAGCACTGAGCTCATCTGGAATTTGGGGGCTTTCTTGCAACTTGATAGCACAGGATGTGCAACACATCAAGGACTGAGCCCTGCTTTGTAGGAGGGCAGGCTGTGAGCGACAGCCTGCAGTGAAAGTCTGCTAAAGCCTTCTGAGCTCCCTGCCATGTGTGACAAAAGGAATCAGATCTTGTGCATCCCAGAGCTCTTTCAAAGTTGGCACCTTGGTATTTTGGCATCTGCAAAGGTCCGTTTCCCTCTTCACCTCCTCCTGGACCTGGTTCTGCTCTAAAGAACGAGCAATGGACAAGCAGTGAAGCTGCGAAAGGGGGTATTTGTATTGCCTTTGGAGCAGTCATGTCTTGGTGAACTCCTGGTTTGATCTGAAGACTTCCTTTTCTTTTTCTTTTTTTTTTAACCAGTGTTAGAGAATTCCTCACCAGCTTGTTCTTGCAGTAGCCAAGCCAACAATGACAAGAATGTGGAAATTGACTAAGCAATTATATTCACAGTGGTAGTTAACAGCATCCCTTCATCTGAAACAAATCAGTTACAGTCCAGTGAAACCTGCTGTACCTAGTGCATGTACATAATAGAGGCCTTATGCATTTTCAGAGCGTGCCAGATCACTTAAACAGGCAGCAGGAGAGAAGTTTTATGTTTTATTAATCAGAGACACAGAAACCTGGATATTATCTTATTTAACCCCCTTCTACGCAGAGAAATCTGCCACTGTCTTTATAAAGGTTTCTCCAAGTGCTGCAGAATGTTGTAGGAGCGAAGAACTTAGAATTAGCTGTGAACAAGAGTGATGAGCAGTTGCCAAGGTAGGAGAAGTTAGCCACTGATACAAAATTAGTGGGACTTACTCTGACCTTGGTTGCCTTGGAAAATCTCCTGCAGTTTCTGTATCACTAGCGTTTAACCAGTGAACACGTGCTAAACAGCAAATAATTTAGAGACGTTTCTGAAAGAACATTTGCATCTCACTGACCTACAACTCACCCGAAACATAAAGATGCAGTATGTTAGATAGAAGCTCATAGAAGTCAGCCAGCTTGTGGAAGTGGCAATTTGTAAGGCCTGCCCTAAGGGGTGTTCCCATTAATGTGAGACTCGATGTACATCTGGAGCTGAATTTTATCCTTAGTGCTTCCTGACCTAAAGAATCAGGAACTGAAAAGCATTGAGGCTGTGCCCCATAGAAACTCCTTGGTTATGGGGCTCTTGTTTCTCTTTGTTGAAAAAGGGGGAAGACACTTCTTCAATATTTTCATTGACTTAGTGACTGTTAGCAGGTTTGGGAAGATTCTGCATCTGGGTTTGGCAGTATCCACCCAGCAGTCATACAATTAATGCAGCTAATGCCTGCTGTTGCTAAATTTGTTGTTTTAATTACTCTGCAGTCTGTGCAATTCTCTTGAAAGTGAAAACAAGCTGGTTTAGAATGAATTGAAAAACAGGATCCTAAATGGGAGTGCAGTGTGAACTACAGTAGCAATTTTTCATGGATTAATGGCCAAATTGTTGTCTCATTAAAGTCTGATGGCAAAATTCCCATAGGCTACAATGGGGACAGGGTTCAAATCTAAGAAAAGATTCAATTTGAAGCATTTGAGTGTCTCCCAAAAGCCAATTATTAAATCAGAGGCGCCACAATAACTAAGCTCAAATTTATTTTAGGACAAGGAAACGCAGCTATGAGGTCAGTAAATGTTCACCATGTCATTTTTATGGTGATTTCATTGCAGAACTCAGCACTCGCCCATAGTGCTAACAATAAGGCTGAGATGAGAACGAGCCTGAAAGAATCACATTGTAACCGATGAAAAGAAGCTGTTTCCATCAGCTGCTTTGTCAAGCAACTTGGCAAAGCAGAAGCAGAAAGGTCTCTTTTGATGACTGACCTCCACAGCATTTCTCTACTTCCAGTGGCATCAATAGGCATCACCTGGCACTGCTCCAGATGCTAAGGAAAGCTCTAAATAATCAAACAATCGCTGATCAGACCACACTAACAGAAGGTGTCTGTCTCTGTGGTACAGTTTAATACCTGTGCATCATTATTTCTTCTTCCTCTAATAAAAACACCAACAAAAAAAACAGCAGAAAACAATACATGCAGATGTCTCCAAGTGAAAAATCTGCTTCGTGTTCTAATTCTGTGCTTTTTTGTTGTTGTTGTTGTTCATGGTTAAGTACAAGATGTCAACTGCTAGAGGCCTTTCCAAGATTTTACCTTAAGTGCTTCTGCTAGGGACACTAACCTCCTAATTAGTCATTTTGGATTCTCTCGTGAACAGAACAATAAACATCAAGCACGTGCACATCCTCTTCATATGTTGGAAATTGCAGAGGATGGCTCAGAATTAGAAGGTGAAGAATTTGGTTGCCTGACAAAAATAAACCTAGGAAACTCCTGAGTGAGGTAGCCTTCTGAATGAAGTGAAACCCAATAGTGTGGAAGCCACTCACTATTACACCACTGTGGTGCAGAAATGCGTTCAGCTGGAGGAAGTGATCTGCAGGGAAGTTCAAGCTCACTGAGGTGAGGTGGGTTTACCTGTAACAAGCAGGAAACCTGATTTTTTCCTTTGTTTTCCTAAATATTTTTTCTCCTTGGCTGGCAATGCTGATATAAGCGTTTGTCTGTAGAGAGTTCTGGTTACCTGAACCAACCCCAAAACTTTGGTTTCACTTAGACAGCGTGGGAGCTTGTCTCAATCCGTTCGTATGTGTTCTTTTTCCCTTCTCCAGATGCTTTTATTCTGATTTTATATTAAGTTTATTGGCTACAAATTAAAGCTCTCTTAGAGCAGCTTTTAATTTTTAATCTTTTATGTGTAGCCAGCTCCTCTCTAGGATAATTTTACTTTGCTGAGAAAAGCAAATTGTAAGATAAATAAAATTATGACAGCCACTAGAGAATCTGTATTTTCTTACCTGTCCAATTGGAGATATTTTGGCAGTGCTATCTTAACAATAGGAATTAGAGACCACCCTCTTAATATATCTTTGATGATTCCAGTAGATCGTTCTTCATTTACAATACCTAAATACTTTATGAAACTATAGGTCTGTTTTCATTAAGCTGAGTCTCTTTATCGTAGAGAAGACTGAGGGGTGACCTCATGAATGTTTATAAATACGTGAAAGGTGAGTGTCAGGAGGATGGAGCCAGGCTATTCTCAGTGTCATCTGATGATAAGACAAGGGCCGATGGGTGACAGCTGGAACACAGGAGGTTCCACATAATTGTGAGAAGGAACTTCTTCACAGTGAGTGTGACAGAGCACTGGGATGGCTTGCCCAGGCAGGTTGTGGAGTCTCCTTCTCTGGAGATGTTTAAAACCCACCTGGACATGTTCTTGTGCAATTGGATCTAGGTGATCCTGCTATGGCAAAAACGAAGCAGAATTTGGGGATAGCATGAAATGAAGACAAAAGGTGAGGTGCTTGTAACATTGTTGGAAACATCGGAGCACAAATCATTTCTCAAGTCATCTGGTCTCACAATTAGAAACAGATCTTTATGGAGAGATGCTGCGACTCCTACTTTTGCCCTGTAGTGGGAAGAAACCTTCTTAAGTTCTAGTTCACTGTTTCTCAACAGCTAGCGATATTGCACTTCAAAACGTCACCGAGTTAAAAGAAACAATCAAAACCCTGTCTTTCAATCAGCAGTCTGTTTAAATTTGTGAGCGACTGTACGTGTTTTACTCATTGGCACTTCTTTTGGCGTTCGTCTTCTCTTTTAACTCCGTTCGTGTTTTCTGCTCTGCCACGAGGAGCTTTATCCTGCATTATCCCACATCCGTGTGCAGCCTTCGAGTGAATAACCTTTCTAGGGATCCCCTTCCATGAGCATCGGTGGTGCGGAGCCTGCTTACAGGTCATGTGAAATTGCTCATTTGATCAGCTCCACTAAAGTTTGGTTTGAAGAGTACTGGTTGTTTTTCCTTAGGATGTCACTGCTGTCACTGCAGAAGAGCTGCTGCAGAGGCAGCATCAAGAGACAAATTGATCCCACACAGCTCCACAGGGGGCTCTCGCTTTATAAAGCGATGGATCAGGTGAGAGTAGAGCATTTGACTGCAGATCAAGAGGTCCCTGGTGGGAGCCCCCTCCAGGTTTCAGTTTTCCCAGGGAGGTGGTTGATTTGCCATCCCTGGATGTGTTTAAAGACTGTTTGAATGAGGTGTTGGGGATCTGGTTTAGGGGAAACTTCTAAGATAGAGTTGATGGTTGGACTTGATGATCCCAGGGGTCTTTTTCCAACCAGAGTGATTCTGTGATTGGATTAGATGATCTTTCAAGGTCCCTTCCAATCACTAATATTCTGTGACTCTGTGAAGTAAGTTAAAATTTCATTTTCAGTAAATAGATTTGATTATCAATTTGATTTTGCTAAAAGAATGGAGAAGGAAATAAAGTTCTTCATCAATTATGAGTTGGTTTTCCAAACCTGTGCTTAGCCCAAATGGAGAAAAAGTTAGGTATCTGCTAGTGAAACTGAAACCCATGACTTTGTTAAGACAAGGCATTTCAAAGTAGCAGAAATGAAACAGTTTATTTTGGAGGACTGTACCTCACTGGTATTCGTTATGTGTGGTCCCTGATACTGGACTTTGTTGTTTCTATGCAAATCTAAAGCATGAGTTTTACTTCCGAGAAATGAAATCATGGAATCATAGAATCATTAGGGATTGGAAGGGACCTCAAAAGATCATCTAGTCCAAGCCCCCTGCCACAGCAGGATCACCTAGACCAAGTCACACAGGAACATATCTAGGCGGGTTTTAAACAACTCCAGAGAAGGAGACTCCGCTATCCCCCTGGGCAGCCTGTTCCAGCGCTCCGTCACCCTCACTGTGAAGAAGTTCCTTCTCACATTCATATGGAACATCCTATGTTCCAGGTTACACCCACTGCCCCTGGCCCTATCACTAGATGACATTGAGAAAAGCCTGGCTCCATCCTCCTGACACCCACCCTTCAAATACTTATAGACATTCATAAGGTCACCCCTCAGTCTCCTCCAAACTAAAGAGACCCAGGACTGGGTCACTGTACATATTGGATTACAATATCCAACATAACACACGTGTAAGTTTTAGCAGACAAAATAAGTCTGATACCTTGCAGCCAAAAGATCTCATATATACAACCAAAAAAATAAATCTTAGTGCTATGGTACTAGTATTCTTCAGTGCTGACACCAAAGCCAAATTCAAGACCACAAATCCACTGAACACAGACTTTCATATCCCAGGTTGCGTGTCTTTGTGTTGATCCTGAGTAGTTCTTCTACCTGCTACTAGAAGACCACTGAAAAGTTAGTATCAGCTGTGACCCAATGGGGTCTACTGGACAGAGTGCCATTTTTTCTTACTGTTTCTTTGCATATTATGACATCATTCTTAAATTGGTTCTATTGGCTTTGAAGGATGACTTTGACAGGAACTATTCAGAAGACACAGTCCTACAAAAGTTCACATATTCTAGATAGCATGTGCATTTTCATTCTGTTTACAGAAAACATACCCCAAACATCTCAATACAATCATAAAAGTTTCTTTAAGGATAGAACAGCTTTTATGGCCCCACAGTATCATGCCCAAGGGGTTACCAGTTAACTCAAACTAAAAATTGTGTACATGCTATTGTTTTATCACTCCATAACTTCTTAACCAGGTCATATATGTTTGGGTTTTATGTTACTGATCAGGGAATGGCAAATTGCAACAAGCCAATAAACCAGAGGTAGGTGATACTCAATTCAGACTGAAGATCAGCAACTTTGCTTATTGGATTTCTTCGGAAAACTTTTCCCTCCCTCAAATAATCTACAGTTTTACCACAAAAGAAATTAATTCTTCTTCTATAGACTGCGTCTCTGCTTAATGTAATGTATGGATCTCTATAAGAGTTTTCTTAAGAGGCAAATGCTTTACTTGGAGTTATTATTCTAGGTGGGATCATTAGAGAATGATCCACACTTCATAATCCCAACACTTGACAGACACACGTAAGTAACATCAATTTTTAAACACAACTATGTTAAGGGTTAGATTATCTTGGGCAATGATTATATATCTGATAAAACAAACAATAAAATCCTGTAGAAAGTGCACATTAATACAGGCCAAGTAATATTTTAACAAAACTTAGCTTCAGTATAGCTTACAGAGAAAAAACTCTCTGGGGATACATTTGAAATTGCTCAGAAGCAGCAGGATTGGGCTTCACTTCCATACCATTTGAGTTCATCTAACTGTAATCACTACAGCATTTCAGGTACTCTGTGGGTACAGCACACTGCAGCTCTGCTGGTGTGGAGACAGTTGTTAATTAAAAAGTGAAAGACTTCTTAATTAACAATTTTGAAAAGTACGTGCCTTTGTACAGGACAGAGGATGGACCAACCATGCCTGCAAATGGCAGTTCACACATGACAGCTGTGGGAACTGCTATAGGATACAGGAAACAGTTGTCCTAAATATCTCCTAGATATTATTCAAACCACATCTCAAATATATTTAGATGAACTAAATATATTTGAGATGAAGAGAATTTGGATAGTAATTATCTATGAATTTCAATAATTAAATTGGAAAAGATATGGCTAATGTAATGGGATTGACTGAAATTACATAACAAATATAAAACTGATTCAAAACCAGCCTCCAAGAAATTCCATTTTCAAAACTCCCCAAACCAGGTTCTGTTGAATTATGAGGACTCAAAACAAAGAAAAAGATGACAGAAGCACCACATAATTCAGTGCTGTTAGGTACCTATTTTCAAGTCCATAATGCTCCTTCCAGCCACAATAAAGTCATGTAGGCTGGAACCTATATGGACCCGTACACATGCTGGCCAGCACAAACCCCTCGTTTTGCGGACAAATTGCCACGCTCTGAACAAGTCTGATGGAGCTGCTGTTACTATGAAGCAACCTAGCTCAGATGTTTCTCTCAGATGAAGAGAAAAAAACCTTGTGCATGTGAGAAAGCATGGTGAGCTGGTTAACAGTACCCTGCTCCAGCACAAGGTAGTATCAAGCAGTTGCTGCCTCTCAGGCAACATCAAACCTACAATAGTCTGTTAGTAAGTTTAGGATCACATCTGCATGATTTTAATTCCCATTGGCATCAGAGTTTGTGAAAAAAAAAGATTTTTATGGTACAACATTATGGAGCAATGTTGACATAAAGGAAAAATATTACTGTTACATCAGTGAGAGACTAGTTGACAACTAACCCTAACTGAGTTGGTAAAATGAAGGCATTCTTTCCATTTCTTCTATTTTTTATTTAAATGTATCCACTTTCTTTCCTAAGAGGGATTTTGATTGTTTTCTGATTTTTAAGCAAAAAATGTGGCAACACATTTTAGGAGACTCTTTCCAGGTTTTGAATGACCAGAAATGGGAAAATGTAGGGCACTGAAGCTGTAAAAGGCATGAAAAAGGGGGAGGAAAAACACAGAAGCCAAAATAGAAGTGAGAAATGCAATCAGAACATTGTGAAAGAGAGCAAGGAAGTTTTCTCCATGAACTGTGATAATTGTAGAAGAAAAATACCTCAAAAACTACTTTTACTTTAGGAGTTCACACCTTTATTTAGATGGCCACTGACAAGGAGTCAGAGCTGTGAGCAAACAGTGCTTCATGCCTCAATTACTTTAAGCTCTCTTGACTTGATTCACTGCTCTGGAAAGCTCAGAAAATTGAAATGAGTTACTACAGGTCAACAGAATGAGATTCAGTAGGTTATAAGAAATTTCCAGGCAATCTGCCTTGGGACTGATCCAAGCCAAAGCCATCGGTAACTCACTTTCTTAATCTTCACACACACCAGCAAACACCAAGGAATAAACCCTGTTAATACACAATGCTCTGTAGACACAGAGGAGGTGTAAGCCAGTTATATTTTGGAAACATAAGAAACAACACACCCAGATGGTTAAGGAAAACACTAGCCCAAATACTTCAAAATAATATCATAAAATATACACATATAAGACACAAATTAATCTAGCAGATTGCACAGACGGGGACTAGATAGGAAATATGTGGTCCTGTACAAATGTCAAAATTCTCAGTATCTCAGACTCCTCATATCCACAACAGGACTTTGACGAACTATCAAGAAAAGGCAATATTTGGGTTATGCAACCTCGTGGAAACATAAGGCATGATGTATGTGACAAACACAATCACCCAGTGTTATAAGCACTCCCAACAAACAAGCAAAAGGGTTAAAAATAACAGCTCCTGGGAGTATGCATGGCATGTAAGCCCTGCTAGGGAAACAAGTAAACAGAAAAAGTGGGGGTTTTAAGGGATTATTGGGCAAGCTTTTTTCTGGGGTTTTGGCTTTTAGGAATGAGACCGGCATACAACAGAGACCGTTACATAATGTAAACTCCTTCAAGGAAGGATATTTAAAATTAAGGTTGCGTTCGGAGTTGCCCTCACACTCAGTTAACTGTAAAAACAAGTGCAACATCCCTAAATTAACTACAGCCCTGGTGAACCCTTGCACAGCCTGCTTTCCTTCAAAACACAAATTTAGGAACAGGTGTGTTGTGAAGAGATGATATTCTAGACCTTGATGCTGTTAGCAGTCAAGAAATGAGCCAGAGATTCTGAGATAAGAGCTGCTATGCCAGTACAACAGCAGATTCCATACAACAAGGAAATACAGGCTCAGGTATATTAAGAAGGAACCAGGCAGCCAAATGGCAAGGGAAACTAGACTAGTTGGAGGACAGAAAGCTCTGCTCTGAACAGTGTTAACATAGTGATCTTAGTCGTTTCCAAATGAAATGATTCAATATTCAGCTGCACAAAAAACCAGTGCAAAGGCAGTACTCAGAAGGCAGAGTCTGCACAGCAGTCTCTTGTTACAGGGTATTGATTTGTGCAGATGATGCCATGAACAGAGCTAAATGTTTTGGATTGCTTTGAAGAGCATCAGTTATGTTGTGTCAGCTGAACTCTCTGACAAACAGAAATTACAGACACATAGCTTGGAAGACCCTTCTAGGCTTTCAGTTTACCTCCTTGCTGAGCAGGACCCAGACTTACATCCCTCCCACTGATGTCCAACTGTCCAACTGAAGCTGGGCAGAAGTAGCATTGTTAAACCCCACATACACACAACCAAGGAAGTGATGACAGTAAGAGACTGCTTGAGTTCTTTTTGTTTGTTTGTTAAGAAACAGACTTTTTCTTTAATTTAATATAAGGAAAACTTGCTCCTTAAGAAATATTTCAGTTATCAGTCTTGATTTGCTGCAATGTAAGTTTGTTGTCTAAGTATCTTTAATGATGACTCTGTTAAACTGCTGTCTTTACATATTTACTTTTAAATAAACTCCTTCAAACTTGACTAAAAGTACTAACCCAAGGAATAGGGTAACTATACAAAAGATCAGTTACTGACTGCCTCAGAATAAAATCACCATCTTTACTCCAGTATTTCTGCTATCATAAAGCATTCTGTAAACTAGGCTACATTCCTGCCCTAGTGTCCCTAGACAGGTATATCTGACTCTTCCAAAACCACACACACATCCCTCCTCTACTCACCCCCTCCTGTAAGCTAAACTAAATCTTGAAAGAATAGTATTTTTTGTATAATCTCTTTATCTTACACATTGCATGCTAGCATAAGGAAGGGTCCTTATTTCTTCATTACCAGTGGCTAACCCTGGATTCTTCCTACCACATCACATTCTGTCACAGACCACAGAAAGGCTTTAACAATTGTTGGTATCTTTTGCTCATCCCACTGGGGCCACCTCTTTTTTTCAGTCAGCTTTTTCTTCCCCACACATGTAGAAGGTAATGTGAGACATGCTCATTAGTAATTCTTTCTCAAACATTGTGAACCAGTTACAGAGGCTGTTCACATATCAGACACTGCAGAAGGACACATTCTGGTGCCCCAAGGCTCCTAAAACTACACATCAGAAATATAAACAGCTTTACCTGAACTTCTTGTTTCTGCCTGTCAAGTGTCACAATGCTAACATCTAGGTGTTCAAATATTAAATCAACAATGCAAATATGAAGACAGAATGATAAATGAAGCCACAAACCCCCCGCATAATGTAGTACCAAATGAAAACCTCTCATTAAAAGCAGAATAAATACAAATTAACACTTTAACAGTGTAAAATTTTCCAAGCACTCTGCTTTGAAGAGCTTACAATCTAGTTGTATGTAATGCACTAAACTAGCGGAACCTGATGTATCACTGCAGGGGTACAAGCCAGGAGCTACACATTTAGTATACCTCCTGTGTTGTTGTGTTTTTTTGCTTTAAGAGAACATCACAACACAAACATGGAAATTGGAATAAGACAGAAAGCTAACAAAAAGATGGCTGTTCAGGTATAAAAATCACACAAAAAAAGTCCTATATCCTATGAAAGAAAACAATGTGGAATTAAGAAAATTCAGATCTAATGCATTAATACTAACATAATTCTAGTGATGAAAAAAAACTAAGTTAAATGAGATGAAATCACCTTTACTTACTACCAAAACAGGCACTGTGGTCCCACTTTTTCTCACAATTGAAGTTGTGACTATTTGATATAAGAACCTTTGTACTACATTAGAGACAATAATAAACAAAGCACATGCCTTCAGGCAACAACAGAAAATACATTCTAAGTTTCGGACATTAAACAACTGAGTTTGTAGGTTTGCAAAACTTGGTTTGGGGGTTGTTTGTGGTGCTCTGGGGTTGTTGTGTTGGGGGGATTCTTTTTTAAAAGCTCAGCAGGTAACCATCTGCAGGGCAGAATTACTGTAGTGCACAACACCTAGGACTGAAATGGAACATTCACACTACAGCATAAGGCAATGGAAGTCATACAGCCACCAGAGAGAAAAGCCTTGTAAAACATGAAATAGTGGTTTCTGTTTGTAAAACCATGAATGGTCCAGATTACCTCTTACCAGGAAATTCTACATGATTCAGTTCCCTAATACATGTGTTTTGAAAGAAGTGTGGAGCTCCTAATCTCAAAAGAAAAGACAGTCTCAACAAAATTTCCACTAACTTGTCCTGGCAAAGAGAGTTTAATGCCACCAAAAGTTCTTCTGAACCACAGCCATTAACAAGCAAGTGATTTACTCACATACTTTGTATGTTGGGTACTACTGCCATCACCCATCAGGTCAAGGCAGATTCACTGGCTATTTCTGGTATTAGTATGGCAAGTGAAAACATTATTTTTATAAAGACGTTGTCAGGCACCAGTTTAATCTACAGAAAGTACAAGATACCATGGTGAAACAGTCCTTAAACATTTGTAAGTAGCAAGAATCTGGTGTGACCTGACCAAAATAAGCAAATCTGAGTGAAGTGGGGTTTTTTCATTTTGCTAAAGCAGGGATGTAAAACCACCTTTCATCACCTTTGGCACTAGTTACAAGTTCAGCTTTTTCTCCATGGTCACCCACTGACATACGACTCAGCCATCTGGAACAAACTCAGAAGGAAAGAAACTAGGATAAGAAATCAAAAACCATGCTCATGATGCAAGACACCTTTACTTCTACTGAGTGCAATATGCACTTAAGAGGAATGGAAAAGACAACGCACGGCTGCCTCTTGTCTGTATCTACACTATGGTTGCCTCCAGTTCCAGTGATTGCAAGTATAATAATTTGTAACACTTTTCTTCCATCAAAAATAATGAATAGCACTCACAGAACTCACAACTTCAACCCTCATCAACTGCTCAGATTGTTTTTTCCACTAAAATTTATGTAAGAGCATGAGACATCAGCTAACTGAAACAAGTGAACTCGAGTGGTTACCCCATGTTCTGTCTGTGGGGAGAGAGAAGATGACAGTTGCCAAGATGATTCAGATCTTAAATAGGTTAAAATGCCCCTTGAAGGTGGATGTCTCTTTGCTAACCAAAGCAGCCCTTGCATATTGCAGACTGGGCTCCCTACATAGGTGAAGCAACTAAAACGGGATACGCTAAAAGACTGACAAACACCACAACAATGGTAGAGCTTGATAACAAACATAAATGTCACTATTCCCAGTCCAGAGCACACTTCGCTTTGCAGCCTCTATGTAACAAAGACTTCTTGTGTGCAATGCCTGTTGACTTTTGTGTGCAAAACATCTCAGAGAAAACAGCGCCTAGCTGAAAAGAAAGGATTACTGTTACAAAGGCAGCTACATCTTTAAATTAAAGATTTATGGTGAAAATCTGCAAAGTTTAGATAGCAATTTTCTGCAACTTGTTGAAGTGTTGGAAAACTCTAATTGGTTTTCCTCAGTCTATATATGTAACACACAATTTTGTGCTGCTTCCATCCAGTTCGCTGCAAAAACTGAGGTAGCATAACTTTCAGTGCAAACCACAGCCTTTTAGCCATGTGCTTACTTAAGAATACTGATTCAGTGATGGGAAGGACAAAAGCCTGTAATACCAATGACTTACTACAAGTAAAAGGAAAATAAACAGGTGTAAGGAGCCTACAACTACATTCACTAAGATTTCTGAGCACAGCAAAGTTATGATCCTCAATTTAAACGGTGTTATCTTAAAAAGAAGTTGCCTGTTCTAAAAAGATTTAGGATATGAAGAATGTTGATGGATTAATGGGAGCTAGCTTTGTCTGGTCTTTGATAAACTCTGCTTTCAAAGTTCCTGCTGAATTGTTTTAGACCCTTTGCTTTCAACAGCAACAACTGCATAAAGTCAGCATTGCCGCTACAGAAACGAGCACTTCATAAAGTGTATCCGTCAGATTCTTCTAAAGGGCACAGTATTCCACACGAGGTCAGAAATAGGCTTTTAATTTGTGACATTAATGTGCTCAATACAACATGTCCTTGAAAGCATTTCTTTATGTATGAACTGCAATCTAAAAAAAGCCACTCCATGGCAAACAGAAACAGCATGCCTTTATACACTAGCTACAAGGTGGCATGAGTCAGGATGATATTAACAGCAGCCCACATGTTTCGTCTGGCTGAGGATACAATTCCTTTCACTCTCAGAGGAGTGAGGGCAGCATGAATCTCAACATGCAAGTATCTCTTACTGCCTAGACATAGCTGGATGTGTAAAGCCGATGGCAGGCTTAGTCTAGAAGCACAAATACAGCCAGGGATCTAGACATAAGTGTTCCTGCCATCCCCCAGCGAATCACAAGCATGGCTCTAACACTGGAATCTGGTCTCCATCACAAAGGAGTATGGATTTAATCAGTTCTTTCTGTCACTGTGAAAGAGGTGAATGAATTACAGTAACGTTTTAGGCTCTTAGCTAGCTTGTAAATGTATCCAAAATATATGCAATTGTAGATCTAAATATAGTGCCTTACAGTTAACAGAAATCAACAACTAAGCAACACAGGGAGGAAGGAAAACATCTGAAGACGCATAAAAACCAGATTCCACATAGTAATCTGACTTCATTTCTTCTCTAGGGCACTACTATCTTATTTCAAAGCAAAGCTTTCCTCAACAAGCTCCATAAATTTGTGACAAATAGTAGCATTTAAACATCTGCTCATCCCATATTGCCTCTACATGGCACTGCCCAACAAATAATTTTGTAATTAAAATCAAACATCTGGTCTGATTGAAAATTCTAAGAGTACTTCAATGAAAGATGAGCAATCAAAAGCCTGAGAGCAGCTATTTGTTTAATCATAGAATCATAGAATCATTAGGGATTGGAAGGGACCTTGAAAGATCATCTAGTCCAATCCCCCTGCCACAGC
>JAOXOE010000001.1:114636764-114652581 GCA_028565055.1 Phoeniculus purpureus
CTGCATCCCTCGGTGCAGGAGACATGCTTTCAAACAAAGAACCCAGACTCTGTCTTTCATGCCCAAGGTTTAAGGATTATCAAGAACTTCTGCTTTCTCCAGCTAAGCATGGAGGAATTCTCCCCAATACAAAGCACCCCCAGTCAGTCTCAGTGGCAGAAATGACAGTCTCTCTCTTCCTGCTGATCAGGGCTTTCTAAAATGGTGGAGGCTACGTGGCCCTGGCCAAGATGGAGACTGACCGCATGGCCCCATCAGCAGGTCCGCCCCCCCCATTCTCTGCACATGGCTGAGAGGGTTTTCCAGGACCCTCTCCCCTCCTCTTTCTCTCCTCATGTCTCAGCTCTAGGAGGAAGAAAGAGGAGTTCCTTAGCTCACCATGATGCTGAACGTCTACTCCGTGGGGGGCGGTGGTAGATCTGCACCAAAGTCTTGCTTCTCTGGTCCGTGGCACCAGGTCCAGTCCAGGGCCGGGGTTGCGCCTGCTGTGCCAGGGTTGGTGCCGGGCCAGGGTTGTCCCTGCGGGGCCAGGGTCAGAGAGGACCCAGTGAGACACATCCATCCCGTTTCCAACATGGAAAACAGGGGAGGGAGCTGCTGGCAGCCATCTTCTCCAACACCACTGCCCCGCGCTTGGCTGAAAGCCCTCAGCAAAAAGAGGCAGGACCAAGATCACTGTCTCCTTTTATCTGCTCACCTAGCAACACCTTTACGGCAGGTACTTGGGACAGTGTCACCTCCCCCCAGGACAGGTCACTGGTGGGAGAGGGGTTCTCCCAAAGCAACAGAACCTTTTTTTTCCCTTCATGGAAGCACAAATCTGTAGATCTGAAAATTCTGGAAGTTTTCAAACTGCAACACCCACTCACTGGCAGTAACTCCAACCCCCGTTAACATCTAAAATCTTTCACATAACAAAAACATTCTCTAATTGATGCTGTTATTGTATGGTATAGCTATAGATACCAGGCTTGATGATCTTAAAGATCTCGTCCAACCTTAATAAATTCTATGGTTCTGTAAATGTCTTTGGCCCATGAATGTTACTGAGGGTTTAGTTGGGACATAGGTTCACAGAGTATTGGTCACATCCTGGTAACTGCTGGAGCACAAGCCATGGGAAATGTGACCTGATGGCAGAGAGCTTGTTCCCTGGTGACTGGGGATGAAACATGCAAAGGGGCTATGACCACAAAATAGCTGAAATGTTAGAAGTTTACCTCTAGTGAACCTCACAGCCAGTTGTTGCTGTGACCATGTCCTGTTATGGTGCTCCCCAGCACAAATCTCAGATACCCAAGTAGGATTTTTATCAGGCAAACAAAATAACTTCGAATAATAGATAAAACAACCCAAAGGCAACTAATCTGGCACTGGCCTTGGAAAGGAAAAGTTCACTGTAAACAATTCTGTATTCTGTAACTAACTTTTGACACAGAAAAGTGACTCCGATGTAATTGTTCTGGGTGCGAATGTAAAATACCAGATCTGGCTTCTGTTCTTCTAACTTACCAAGTGTCTACACAAGCACACTTCCCATACAGTGCCTCCGCTGAGCTTAGATTCACAGTGAGCTAAAAGAGTTCATGGACAGGTAATGGCTGGTAGTTATTGGCATGAGGAAAAACTATTAAACCAAGTCTTGATATATAATTCCTGCTGATCGAGGCTCGTTAAAGTTTTTATTAGTCTTGCCTGCAATTTTCTGTGTAGATTTTACAGACAATCTTCAAGCTGAGCCAAAATACGTATTGTGAATTATTCTGACCTTGCTCAGAACAGCTTTATATGCTTGCATGTGTGCCTGTAAAACCGCTTTCTCATAACCCATATCTGAACGTTGCCAGGTGCATTTGAACATTATAAAATATAAAACATCATTCACCTCCAAGGATTAAAGGCAGCACTCCTAGTGACAGGGACTCAATGTGCTGCCCTTGATCTCAGTCAGCCATGACCTAAGCAATCTGTTGAAAGGATTTTATACCACCACTGCCGGCTTCAGATTAATTTATCACAAGCTTCCACACAAACCAAAGTCTAAACTCTGTATGCAGCAGGGACATATCTTCTTGCTGCAACCGCTGCACCAGTCCCTTCACTGCTATTGCTTTCTGTGCTATACGTCAGTTTAGAGTCACTTCCTGCTATTGTGAAGTGTCCCCAACTTCTGGTACAGTGCCACAGGGATTATTCTATTCATAGATTATTGGATGATCTTTATGAAGATGATGAGGAGACCAGAACCTGAGTCTGTTTAGCCTTGGAGAAAAGAAGACTGAGAGAAAATCTTATAAATACTTATAAATATCTAAATTGTGGGTGTCAAGAGGATTGTTCATGGTGGTGCCCAGCGGTAGGACAGGAGGCAACGGGCAAAAAATGAGAGCACAGGAGGTTCCACAAGGAAAATCTTTTCTGTGAGGGTAACAGAGCACAAAGCGCTGCTTAGAGAGGTTGCAGAGTCTCAGTCTCTGGAGACATTTAAAAAACCCTGGACGTGATCCTGTGCAATCTGCTCTAGGTGAGCCTGCTTTAGAAGTAGGGGTTGGACTAGATGATATCCAGGGCTCGTCTATCATTCTGTGATTTATGGTATCTGTGACTACTTTACCTGCAGTCAGAAGACCCATGGCACTCAGCACTGCAACAACTGAACAGAAAAGACTATAACACCCAAGAACCTATTGAAAATCTGAATGGGAAATACAGCTTTGGTCTTAGGGCACCAGGCTGGGCAGGTGACACAGACTTCCCATAGTCACTCTTCAGTTATGGTGCAGGTCCCTTATTGAAAAATGGGAGCCACGGGAGGCTCAAGCAAGAACGAGCAGGTTGAAGCTGACAAGTGTTTTGACACCATAGTTACACAGGACTCCTTAGGAGAAATACACAGCTAATGCAAAGAGCACCGTTTCATGCCTCAGGTTGTTCAATGCTGGCAAGAGATACAGTGAAAAAGGGCCAAATTCAATGCATATCTAATATTTCACTGCTAGCTTTGTTGGCAGCTGCTTTGGTGATCAATACACTGTAGAGCAGGACTGTCACTCCCCCTCAATAAGTTGTGCAATAGCACAACTCTACAATCCTTCCAGAACACCTCGTGCTACATAGTTTATTAGCCACCACATGGATTACATGTTCTTGCCTCTCCAGAGTTAAAGCTGAAATTTTCTCCTGATAAAATTCAGGGAACTGGTTTACAAGCAAATTTTGACACTGTGGTCTTTAGGGAATTTGAACTGTATGCAGGACAAAGTTTAAATTTATTTGTTTGAAGGGCAACTTAATGAAATACGAATACATTTTGATTTTACTTATGTCATTAAATATAAAGCACTGATGATTAATCTCTGCGTTACAGTTCACGACATCTCAGATATGGTGATCCTTGACTACTGAAATTTGATCAATCATTGTAGTTAGTAGAAAAAAACCCCATATTTAGAAAGAAAACAGAGACCAACATGACAATTTGGACTTACCCCCTCCCTCCATGTACCAAAAATTGACCCTGCCATGGTCTTCTTCCCAGGGCTCTTGTTCTTAACGAAGGTATTGGATTGTCTTGCTTCAAAATGGGATATGAGTGGCAAACAGAATGTCACAAGTAAAATAGGATATCAGAACACTGCTGTCCACATTGGATTAATTTTGCGACTTGTGAGACACAGGAGATAATTAGAATCTTAACAGCCCAACTTCAGCTCCTCCAGAGTTCCAGTTTTTCTCACACCTGCCACTGCTTTTTGGTCTGTGTTGTTCCATGATGCTTCCAGGGAAACACCAACTGCTCGTGGCTGGACAGATGGTCAGGAAAGGCTTCTCATCTCTCTCTCATTGATTTTATGCCTACTTCATATAATTACTCTTTTGTAATTACTTGACCTGACACTGCTTCATTGTGCATTCATTAAAGCTATGTTATCCTGTGTTTTCCTATAAAAATCTTCCTTCTGTTCCTTCTGATTGCTTGTTACAGCCACAAATCAGGTAGAAAGCTGTAAGAGCACAGGGATGTATTTGCACTTGGTTCTTCCCACAATACACACAGCTACCACATGTTTACGCTGGCTCTCCCACCATGCAGAGTGGTAGGGTAATCACCTCTGCCACAGTGTCTTTGCAGCTGTCCTATCTGAGCAAAATGAGTTGCAAGATCCTTGAGCAAGACCTAAATGCTGCAGCAAGTGCTGAAATGATGGAGTCAGGTGAGGATACTTGGGCATTGTAGATTCCACTGCAATTTTTGCAAAACATCAGGAGGAAACATGCATCCAGTCTGTCTAATGGAAGCATCTATGCAGCACCCTGGATTGTAACCATTTAAGAAGCAATCTTTGAAAAATCAGAACCTACATGGTCCATACTGTCAATGGAGAGAGAGGTGAAGTGCCTTTACAAACCTCCATAGACAGGTTTCCACCTAAATTTGTTACCGACACCAGAACAAGCTTTCGCACTGGCAGCCATCAACAGTGCGTAGCTCTCCAGTGTCTGCACAGGAAACCCAACCTGTAAGGGACAAGAATTCCTATATTAAGCTTTGGAAATCTAGGGTGGAAGCTTGTTGCTTCAATTACCCATCCAATCCCATCCAGTCTGTCAACAGTCATGAAACAAAGGGCCAATTCTGCCTGAGGTCAGTACAACTTACTGTTCCTCCTCTAGCTGACTTAACCAGTTCGAAGCTCTGCTGCAGTGCAGATGTATTGTGCTGTCAGTCTTTGATGCCTGACACCCATAATATGGATGCAGATCAGCAGTGGGTGACTCTCAGTTTCATTAATGAGTTCTGTTACAACACAAGATCCTTTTCATTATCTATTTTATTTATTATTGTATCTGACAACAACGTTGCATCTAGCTACACAGAAAAACTGTTAGTTCACAATTTCTTCACAGAATGAAAACTAAAAACTCCACCTTTAAGTAGGGCACGGAAACACTCATGGGGTTAAGTGACACGGGAACTAGTGAACAGAAACCTCTGTCACATCACTAGGCAGAACACCGCCAGGGTGTCTCTCTTTGGAAAGAAGCCTGTATCTTTCATGACATTGTGAATCTTAGTTGACTAATATCTTCAAAGCACTTTGTGTCACTCACATGAAAGAATTTTCTAAGTACAAAGTATTACTGCATGTTAGGTTCATGTCTGGAGCAAATTTTTAAAACAAACCATATGAAAATCAGAATTAAGAGTTGAAATCCAGCCATTAATTACTTCACATCAGAGAGTGGGCAGAGGGGCTCCTTTTATCTTGTTTATTTCAAACAAACAACTCTGGGAATCTCCCGTGGAAATGAAAGGCAAAAGCCAAAGCTTTTTCATGGGTATTTTTGGTTTATCTCCACAAGAATCTTAAATTCATCATGTGGAGAGAATGTGGAACCCATTTCCCACCCCACCCCCCCATATACACTCACTTTCCCACAAGGAATAGAATCCATTCTCTTGCACAGTTTGTCTGGTTGTTCATCTAAAGGGTAACAAAATGGCCCAGAAAGCAGCAACACCCTGTCCCTGAACCCTTTTGAAAATGAAATAAATAAATAAAAGGGAAAAGCCAGGGATGACTCAGAGGGTTCCTGGCAAACCTGCCATATTTAAAATCGTGCATACAGTGACCACTGACACAGGAGCTCCAGAGCTCCCAATTCCTCAGCTATTGCTCAGCAGTGAGTAATAAATGCTAGTTCAGTGACTCACCCAGGCTCTGGAATGCATCTGAGCAGAGTGTCCGTAAGCATCCAGGTTTTAGAAAATGTGAGTGGGAAGGAGACGATCTCTTGTATCTTGTACTGGAACAGGAGGGAAGCCTGGCAAGCTCTAAGGGTACTTACAGCTGTTGACATGCAGCCTATCATGCCAAACGTTCCCACCACAGAGGAATCTTTCTTCTGTATTTTGTCTTCTCTTCCATCCTCCTTCCAGCCAAACACATCGTTCTCACTCTTTTTCACGTTTAATCTTCTGATTACCAAGATTTCACTGGTCGAGATACAACATCTAACTGGGTTCCTCTGGCTGCAGAAAAAACCTAGCTTTTCCCAGTAAACAACTGGTTTCTGAGGTGGATACACAGTGAAGGAGACAGCCAGCTGCAGCGAGAGGAACACAATCTTTGCTGTAACTGGTTTTAAACTGTACTGAAAAAGGCATGCACACCAGGCTTAATCTCCGAGGATTAATCCCAATCAATTTTAAACTGTTTACATATTAGGCAGCAATTTGAAGACATGCTTCCGCACATCAGGGTGAGAGGAGTCAGGCATTTCCCAGCTGGTGATTCACCACCCCTTCAGCTCTTAGCTTAGGATGGGAGAAAGTGACCTCTGGAGACATCTGGCTGTTTGCTCAAGATTAGACTCTGTTCACATAGTTTAGTAGAATACCCATCCCACTTTCAGCAGTGTAGGAACACCTACTGTCCAAGGAGCTTTTTATGTTGGTTGATATTTCCAAAGATGAATTAATTTACTTCTGTTACACAAACTTATTAAACCTTATTGGCAACTTGACTCGGGTAGGTGATAGTTTGTCTTGTGATAATGAGATGACAGCACTTCCCTTGTTTTTTTATTCTGGTGGTTTGGTTTGGATAATTTGTTCCACTAACATTTGGTTGCTCACTGGGCTGAACATTTACATATTCTGCTTATCAAATGTCAAAGCAGAGGTAAGTACTTCAGAGTCGTTCATGGCCACATTGACATTCACAGCTCCATCTCAGTGAAATATCCACTGCTACAGAGTGTGAACAAATCTCATCCAGATACTGCTGCTAGACGCCTGATTTATCCCATGGAAATGCTTTGATCGTAGCAGGTCTTTAGATTTCAGAGGTGTTCTGTAACTGGTGTGTGTGCTTTGAACTTTGCATGGCTTCCTGCCTTTCTCCCACAGTATTCCTTCCATTACTGACTGAGCCATGTTGAGACACAGACACAGTGTTTTACATCGATTTTTATAATGTTTTAGATAGCAGACATTTTAATATCAAGCTGCTGTTTAATATTCTGCAGGAGTAGCTCTTCATTTAAGAACAGCTCATTGCAACCTTTGCTGTTTGCAGATTTCTCTGTATTGCTGAAGAATTACCTCCACTCCACGAGCTTATTCATCACAGCACTGCACACATCAATAGGTGTTAATTGAGTTAGTCTGGGCTCCCTAGGGATGGACTTTTGGCTTACTGCATCTTTCCCTCCTCTTCTAGAAGCAGCACAAATTAGTTCATTGTTTAAGATTCATTATGGTATCAACTAGACACTTTGCACAGTTCACCATTACAAGCGTCTATGTTTTCCCCAAGTGGTAGATGGTAATTCATAAAGCATTAACTTAATGCAATATTTTCAATGGCTTAAAAAGGCTTTTAGAAGCCTCCTAGACTTCTGCATGGATGCACCAGCCCATATGGATGTACTGGCAGCCCTTGCTCTGAGTAGAGGCTGTTCTTATTTTGCCTACTCATCTATTCTCCCCCTTTGCAATGACAAAATTCCCCACTGTGGACGAAGGAATGTCTACTTGAAAAAAATAATCAACCAAAATTCTCAAGTTCATCTCTGCCTGGTACTGCAGTGTTATGATTACTGTCTTCTCTCTCTCCTCTCTGGTACACAGGTCTGGCAACTCGCGTTGCGGAAGCTTACAACAGCAGCAGAGCCAGCTGTCCACTCTCTTTGCCAGAATGTAATTTCTCAGAGCAAAGTCAGCAGAAGTGAAGATCTGCCTGGTCTCCAGAAGCCTCAGAGTGAATTCTAGCTTCAGCTGGAGCCTGACAGGCCACAACTTCTAATGACGGGTAGCAGCTCTGCTTAGAAAATGAACACATTGGTTAAGCTGCCTTCCCACAGCTGGCTCATGCCTGCAGATTCCATGACAGAAAGCAGATTAGCTAAACTCTTATGTACTCACAGCAGAATATCTGGCAGAGGTTTCTTAGTAGACTATCTAGATTAACTGGCATTTAGCATTTTAAACTCTCTTGCAGTTCAGTTAAATGATCTTTTAAACCATGAACTACCTATTTTCTGCTTTCCTTGTCTCTGTAATTAATACATTATAACTACAAGCAGTCAGGCAAAACGCTGTTTGGAATGAAGTGATCGAGTCAGTGATACAAGTCTGCTAAACCTCTGCTAGTGTAAATAAGAGAAAGGATGATGTCAAAAAAGAAATGATGGTTTATATCAGTCAAAAATATTGCCCCACAGACTTAACAAATGTTTATCCTGATTTACTTCCAGAGGCATGAGAGACTCAAAGTCTCCTAAAATCAGTCCCAAAAGTTTTCTGGAAGATTATGCTGGAGGTTATAGAATTGATTGAAGACTTGATGAACAGATGACATTTCTGCAAATCTTTGCATTGCCAGAAAAAGAGAAAAAACAACAAACATTTCTGCTTTGCTTGCGTAAACAGCATGCTCTAATGCTACAAGATTTAAGAACAGTGGCTTTTTTTTTCTTTCCTTTTAGCATTGCATGGGACTCTGCAAAGCATTTATGTACACTCTACACGCAGGTTTTTTAAATGGCAGTGAGATTGCGAGCTCTGCTCCCAGAACAAGAGTAGTCTGTACCTATTCAACATGGCAGCTGACCTTTAAAGCTGCTTCTCACTTTCAGCTGTTTATTTTCCTTATCAGTCCTGTATCTCTTCCCTATACTCTGAAGAGCTCTGTCATGCATAACTGGATGCAAAGTTCAATATGAGGCTGCTGCCCTCTGTGAACTGGTTATCACCCAGAAATTTCACGCTGGCGTTTGCCCTTTGCCAGAGAGTCTAAAGAAAGCCCACTTTCAGATTCAGTGCTTACAAGATGATTCTGCTAGGAGGCCATGTTTGCAATGTCACTTGGTAGCCACAGATTGTTCATTGAAGAGCTAATATAATTATACAGAGGCCAGTTGAGTTCAAATGGTTTCTAAAAGAGTTTTGGACCACACTAGCACCGGTTTCTCTAAGAGCTTGAAAAATCTTCAACACGTTAATGATTTCATTCCATACTCCTACTACCGTGAATATTGGAGACATACCCACCAAGGAAATTATCCATTGGGATGGGGGTGAGTATAAAGAGTAATACATAAATACAGCACTTGGAAATTGCTCCATCTAACAAGAGAAGGCTTTTCTTTGAGGAAGGACATTAAAAAATGAAGGGATAAAAACTAGCTCATTGTAGACAGAAGGGCAAAGAAATGCTTTGTGTGCAGGCATGAGGTTTCTTCATGATATTTTCACTTTCCTGATCAATGATAGAATGGTTTAGGTTAGAAGGGACTTCAGAGATCACCTAGTTCTAACCCTCTGCCATGGGCAGGAACAAGTCGCCCAGAGATCCATCCAACCTGCTGTCAATCACTTCCAGGGAAGGAACATCCACAACAAGCTTGGGCAACCTGTTCCAGTGCCTCACCTCTCTCAGTGTGAAGAATTTTTTCCTAAGATCTAATTTAAATCTATGCTCTTTCGGTTTGAAACCATTCCCTTTTGTCCTCTCACTAAAGGTCATAGTGAAGAGTCCCTCTCTAGCTTCCCTGTAGGCCCCCTTCAGGTACTGGAAGCTGCTTTGTAAGTCCCCCCCAGAGCCTTCTCTTCTCTGGAGTGAACGGGTTTACTTGGCTCTGCAGGCATTTTCATAATATTCACTTATGTGCAACCTAACGTTACCATTTTCCTCATTTTGCAATATCCAAAATTAGCTATTTTTAAACCTCATCTTTTCACACATAAGGAAAACATTTAAAAATCACATTGTCAAAGGATCCAATGAATACAATGTTTATGAAGCATACAGTATCACCTCATTAAAAGCTTCTCACATTCTTTTGTGCTAAAGGCTTACGCTACACTAGAAGACTTAGCAATGTCAGAGTGTGATCTAAAATAATTAGAATAAAAAACTGCTTTAGAATGGAAGTTACCTTTAAAGTTGATCTAGTCCAACCCTTCCTGCACTACGCAGAGATGTCTTCCACTGTATTTTGTTGCTCAAAGACCCATTCAACTTGACCTAGTAGGTTTCCAGAAATGGGGCATCTGTTACCTCTATAGGCAACTGTAGTGGTGTAGCAGTAGCATAGTGGTGTGTGGGTCCTTATCTGGATCTTCACACAACTAATGTAATGGGTTAGAGACACTGATCATATATCAACCAGGATCTTTTAGCTAAAGCATCAGACACAAAGGGAGGATTTGACAAAACCACTGATGAATCTGCAGGCAGGGAAACAACTGACTCAATTGGGAGAAGAAAGGCACCAACATATCAGAGAAAAAAAACCCCACAGGATATAGACGCAGACATATAGAATTTGGTCACATGCTCTTACAGTTAACTGAAATTAAAAACATGCAGAATGTTCATTTGTAGACAGTTCCCACTTCTCTCTGGAATCATGGTGGTTATCTGACTTCAGTCTCAATCCTCATTAATCTTCAAGGTTCAGAATTCTCTCAGTCTTTCCGGGTCCAGATGAATCTTCCCACTCACCATAAATTTTCTTTAACTTGAGGAGTGATAAGATTTTCAGAAACGATAATATTTTCTCTCAGCAGCATCTGAGATGGAGACGCATCTCTGAATGGTCCGAGATGGAGAGAAGCAAAGAAGGCAAAAGTTGCCAAGTGGGGAAGGAGTGGGGAAGGAGAGCCCAGCAAGTTTTCCTTTTCTTTTCAACTTTTTAAACCTTGAAAGATCATCCTGCCACAGCAGGATCACCTAGACCAAGTAGCACAGGAACATATCCAGGCAGATTTTAAATGTCTTCAGAGAAGGAGGCTCCACAACCACCCTGGGCAGCCTGTTCCAGTGCTCTGTCACCTTCACAAGGATAAATTGTTCCATCATCTTTTCTGGGATGGAGGTGAGGTGGACCGGTCTATAGCTACTTGGGTGTCCTCCTTCTTACCCTTTTTGAAGATTGGAGTGACATTTGCTCTCCTCCAGTCCCCAGGCACTTCTCCTGATCCCCAGGACTTAGCAAAGATCACGGAGAGTGGCTTAGCAATGACTTCCACCATCTCCCTTAACACTTGCAAATGTATCCCATCTGGGCCCATGGATTTATGTACATCCAATTTGCTCAATTTATCCCTAACCCAGTCCTCATCAATCATGGCAAACTCCTCTCTTGTCTTAACATCCTCTGAGGCCTCAGCAGTCTGGGGCTTGACATCAGGACAGTCCCCAGAAGTACAGACAGAGGCAAAGAAGGTATTCTCCTTGACTTCTTTTATACCGCAAGGCATTATCAGAACATATTTTTCTCATGAGCTGCTAAGTCTCACTCAACATCTTTCCAATGCATCCATAATGTTAATGTAATCTTTCATTTGCACAAAGATTTCTACGAAAAACAACAGTCCAAGTCAGACTTGTGGCACATTATTAACTGGAAGGTAAGCAGCGCTCCTTTAAGTAACAAACTGATGTCTAAGGAAAAAGATTATGCACTGTCTTTTTGTCTAGACATGCCTTTTTGTTTAGACATGTGTGACATTATATCATGCTAGATGTAAAATCATGCTAGGTGTATCATCATACTAGATGTAAAATGTGCTCTTGCATTGTATAGAAAACTATTTTTGAAATTAAAATTTTACTAGCTGGACTATATCAATGTTGAAGTCCTATTGAAATGCTATGAAGTAAAACTTATCCTACTCTGGCAGTGGGATTGGACTAGATCTTTCAATGTCCCTTCCAGTCCTTAGTGTTCTGTGATTCTATGGGAGGAAACCCAAAGCCCAAGCCTATTAAAAAAAAAAACCAACCAGTTGTAAAATAAATCAACATTACACACTTGTTTCAATATAAACTGTTACTGTTTAGTATAAATTAAGGCATTAAATAGTGCATTGCTTTTGCTCTTCTGCCCATTTATCTTAAAAACTGGGAAGGATCATGCACAAGCACTACAGGGTTAAAGAACCGCTTAGAACATCTGTAGATGGCAGGAAAACAACCAAAAAGAGGCCACATTTATTTTAGAGTGGACAGGAGGATTTATTGACTGAAGTGTGTTCATCTCCATGCTCATTTTTCATTGTAAGAGATATAAGTTTAAACCTTCAAGTACACATGGTGGTTGTCTGAACGACAACAAAATCTTTTGCTGCTGAATGGTAACTTCATAAAAGCATACGTCAAGAAAGTCAGCTGTGACTTAGGGAGCCAAGTGATGGATGACAAAGTAAGGAAGCGATGGATCACCAGGACATACAGATCCTGTTTTCTGCTCCATTAGTGTCTGAATATGTGACCGTGAACAGGAATACCCTGCATGTCCCTCCACCTGTAACATCTATGAGATAATATGGAGTCAGCACAGTGGCATTAACCATCCTTACATAAAAAAAAAAGTTTGAACTTTGCTGCATAGGACAGGCTGCAGTCATAAAGATTTTTAAGACCACATAGTATTGTTATCCCATCGCAGAGTTCTGCTATTGGTGATCTTTTATCTGAAACCTAGGGTCTTTGGTTAGAAACAGATGAAAATGTTGTATCACCTTCTGTATGGGGAGCTGTCTGTGGTCCAGCTGGCTCTAGACATTTGGCATCATAGAATAGAACCAGAGAAAGCTTTGAGTAGGAAGGGACTTTCAGAGGTCATCTAGCCTAAACCCAACGCAGTGAGCAGGAACATCTGCAACTACAGCGGGTTGTCCAAACCCTCATTCACCCTGACCTCAAATGTCTCCCAGGACTGGACCACTATCTCCAAGGGCAATCTGTTCCAGTGCCTTGCCGTCCCCACTGTAAAACATTTTTTTTTCTCATATCCAATCTAAATCTACCATCTTTTGGTTTAAAACCATTACCCCTCATCCTGTCACAACAGGCCTTGTTAAAAAGTCTGTCCCCGTCTTTCTTGTAGGCTCCCATTAAGTACAGAAAGGCTGCAATAAGTTCTTGTCAGAGCATACTCTTCAGGCTGAACAAGCCTAATTCTTGCAGCCTGTCCTCATAAGAGAGGTGCTCCAGCCCTCTGCTCATTTTTGTGTCCCTCCTCTGGACCCATTTCAGAAGGTTAATGTCCTTCTTTTGTTGAGGAGCCTAGAACTGGACCCAGCACTGTGGGTGGGATCTCATCAGAGCAGAGAATCAGGGGGAGAATCCCCTCCCACGATCTGCTGGACATATTGCTTTTGATGCAGCCCAGGATGCAATTGGCCTTCTGGGCTCTGAAGGCACATTGTTGGCTCATGTCCCACCTTTCATCAACTGGTACTCCCTAGTCCTTCTCCCCAGGGCTATCTCAATCATATCACCCTCCAGACTATATTGATATTGAGGAGTGCCCTAACCTAGGTGTAGGACTTAGCTTTGTTGAGCTTCATGAGGTTCTTATAGCCCACTTCTCTACCTTGTCTATGTCCCTCTAGATAACATCCTGTCCCTCTGACATATTGACTGCACCACTCAACTTGGTGTCACCTGCAAACCTGCTGATGATGGATTGAATCACACTGTCTACATCACTGATGAAGATGCTGAAGAGCACTGTTGAAGAGGTCCCAGTATGGACCTCTGTGCGACACTATTTAACACCAGTCTCCATCTGGGTATGAAGTCATTGACCACAACTCTCTAGAGGTGACCATCCAACCAATTTCTTATCCATTGAACAGCCCATCTATCAAATCTGTATCTGTCCAGCTTAGAGAGAAGGATGTTGTGGGGGAGTGTGTAAAGGGCCTTAAAGAAGTCCAGATAGATGGCACCAATAGCAGTTCCCTTTTAGCTACTCCACCATAGAAAGTCACCAGGTTGGTCAGGCAGAACTTGCCCTTGCTGAAGTCAAGATGTCTGTCTCTTCTGTCTCACTTACACTTTTGCTTGCCACAGTTTGTTGCAGAAAAGGCTCCTGATCACAACTCACGGCCCCTGTTTTGTTAGGCTTGTTGTGTCATGACACAGTTAAATTAGGAGTCTGCATGAATGGGTAGTATATAGGCTCTGTAAAATCTAATAAACCAGGAGACACAGCTGCACAATGCCAAGAACTCTCAAGGTATGCTGTTTGAAAGCCACATCAATCTGAGTTTATAACAGCAGCTCAATTCATTTCCTGAGAGGAAAGATAATGCTGTAGAAGAATAGACACTATAAGGACCCTCTTTATATGTCAGAGATTCATTCCCTAGGATGTCTAAAGGGTATTACATTGACATTCTCTTAGATGCCAAACTGTTAAATGCAAAGCCACAGCACAAAGAGGTTTCTTAAATTACTAAGGAATAAATTAGCTCTTGTAACATGCTTTGAAACTTCAGTTGCATTCTGCAGCAGCCCACGAAACCCCAAGTGTATATAGAATCACATTGCAAAAACCATTGTTTCCTTCTTGCTACTGAAAAATAGCTTAAATAAAATCCTAAGAGCTCATGATGAATATAATTGTGCATTTCATTGCTTTTACATACTCCTGGGGCAGATACTATTCAGTGTCTGCAGAAAAGAAGAAAGAGGCTTGATGGCTGCAGAGAAAACTCTTATTTTTACTTTTACACACATACAACACATCCCTGCTCTGAGAAGCACAGAAGCTAGAACTTCAAAATGAAAGAAGTATATGAAAGAGTCCACACAGTAACAATAAAGCCAAAAGCATATATTTCTGTGGTAGTGTGTGCATGAGCCAAAATGCTTAAAATGCCAAGAGCTTGTTATAAGTAACCCTTTTTATAACCCCATCATGTGCCCTCAGCTATATTGACATAGTAGGAGATCTCACATGCAGCCTTTTCTGCATCCCATTTAGAAATGAGATGTGAGAGATACATTTCCGTCACTCTCCAGCCTGTGCTTTTGGCCAGTTCATCATACAAAGGCTGTGCAGGAATTCCCACCTTTGCCATTTGACCTGTTGTGTAGCCCCAGGCAAGTGATGTCTCTGTTCCCCTGCTTACCTTTGTCCCTTTTGCACATACAGATCCTAAACTTCTGAGGGGTACTGTGGAAGGTCCCTGACATATTTCCAGGCATTCTTGAAATCGAGATGATCATTCTAACAGTTCAGGGCCAGGAAAACAAAACAGATTTCTCCTCTGACAGTTCACACACAGCTTCATGGTTTTGTCATGACCCTTGACACATGGTAGGGAGAAGATGGATGTATAAAGGCAAGATTTATATAACAACTCTTTCCCAGGGACATAGTGGAAGCCAGAGGCTGAACCAAGAAGTCTAGGAGCTTTCTTGATTTGAAATTGATTGCTGCTTTGGGAGAACATTGTCTGACAAGCTCCAAAACAAGTTATGACTCCTCTTTATTTTGTTCTGCTTTGGAACAGTAATAGGCAGGACAAGCTGATTTACTTTCAAGGAAACCATGTGAAAACCTTTCAACAATAATGAGTTAATTCAGTTAGCTTGCTGCTTGACAGTTTATGAGAATTCCTAGTTATAAAAAAGGTGTTCTGCTCTGTTCACAAGTTCTAAGAAGGCATTTTGAAGAACAACTAAAAGCAGAATAAAACTCCCACAGTGTTTAGAAAATTAGAGGGCAGCCCTATGAGGCATCATGTTTACCTCACTCACTCAGGTCCAATGTAAAGAAATAATTCCTACACCAGCAAGGAACAGACCAAAACTGTCAGCCTAGCCAGCAGTTCCATGGCATGGGAAAGGCCTTTTAATGTCTTGTTTCCTCCTCCCACAGCTTCCCATCTTTCATCAAGCAAGCATGGACCATAAGTTTGCTTTTCAACCCTCCAGGTGGGGTCTCACCAGAGCCGAGTAGAGGGGGAGAATCACCTCCCTCGACCTGCTGGCCACACTTCTCCTGA
>JAOXOE010000001.1:114653519-114670921 GCA_028565055.1 Phoeniculus purpureus
CTGTGAAGAAGTTCCTTCTTAGGTTGATGTGGAACCTTCTATGTTCCAGCTTACAACCATTGCCCCTTGTCCTATCAGTACATGACCCTGAGAACAGCCCAGTACTATGATTTTGAGAGGCTTAATGTTCTGCAACTCCTAAGCCTTTCTTCCATACCTAGTGGAGGAGGAGCATTTCTCATGAAAACATGAGAACATGCTTATCCACACCCCCCACCACCACCATGTTCAGTGCCCCCATGTTCATTGTTCCTGCAGTGTGCACCACACTGCTCTGTCCAAGCTTCCTTCTTACTGCAGGAAAGCAGTGAAGATTTTACCCACCCATCACACTCCATCCCCTGTCTCCTCAAGGCCTGTGCACGTTGCGCTGGCATGCTACCAAAACCTGCTACCAAATGGCAGATTAAGCAGAAACACAGAGAAGAATGTCAAGCACGTGTTAGACCGGCTTGGAGTTCAGCGTGCAGCTTTTAAGGTGAGGGCTGCCCCCTAAATAGGCAGACCTGGGAATTCAGTTACGAAACAATTACGCACACAAGGAAAATACCTTTCCTCTGAGAAAGAAACTTGGTGGTATTCTGCAGTCTTCAGCAGGCGAAGTTCACTGTGTGCTCCGGAAGAGCTTGACCACGGTCTCTGTGCTTTCTCAAGACTTCACTTTCCTTCTCCAGCGCTGTTCTCTGAGGGACTTACGTCGGAGGAACTAGAATTTTTCTTGCATCAGACTCTTAAAACATCCACAAGCAGAAGACTCTAATACTTCCCATTTACAGCCAAACCAGCCCCACTACACCCATCTGCTGCCGTTGTTGACGACACAAGGATAATAAACATCCGATTCAGTCTTGAAGATCCTAGTCATCGCCAGACGAACACTGACACTTCCAGTGTTGTGCCTGTATACAGTCACTTACATTTTGTTGATGAACTACGGTGGCTGCATGCCTCTCTTTCTCACAGGTCTGGTTTTAGAAGATCCCTTTTTACAGTATCACAGCCAATACAGCCCAAATGCATTTTCACACCTGCCTAGCATGATGCCAAAATCACCAAGAAGTCAGACGGGCTCCGGTGAAGCCATGCTGAGCTTTAGAGTAACTCTTCTGACCACATCATCTGACACTTCCTCTCCTTTCAAAAACCAATCTGGAATGCTTGCATAGCATGCACAGTACAAAGAGATTGTCCCACCCCTGGTCACACTAAACTTGCCGCGCATATGTACGTTGTTTTTTTAAATTGCTCGTGGTACTTATTCTTATTTGTCTGCTGCGTAATGCCACTCTGCCCATCATCTCAGGAGAATGTAAGATCTCACAGAATCACCAAGGTTGGAAGAGACCTCATAGATCATCAAGTCCAACCCGTTACCACAGAGCTCAAGGCTAGACCAGGGCACCAAGTGCCACATCCAATCTCAGTCTACAGTTCAAAGAATCATTTAAGAACACAGGACCAATGGATAAGAAATATGGCCCATAAGCCAGGACTGATGTCAATACAAGACACTGTAGCATGCACACCCAGAAATCAGGAAAGGTGTACGGTCAGCAGCAGAACAACTCTGCACTCCAGTGTTCCTCAAAATGCTGTGGGTCTCACTGTTGGCTTAAGAGAAGTGTTTTCTTACTGCATCAACTAAAAGAAAAAGAGGATGGACATGATTTATGACTGTCTGATTCGAATTCCTCCATAGTTTATCAACCCTAAAGTTAACTTAAAAGAAAATGTGACTCTTTAGTGACAGGTTATTTTTAGCTTTAACCAACCTGAGCTCATGACTGGCTTTGGAACTGCAACAATTATATGAAAGCTAGGATTATTGCTACCCAGTGACACAAAGTAATGAAGCCAACTGAAAGAAAACAGATTACTTCTATCACAGGTGAGGACAAAAGAAAACTGAAGTTTTCTTTTAATAAAAAATAATAATAAATTATTATTAATAATAAATTAATAATAAAAAGCATTGAGATCAATACACCTGTTCTGTATCTGAATGTCTTTCAAATAAGTAACTGGAACAAGAGCTGAAAGTGCAAGCCAAGTACGGTACAAATACAAGAATGTCTGCATTGAAATGCCGTAACGTTTCTTTATTCACTGTGATACATTCAAACAAAAGTGCTCCAGATAACAGCCACAGAGGAACTAAAATAAAAAAGGCAGAAAAAGACCATCAGATACATGTGGTGATTATTCATATTTCAAAGCATTAGTAACTGCTTGTATCTGAGTGCACCAAAACCCCACGTGAGAGTCCATGTTTTTGTATGCTGCACCTTTAAGAACAAGAATCATAGGCTGCTCTAGCGAAAAATGTTTTCCAGAGCTAGAGCCAAAGCCATCACAAAGACAAAGCACCATCAGGCATATGTTTACAAATGCCATAGTAATTAGTAGAGTGTAAGAAAGGCTTAGCTGAATTTACATTTTTAGGGAAGCTCTGCATAGATTCATTCCTTCCCAGCTCTGCCATTTCACACCAGGGACTTGCATTTGCCCCACAACACCAAACGCCGTGGCAACTTGGTAAGCTTCAGGAGACAGGGTGAGATACACGGGAGAGAAATTGGAACTGCAGCCAGTGTCCATCCTCGTATTAACAAAATCATTTTGGCACGGCAGCACGTACTTAACCAGGTCTCTGCCACACAGCAGCATAGCCCACCTGAGGAACACTCTCTGTACGAACCACATTGACTTCCCAACAGCTTGCCAAGCTACAAGCACTTGGTTGCACTGATTTTACCTATAAGAGATCGTTCTTATTCAAACTCCAACTCCAATAGAGTAAAAAAGTCACTGTTATCTACAAGAAACAGCAGAGCACCACCTCATAGTGAACTGAGATTACACCCTATAATGTGGCTCCACTCCAGCTGCAGGGTTACTGAACTGTGCATTTGCCGAGAGTCATTTGCAACAACAGTCTGGTGGGGTGGAGAACTCCCGTCCCAAAAAGCACATGAATCAGAAGTCAAGATGCCAGACAACTTACACTGTCAAAGGTATATGAGAGACACTTAAAATTCTAGGGTCCCTCCACTTGTTTTAGCGAGCATAGTATGAATCTATAACAAAACTTGGTAGAACCCTTGTCCTGCTCGCCCCTTTGGCCAGCAAGACCAAAGACAGGCTTCTTTTCTGAAAGCCTGAGCTGCTGACATGCTATTTGACTTACAAGATCTAAGTAGGTCATAACAGACAACAAGGCTCTGTCCCAATACGCTTTCACTAATAGTACGCTCATAAAGGACCTGTGAGGTGTATGGCTGTGCCACAGCTGCTGCCAAGACTTAAGTCCACGTACAATTTGTGTTTCCCAAAGCAAGATGCGATGGCACTGTTCATAAGGCCAACATCATCTTCACAGCCAAGTCTTTGCAACATCCAGGTCTGTTTGCTCAAAAAGCTTTTCTCTTAGCTGTGTTACTAATGAAGTCTCAAATCAGGCTGAAAGAAGGTTAGAAGCGTTGTGCAATTATTTACCCTTTACTCTATTTGTGTGGCGTTCATCTCCCCCAGCACATGCCTCGCCCTTTTCACACTCCCTTTCTCATGTGGGGACACAAAGCTGTAATGTTTGGGTTGCAAACACCATTAAATGCCCCTCTTCAGCCCACAACAGCATAGAAATATTTTCTTTTAACAGTTCAGATCAAAGCAGTTCTCCTAATCCTAGGATTTATTAAAACAAACATTGTAGGCATGAGATAGTCAACAGTGTCCCTTTTACAAGATTCTTTGGAGATGGTTTTGATTTTGTACTGTTTACAAATCCACCCCTAATTGATCTTCAGTTCCTCAGCTGCAAATTCAGCAAGTCCACCTGCTCCTTCCCCACCCAGCACACGTTCACTTCTCCCCAGTCGCTGCTCTAACAACAGCAGCACAAAGCCCCTGTCTAAGCACATGGCGGCTTGCTTGAAAGATCTATACATCCCCTCCCAAAGTTACCAGATCACATCACAAAGAGTTTGCAGCGCAAGTCCAGCCTTTCAACAAAAGAGTAATTAAAACCAGTTATTAAGTGCTTTCAAGGAGATTCACTGTCTTTATCCTTCCCTGCAGTCAAGGTAGTTGCCTTTGATCCAGTAACAGATCTGTGCATATTTCAGGGGTGTGATGCGGACAGCGACATTGAAATCCTGTGGGGTGCCATTCATGTCCACCCACTGATGGCCTGAAAATATGCCAATGATTTTACGTTCCCATTTGTGATTCTGCCTCTTCCACATCCTCACGTACACCCCAGACCCGCTTGCGCCCGGCTGGGCATCACACTGCTGATACAACAGGTCGTACGTTTCATCTTTGACATCACAGAAACGGTAAACCAGGTTTCCTGGACGATCATTGTCATAGCCAGAGAAGTGAATCCTACCTCCAGGCAAATGTCTCGCTGGTGGGCTCACACCTATCTTCATGAACTTTCTTTTATGAGGTTTCTTCAACTCCAGTAGAGCATAGTCATAATCCATCCCAATGTCATTGGCATTACCTTTGATCCATCCTTTGGGGACGTGTGTCCGTTTCACTCGAATCCACTGGAATTTCATTTTCTCAGGCATTGCTGAGTTGGTGATATTGGCCCCTTTGCTGCCATCTTTCATTTTGGGCCTTAGGAACCCCACCCGCAGTTTCTGAGCTCCTTTGACATAACTCTTGCCATCATGGATACAATGAGCAGCTGTAAGAACATGTTTTTCAGCCACCAGTGTCCCTGTGCAACCTGTAGATAACTTCACTGATGTGGAGAATGGGTAATTCAACAAGAAGTCTTTTCCAAAAATGCTAAACCTACTGTCATAGCCATAGATCTGTCTCTTAGTTCGAGATTTGCCTCGAGACCCGTCACCACTGTTGCTTAGAATATAGATGCCCACCTCGGTTTCAGTGAGGCTGCCATTCGCGTACAAGGTTTCATAGGACAGGTAGTTTTTCACTTCTTCGTAAGTTGGCAGCGGAACACTTTTGTGGCATGCTGGGCCACAGGGAGACACGACTTCCAGTCTGGCTTCAGCATCAAACTGTGGTTTGTCCAAGTTAAGGGTAGACTGTGGCAGGATGACTGGAACTCTGTAAGATGGCCAAGTTGGCTTCCAGTGAGAACTGGAGGGCATCACATCTTTAGCAGCACACAAAAGGAGGATTAAAGTTGACAAGCCTGCCATTCTGAATGCCAGCCTGTGGAAAGCAAAAGGAAGTCCGGTTACTCACCCAGACACGGTGCAAGATGAATTTACCTTGCTAAGTAACGGCTTGCTAACCAAGAATAATATGGCAAGGGTCAAGCGATTTGAATGGAGCCAACCACTACTAAGTACTTCAGAGTTCTCAGTGTTAAACTAATGCCCTAGCCAGTATTTTGAAACAGGAGTACCACACCAGCACTGAAACACAGGGTGTTTAACCCTTAGGTGTGCTCAGCCACCAGCTCTAGCTGACATCAGGGGGAAAGTAATGGTGTTTGTCTTCACATGGTGTAAAGGAAATTCTGTGTCAATTCCTGCACTCAGAAACCATAGCTCCTGCAGAGGGTAAATGTGTCACTTCAGCATTCTCTGAAAACTCCCACCTATTCTCCAACTCCACGGAGAAGTCGTCCTCATACTATTTGCTGTCTTAGACAGAGGCACCAAGCTGATGGTAGCAACTGGAGGGTAGACAAAGCAGGTAATCTGAGCAGGAGCTGTGTTGAAGAACATAACCACATGGGATGCAGAATGCAACTACACAGGAGACTTGTTTCCCCTTTTAACTCATACCAGAGGCAGATTTCTGCTCCACATAACATTTGCTCTCCCCTAGCTTACCTGAGAAAGAACGATACGGTTACCCTAGGGCAGCTAAGGAAATCAGTTAAACAATTCTTGAGGGAATTCTCACTTAGCTTATTCCTTTACAAATGCAATTAATTAGAAATGCAAACCGACCCCCTTTGAGCACAGGGAGGCAAACGGGACTGTAAATGTGTTTATGAACCGCAGGCAGAGTGCCTCAGACTGCAGAGAACTGTGTGCTCTAGCGCTGCATCAAGAAAACGTGCAACTTCAGTTTATTTGAAAACCAGCGATACAGCTTAATCGTGGCAGGAGGCACTGCACCCTGGGCACGAGGGCAGGCAGGATCTCCCTCATGCAAAGATTATTCAAACAAAACTTCACAAGTTATGTTGAGCTTACACATATTTAAAACCCTGCTGAGGTTACACTCATCGCAACCGCGGGATCATTCCTGAAATATCTCAGATGAGTAAACCACACAGGGGATGACCACAGCTATCTAAGAATAAAAAAAATCCTTCTCTCCAATGCTTTTGTAGGAATACTGCTTCCCTAAACCACACCAAAGACCACTTTGGAAGCCACAGCCTGCCTAAATCCAAAGACGTCCCACTCAAATACTGGTCCCTGGCTTCTTCCATTGTTGGAGGCTGTAATTAAGGTACGTGATGTTTAAAATATCAACTGGCTCATGCAAGATACCAAAATACTCCCATTCCAAAAAAAACCAACCAGGCATAGAGGACCATAATCGAAGCTACAATACCCACAGAGGCAGGTACCAACTCTTCCAGAAGTAATCAGACATTCTGTTGGTCATTTTTCTCATTAACAAACAGGACATCTTTAAAGGGATTTTTTTTTCTGGAAGGGTTAAACTCTGTAGAGTATGCTGGGGTTCAGCTCTGTAGAATATGTTGGTTTATACCTAATGAGCCATTCATACTGGAAAACACAGGCCATTTCAAAGATGAATCAGAACTGCATCATTTAGGGTGTCCCCAAATTTGAAAATACTTGCTTACATTTTGAAGGTATGTTCCTCTCTGGCTCCTTCCACAGCAGAGATTTATATTGGATGTGGTTCTGCAAGCTATGAAATGAAATAGTCTCACTGGTATAAGATGGCTCCAGGAACACTTGCTGCAGAGTGGGATTAATGGTTGGACTCTATGATCCCAAGGGTCTTTTCCAACCTGAATGATTCTATGATATCAAATATGTGTGTATAACAGTGATTATGAAAACGTGACAGAAAAAGAAGGTAGTAGGGACAAATGACATCACTCCATCCTCACAAAAGCAACAGACACCAGCAAAAGTCAAGTGTTAACTACCCTACTTGTGACAGTGAAGACTGCACGCAGAAATGTTCGCAGGTCTCCCAGTTAGAAGCTGAGAACAGACTAAATTACAGTTATGCTGTGGATCAGGTAACAGATACCCTCATTAAGAGAACTTATTTACAAGCAGCCTGCTTTTATCTGCCTCACACCAAGATTATTCCCCAGATTTACATTTGAAGCGTTCATGACAGATGGAATCTCTGTCTAAATTGTACCACTCGTGCCACTTCTTGGATCTAAATATCATTCATGTTGGCCTTCGCCTGCTTTATTTAGCTGTCAGGGGAAAACTAAAAGTGTCTTGTCACTCGGTTGTTATTTGCACAAGCAGCAAGGGTCCCTCATGCCTGTCAGCACAGTGACCTGATGAAGGGACTGTGTGCTCAGCTTCTCAGCTTGCTCCGGGAGCATCATCCAGGCTTAGAAATAACCTCTCCCCAATATCACCACTACAGCAACGCCAATGCTCGAAAGGCAGTTTTAGACAGTAGAGGGCAGCCACCCTATGAAGAGAACAAGGCGAACAAGGCTGGAGCTGGGACTCGAATTGGTCACCCTGAAATGTTTCAGAAGATGATATCCGTGCCTGTACTGTGCTCTCTAACTTGGTACTTACTCCATGTCTCCGAGCACACCTTCCCACACGTCTCCCCTGCTTCTTCTGTGCTACAACCACATTGTAGATACATGGGATTGGAAAAGCCTTTTCATCAGTTACAGAATTTTTATATTATTTTAAAAGTTATTAAAACCTAACAATAAATATGGTTCTGAATTTAAATCTGACTGCAGAAGCTAAACAGTGCTCACAAACCAAGGTGTTTACTGAAGTCATTCTAACTGTGTTACTTGGAAATATAACTGGTACTAAATCAGGCTACAACAAACAGGATAAATCTGTCTTATTTATAACAAGATGGCAAATTAGCTCCTAGTACCTCTTCTGCATAGATTCTTCTTCTTCAGAAAACATGAAGCTAAGCAGAAAAATGGATTTTAAAAGTAGTCTACATTTAAAGAGAGACCTACCAGTTACCCTCTTCTTCCTCTTCCTATTTTTTTGTTTTTCAAACAAAAGCTACAAAAACCAGGGCTGACATTCAGCTCCTTACATGTGGGTGACCCTGAAAGATGTTCTCAAACCGAACAAACACGAAAGAAGCGAGTACTTGTCCAAACAGCCACCACAAAATGAGACTGAATGAATTACGACATGCTGCTCTACTCTAGTGCTGCTCTTCTGTTTCTATTTAAACTGTGTCATAAATTCAATCCACCCTTTGACTCAGTACAAAGCCTGCTCTGATATCCAGCATAGGAACCCCCTAGAAAGCAGTTTGTACATAATCACACTTGCTAATAGCATTAAAATTGTTTAGAGAACGGAAAGAGTGACAGCTACCCTGGGGCTCCCCATGCCACTGAAACACTTTACAGCCACATTTGCCTGCCCGCTCTGGGCATTCATGCCTGGAGATACATGTTGGAGAAAGAAAACAGCCTTGTTCAGGGTGGGCATGAATCATTTTCTAACAAGCAAGTAATTTTTCTGGAGGAGTTCACTACTTCAGGAGTGGTTCTTATAATAGATGGTTAAATAACAATAACTCTTGGAACACCAAGTGCAAAAACCTGGGAACCAATCAGTCTCCATTACATTCAGAAATGAATTAATTTTTGAAATTAACATGGAAAAATAAAGTTAAGAAAGAAAAGACAGTCAGAGAGGAAAAAACCCTGCCTTGACCCAAATGATAAAGGTGAGCAATATCGTTGTCACTCTGCACTGTCACTGCCTCTGCTGCTTTTCTTAGTCACAGAACTCGGTAACATACACTAAAAACAATCTCGTTGCTGGTTAACAATTACAGAAGCCTCACTGCTCTTAAAACCCGACATCTCCACCAGCCTGCCTGCGATGGCCAGATCTCCACTGCCTTTCCCACTTCAAAAGGAGATGTCTTGAGGAAGCTGAAATGAACTTCCATACAGTCAAGCCAAAGGTGTCTGTGAACACACACGAGGGGCACAGCGGGTGTTTTGACACGAGTGTCAGCGACGCTCACAGGAAAGGGCTCACACTGCGTGTTTACCTCTGTGTTCAATTCCTGGACAACACTCCTTTCTCTCTCCCTGCACGTGAAGCAGCTTCGCTTTCACTGTATAAGAGCAAACTGTGTTCAGAGGCGGATGGTCAAGGTCAGCCGAATCCAGAGCGTGAACCGTGAGAACCCGCATCCCCGGGGCCACCAAGCCACCGGAGCGATGGGCGTCCAGTGGGACCTCACGGACCCCTGGGAGCTCAGAGGATGCCACCTTCTCGGGACCCCTGTCCGGGGCAGGAGGAGACGCACAACTCCCTCAGCTCCGCTGCGGAGATCAAAACCAGCCTCGACGCACGGATGTTCTCATTGGCGGTGAGAAGCGGAGCGCAGGACGGCAGCGGGATAGCGACTACTGACAACTCCCGAGTGCGAACCGCAGCTCGGGGAACTGCTTAGGAGCGGGTTCCTCGCCTGACTCCCCTCCAGAGTTGCCCGACCGTAGCGGGCAACGCTGCCCCCGGCCGGGACCCGCAGCGGACACCGAGGAGAGCAGCAGCCTCATTCCTTTTGTTCGCCCGCCGGCGGGGAGGCGGCTCCGGGGCCGCTTCGGGGATGTGAGCGGGGTTAAAGATTAAGCTGCGGCGCAGGACTCGCCCCGAGCGCGAACAGCGGCTCCCGCAGCACGGCCAGAGCCCCGCAGCGCCCGGCTCCCCTCGCAGGTGAAGCGCTGGCCCCGCGGTACCCGGGTGGGGGCGAGTAGAGTCTCCACCGCCCCTTTGTCCCCCGCGGTGACCCGCACCCTCCCGGCCGGCGGATCCCCCTACTTACCGGCTCCCCGCGGCGGCGGCGGCGGCGTCGTCTCCGGGAGCGGCTCAGGCAGGTGGCGGGGCCGGTGCCATCCCTCCCGCCGCCTCCGCGGGGTCTGAGGCCGCCTCACCCCTCCCTCTTTCCCTTTCGCCGGGCGCCTTCCCCCGGCGGCTGCTCCGGGCAGGGAGGGGAGGGCCGGGGCGGGGCGGAGCGGGGCCTCCCGCAGGTGGGACCCGCCGCCAACAAGCCCCGCTTCGCTCCGCAGCGCTCCCGGTGGTTCCTCTGCCCGCCACCACTGCTTCTACCCTCACCGCCTCTGCCAACATCTGGGGTGGGAGGTTTTGGATTGCACCGCCACGGTCTGAGGGCACCCAGGCTTTTTGTCCCCAGGATCTGGGTCCCCAGTGTGGTCCCCTCTCAGAAGGTCCCCGACATGGGTGAACCCCCGGGGTCCTTCCTGCCATCGCAGGGAGCATCCAGGAGCTCTGTGGTCTTTCACCTCTCTTGCCTCATCAGACAGCTATTTGAATTTAATTGTCAGACGCATTGTTTGCACGAAGTCTAATCAGTCATCCTTCTTGCATCCTTATAATGATATTTGGCAAGAAAGGAGGAAACCAGAGCCAAAGAAGGCAAAAATCCTGCAATATGTGTAAACTTTGCAAGAAAAATCCACGGAAGGATTTGCCACAATTCCCAGCTGATTGCCATTACCCCAGAAAGGAAATATCCACTTCCTAGGAATCAATTTATTTGCTGCCTTCTGCTGACCTCTTCACCCCACTGCTACCTTTACAAAGGACCAGGAGAATTTGAAGAGGGGTAAAAGCTCTGCCTCACGCATGGACCCTGGGTGAGGAGCTGCGACATTGCACAGCCTTACATTCTTAGATGTGGAGTTTCCCATTCACATTTATTTGGACCTAGAACCAACCCTATTTGGGTCTGCAGAAAGGTTTAAACAGATGGTTGGAAAATGCAAGTGCTACAAAACTCATAGTTACTCAGTCAAGTCTCTCACAACTATGAATGAGCAGAGAATTACACCATGAGGGACAGGTCTCCAGAGGTAGAGGGCAAATGCCTCCAGCAGATACATAGCTAGAGTGCACAACTGGTGCCAGAAGGAGACTAGCACTGGTGACACCAGTACAGCTGCTCTTAAGTCACCAGGAAATTATAATGCAACGGTGAGGAAGATACAAGGAGTACAGGTTGGCAGCTAACAAGTGCAACTCTATCAGCGATACCATCATAATCACAGACCCCTTCCTCATCCAGAGGATCTGGATCTACTCACCTCCTGATTAGATACACAGTCCCACTGCTCAGGAATCTTTACTCTCTACATCTCCACTGTTTTGTGTGGGTGCAGGAGGTGGTCCATGTCCTGAAGGAAGTGAACACCTAGTGGAAGTCAGGGCTGTAACAGTGCTCCAGGAGGGCTCTTGCTTTACATGGGTGTATGGTCTCTTCTGAAACAACCACCATATGTGCTCCAGGGCCTTCCCAGCTTTCCTTTCACAGGTCTCTTCCACACTGAAGTAGATCACCACAACACGCAAGGGTTCTTGATCGCTTTTAGTCTTCTGACAAAGTGCAAACTGGCCAGCAGTCACTTCTATGTGACTGCAAACCCTCCACTGAACAATCAAGCATGTCCCTTTTCTACTTTATTTCAAATGTACTTGCCTTCATCTACCACACTGCTGGTTTCAAGAGTCATAGTGGGAACAATTAGCACAATTATTCCCTTCTTAGTATGTTTTTCCCAATTTCTGGCTGACTAAACAAGGACTGTTTGAGCTGCAGACACATTCAAACGGACACAAACTTTGAAGACAAGACACTGATAGGAATGTTCACAGGAGACAGGGAGTAAGAAGACACTGCTAAGATGCATATGGCAGGATTCACCTCACTCAACTGTAGGCATTTGGAATGCCCTGGACTATCCATGGTGCGATACAGGACTACAGACCTTCCCCATCGGAAGCAGCAACTGAAAGTCAGGTGGGATTCACTAAGGTGGGATTCAGCCACCTCCCTGGGCTGCCTGTTCCAAGGCTTGATGATCCTTTCAATGAAGTTTTTCCTGATGTGTAACCTAAACTTTCTCTGGTGCAACTTGAAGCCGTTTCCTCTTGTTCTGTCACTTGTGAGAAGAGACCAACATTTACTGTTCCCTGGTGTGTTTCTCTCTTCCTGTGACTGACAGCTCTTCCTTTACTTCTGATGAGAGGAAAGGATTATCTTTGGTTTGTGTTACATTTGTGCAGCACCTGCCACCATGGGGAGCTGGTCCATAGCCACCAGTCCATGATGTTTCAGTTATACAGATCAGAAGACATTCAGGTGAATAGAAGCTACGAGGCTTGGTGTCTACAGGACTCCTCCTGAGAATGACGACACCTTAAATACAGTTTGGGGTAAAACTTCTTTCATGCCAAAAGCTGTGGAGAGGAATGTCGCATTTGAAACTGAAGTGTGAGACGAGTTGTTGCCACACAAATGCCCAGATTTTGTTTTTGAGGCATACACTGAACTATAAGCTCACAAAAGACAGTTTGCCTTCTTAATGCCTGCCTTAAGAAAAATCAGACACCATCTAGTTCTCTCCAGCAGACGAAAATCTATAGACAAAAATTAAACGTTTCAACTTTCTAATTGAAAAGAGGGGGAAAACCCCCACAACAATTACAGACTTTCACCTCCCTTGTTTTCTTAAGAAACAAGAGCTTTCCTGAAAAGAGAGTGAAGTCCAAGACGTGAGCGTTACTCGCAGTGCGAGTCATTGTCGAGGCAAGGAGCAGTCAGTGAGAACACGCGTACGGCTGACGAGGTATGAGCTGTGCTATATTGTCAAGTGATAACACACATGCTGGCTTTTCAGCACCTTGCGAGGAAGCTGAAAATGAAACAGCCTACAGGTGGGAGCCCAGCTGAATGCACTGTCAGGAGATAATTTCTCATGGTTGAAGAAACCTTTTATTCTGGAGGGAAGTGAAGTAACCTGGCGTTATGAGTCTGTGCCAGATTCCCCTGCAGACAATGGAGTGATTTCAGAGGCCACTGAGTCTGGAAGGAAGAGTGACATCCCAGAACTGGCTCAAATCTGTCCTCCCATTGCTCACTGCTGACGTAATGCATCAGAAAAGGTCTTGGAGCTCCCCACTGCATCGCAAGTTGTCCAGCAGGCTCCTCCTGTGTTTCCTGGAACAGACTTTGCTCACAGATGCCCCATTCCCCAAAGCTCTTTCTAACTGTGGGAGAAGAAGCTCAAGGTAATGGCTCTATTTCTTTGGAAATAGCCTATTTTGAAGGCAAGAAGAATGTAGACAGTGATGTTAGATAAGAAAGTCCCATTCTCCTCTCTGGCTGCTTTTCGTTGTAGGACTTCAGGACGCTCTGCTGCCTCAGTTCCGTGTCTGTGCCGCGTGGGTGAATGTTCCATCCCAGTGTAGCGTTATGGTCATAAATGCAGTGGCAGCTGCCCCATGACATAGTGCTGTGATGACAGGAAGGCCAGACATGCACCTTAGATACATTGCACCACAAAATGATACCAGCTAGAGAGATTGAAGTCTTTCTGAGGTTTTCTAAGACTGCAGATGCAAGGCTGGAGGGCAGGGGGGAGACTCTCATTTCCCAAAATGAAGATGCTTTTACTGTCAGCTCTTAAAAGAAACATGTGAGGACAGTGAATCTGAGTTGTTTGGTTTATGAAAGGTTGCCAAGTGGGAAACTGACAGCTGAATGTATACAGCATCCTTCACGTGTTGGTAAACACCTTGTTGTCAGTGCTTGTAATACAGTGGAGCAGGGTGGAGGACTCTAGCCTTGGAGCAACTACCTTTGCCTAAATAGAGACAGCTAAAATCTGGGCATGACCTCTCTAGGTTTCTCTTGCAGGCCTTTAAGGGCTACCTTAGAGGGCAATGTATTACACCATAAAATCTGTGATTCCACACCATAAAATCAGAGATAATACAGGCCAGACAATCATACCTTAGAAGCACTAATTTCTTTCTGTTGGCTGTTAGGCAACATTAAATCTAGCTTTGTGTTGCCTAACATGGAATGGTTTTGACTGCACAGTTCCACCAGCAGATGTAATTATACAAACAAAGAGCTTTGACTGAGACAACTCAAGTTTTACAGAAAGTTTTTGAACCTACTGGAAACCACCCTACAACCATATGGGAAACACAGTGCATCCAGGAATATATTTGTAGGTCTCTCCTCCAAAAGTCTCATTTGAAAGATTATTTTTGTACTATCTGTACCTATCAGACAGGACATGCATTCTCTAAATATCTGTTTGAAATAGGATGTTATGTATCACAGAATCACAGAACATTAGGGATTGGAAGGGACCTTCAAAGATCATCCAGTCCAATATATGGACAGAGCTTCTCCTCCCCTCTACTTCGCCCTGGTGAGACTGCATCTGGAATATTGTGTCCAGTTCTGGGCCCCTGAGTTCAAGAAGGACACAGAACAGCACAGAGCCACAAAGATAATGAAGGGAGTGGAACATCTCACTGATGAGGAAAGGCTGAGGGAGCTGGGTCTCTCTAGCTTGAAAAAAAAAGGAGACTCAGGGGTGACCTCAGGAATGTTTATGAATGTGGAAAGGCGGGTGTCAGGAGGATGGGGCCGGGCTCTGCTCGGTGTCATCCAATGATAGGACAACATGTGTAAGCTGGAACATAAAAGATTGCATATAAATATGAGAAGAAACTTCTTCACAGTGAGGGTGACAGCACTAGAATGGGCTGCCCAGGGGTGCTGTGGAGTCTCCTTCTCTGGAGTCATTTAAAACTCCCCTGGACATGCTCCTGTGTAATTTCATCTAGGTGATCCTGCTCTGGCAGGGGGATTGGACTAGATGACACCACAGGATGCCATTGGCCTTCTTGGCCACAAGGCCACATTGCTGGCTCATGGTCATCCTACAGGCCATGAGGTCCTCCAGGCCCCTTTCTCCTACTCTGCTCTCTAACAGATCAGTCTCCAACCTATACTGGTCCCTGGGGTTGTTCTTGCCCAGATGCCAGACTCTACACAGCCCTTGTTGTAGTTCATTAAATTTCTCCCCACCCAACTCTCCAGCCCATCCAGGTCCCACTGAATGGCAGCACAGCCTGCTGGGGTGTTGGCCACTCCTCCCAGCTTTGTGTCATCAGCAAACTTGCTGACAGCTCTCTCTAATCCCTCATCCAAGTCATTAATGAGTAGTACTCATCCCAGTACTGACCCTTGGGGCTTTGATCAAACTGAAGTGCATAGAAAGAGGAAAATGAGGATTATCGTTTTGAATTTAGCTTGGTTCAAAATTCACAGCTGTATTTATTATATTCTCTCTTAACTATACTGATCTTGGGAACCACTGAAAATGTTTCCAACAAGGGATTATTAAACCAACAGTACCCCTTTAATTTCACAATAGTGAAAACCTGCTGACATAAAACAGGTATCTGGATTTGCTTCAACAAGACTGAGGTTCTTGTAAGACTACGTCTTCACTGTTTGGATAAACAGCACATCAATACAGTGGAGTATTCCCAAAATAACATCTGGAAAACAAAACAGCACTGCCCTGAGGTCTTCAGGAATTTACCGGAAAAGGGAATCTTCAGTGTTGTGCAGAACTGGGTCACATTCATCATTACTGGTTTTGTTTTCATGCTAGCCTGTGTCTAGCTGCTGAGTTTAGATCCTGCTCGCTCTGGCGGTTTTGAATCCATCATGTGCTCATCTAAGAATAGTGAGCTATAACATTTGTGAGCTCTGTATGTGCCTGTGCACTTACTGTATAGTTAGAAGGTCATTGAGTGTATTAATAGATTGCTTTTCAGCTCCCTTTGGAGATCATCCTCACCTCATGCCCATCCTGCTTGAAGAAGCCCATATTCAACGCACACAGCAAAGGAGAACGTTCTTCCCACAGCAAGAGCAGGTGAGCTGGGCACAGTGGTCAAACTTTTCCCCCTCTGCTTGTCAGTTGTTGCAATGATGTCAGCTTGGCTCACGCTGGGAAGGACCTTTCCTAGTCCTGTTGCACGGTGAGCATTAGTAGGATTTCTACTAAGCTCAGACTTAAGTCTGGTGCCCGGTCAGGTTGCACCCAGCAGAAAGGCACCCTGAAGTTAGCAGAGTGACTCATAAGTGGAGAAACACGTAACATTTCAGGCTACGTTTGAGCGACTGTCCATCTGCAAGCACACACAGAGCCTCTGCAGTTGGAACTTCCCTCAGAGAGGGAAAGGGTTGGACGTGGTGTACTCGGCAAGTTCGTGCCCTGTGGGGGTGCCTAAAGCAGGTTAAGCTCTCCTTGTTGGGTGAAAAAGGAAAGCCAGGCAGGTATGGGGGCTGTTTTCATGAGCAGTTCAGCCTTAATATCTCAGTCAAATAAACCTTTGCTGGTAGAACTTCTGTGAGTCCACATAATTCCTGTGACCCAACGCTCCTGAGGAGGATGGACCTAGCGATCCAGGGAATGCATGAGGGCTGTTCAGCCATCACAAGCAGCATATGGGACTGTCTGATAGGGGCCTCTGATCCAAAAAGTGGAGTCTTATTAGAATCAGGAGAGGTCAGGTATCATTAGCTTGGGAAGGAGCAAGCATCATTAACCTCAGCTAATTTTAGCCACCTAAAAATGATGACAGCACCCCAAAGAAGGCCATTTTTAAGTCAGAAGAAGGAAATCCATCCCACCTGTGCTAGATGCTGCAGTTATTATGCAGCAAACTGCAGTCTGGAATATTTTTCCCCGTAGGTGTCTATAGAGGCAGCCTAGACAGCTCATGTGGAGAGGACGTTTGCCTTCTAAAGATAGATGATGATAGATACAGAGTTAAGTTAGATTCAGAGTTAAGTGCTCCTCCTCGGAGAATGGCTCTTGAGCAGCTCTTGTTCACATCTTGTCACAATGAGCTTAACTTGCTTTCCAAACCTAGTACATCCAGCTATAATGATGGTTTTTCTCCCAAACTGGCAACCTGTTTCACTAACCTATGATCCTTCTCTTTCCCTTGTGGCAGCTGACATCTTTCATCTGCAAGGTAATAATTGTGATTTTATGCTTCCTGCTGTGACTGCAGCTGTAGTACTGGCTTTAGTCTGGCTACCCAGTTCCATGTGAGACATAGATATAGAATCATAGAATCATTAGGGATTGGGACCTCGAAAGATCATCCAGTCCAATCCCCCTGCCACAGCAGATCACCCAGACCAAGTCACACAGGAACACATCCATAGTGTTTTCTAGAAGTTCTAAGCACCTGCAGCACAGGCTTTAAGATGAAAGCACCTTCCCCACCTTACGTCACTATAGAATCATAGAATCAGTCAGGGCTGGAAGGGACCACAGGATCATCCAGTTCCAACCCTCCTGCCATGGGCAG
>JAOXOE010000001.1:114678912-114693294 GCA_028565055.1 Phoeniculus purpureus
GGGGGGGGGGGGGGGGGGGGGGGGAGAGGGGGGAAGAAAATAGCCTTAAAAAATAAAGAGCAAAAAGATGATGCTGCAGATGCAATAGCCATAAACCATGCTGCCTGAAATAGGAAAGCCCAGGGAGGCTTTAAAAGCTGTGAACTATCCAAACACATTATTTTCCTCAGTTTTTAAAGCAGGATGCAATATACTGAAATCTTTAGAAGCTGAAGGACTTGGGCCACAGCTGGGGTGTGTTATTTTCTTTTCATTGTCTTATAGCTGATGGATTAAAGGTCGTCCAAGGCCAAATTCTGAATGGATTTAGGGTCCAATTGTCAGATGGAGCACCCAGGACCTCAGTTAGACATAGTCTTTCTGAGTTCAGTGTTACAGCTGAAGTGTCCTTATGCCCTGGGGAATTCTGTTGCTCCCATATGTGGCACAAGACAGCCAACGATCAGGTCCTCCAAGAAATACGAAGTAGACTGTTCAAGTCTGAGAGTTACTCATGATGAGTGGGATTTAATGAGAGATTAGTGGAGATGATGCTATAAGTCATCTGATGGTCTAATAATGATTTTGACTAATTCTTTTCACAGTCTGTAACCTGGTCTAAATTGAGAGTTGATTCTGCCTCGCAGGAATTGGGACCTCCTTAGGTCCCTTCCCGTGTGACATATTCTAAGGTTCTATCAATATTTGAGTTGTTTTTTTTAAAAAAGCTTTATTCAAGGCCTCTGTCAGAAGTAGAGGAGTCTACAGGACATGGGAAACAGTGTACGGTCTTTTGGGTCAATTATTATCTGTCTCTGTTCCTGTCCTTTCAGGTACTCCTGCTATTTCCAGTGGACTACTATATTCTGCTGCATTTAATAGCTTTAAATAAGGTATTACATTATAGTGTTTCTTCCTTCAGGAAAGAGACAAATGAGTCGAGGGTCTCTTCAAACAATGCCAGTTTTCTCTAAGTAAGCTTATCTGGCTGTCTCTGGGGACCAATTGCATGAAGCAATTAAGTCTTAATATATTTCATTCAGTGTGATGGTATCTCTGCAGACGCCAGTCTGGGGAGAAGAGAAATGTTAAGTTTCTTGGCAACCTCAGGTTTACACAGATCAGTTGTTTAATTATGTGTGTCAGTTACAATTAAAAGAACATTCTCAGCCCATGACATCACAGTACAGCTGACTGCCTCACAACCATTCTCCAATTGCTCCCTGACAGCTAGGGAGACTTTTTTTTACTATATATTTACATGCAGAATGTGAGCAGGCATTCAGTCCTCAAGAATGTCAAGAGACATTGCCAGCTTTTGTAAAGGGATTCCAAGAGGAGAGATCCAACTTCTTAGTAAATAATGTTTCATAGCAACTGTTATTTTCTTATTTTGCTGGAGCAGGCCTTGTCTTGTATTCATGGGGAGCTTGAATCTTGTGTTAGGGACTTTTTGGTCAATTAGAGAGGTAATTCAAATAGAAATAGCCCAGGAGCACTTAAAGACTGTTCTGATGCTTGTTTGGTTTTTATCGATGTGCTTTAACCTTCTGCTTAATTTGTTTACCTGGAACCAGGTCAGGTGTGGAGCATCCCCCTCAGTGCCCTGACTAGTATGACCATCTAGGGCAGCTGAGAACAGGCACTGCATTATTACAGATGCTGCTTTTCACACAGGTGCCCCATGTGATTCCGAAGCCACAATCCATTCCAGCTCCGGCCGTGAGCACTAATCTGCCCCAGAAGCGTGTATTGTTTTCCTGTCAATGTTGAAACATGTGCTGGAGCACTTTAAAAAAGCAAAAAAAAAAAACCCAAACCCCAAACAAACCCTAATTGTAGTCTTTGTGGTTGGGCACCCTTTCCAGCAGAACAAGTGACAACTTGACACATTCTGCTCAAGACACACAACACCGCATACCAGCCTGAGCCTTTTCATCATCTCCATAAAGTCTTTTGCCATTTACTGTTGTGTTTGGATCTGGATATTCCTCTGTGGACAAGGAGTTTTGCAAGTTGGAGATCATCAGATGGCTGAGCTGCTCAATTGTGCTATCGTTCTGGCCATGTGGCAAGGAATGTAAAGCTAGCTGCTATAATCAGGCTTTCAAAGGGTGAGAATGCAGCATGAGTAACTGCTACCTAGTATGAGGCTGTGCCAGGGTGTCACATAATCTTCAGTGTCCTTCACACTGGAACAGTTTGGACTATTCTCCTGGCTGATTCAATAAACTGCATTTTCACCCTTGTTATATATTGCCTTATTAACAGATTCCAGCATTTCTGTTTGTGACCTCATTGATGGTGATAGATGAATGTCTCTGGTGATTTGAGGTGTTGGAAGTGAGTTGGATGAGCATAGCACTGTGTATCATGAGAGACCTGGTGGATATCCCACTAAACAGTGTAAGAGACTCAAATGCTCTAGGGAGACAGGGTGGGGAGAGACACCATCTGCTGTTCCTGAGGGAACATCTTTCCCAAGCAGAGTGATGCAGTGCCGACTCAGTGAAACAATTCCATGAAAGCTTCATGTACATGCATTTACCTTGTTCTCCTTTGAGGCTGTGAGTGGAAAGTCACAGCAGATTAAAACCACAGTGATTACAAAGAGTTGGGTATCTGCAACTTGTCTGTTCTCTTGTTTCAATGTTGTTAGGAATTTAAAGCCAAAAAATGTGTGACTAATCCTGTCTCTGAAGTGCAGTTGCTGTGGTTATACAACTGAAAACTTTACCGCAGTTATCGTCTCTGTTCCCTTTTCCCCACCTGCCTTGGTGTGTGCTCTTCTCATTGCAGGTTTTGGAAGCGTCTGCTGGAGAGAGAGGTACAAACTCAGCTCTTCTGTTAAACTTAGCTCTTTTTCTGAATTCTGAGGAAATAGACACTGATGATTTTGGGGTGTACAGAAAAATATATCTACTTTGATGTATGTACTGTAAATTTCTAATTTATCACTGTAAAAAAGCCAAACAACTTTGCTATTTAATTTTTATATCAAAATAAAATTTTAATCTCTCTGGATGACTACAGTATTCCTGGCAGCCCTCATGTTTTTGGTGAATTTGTTGCTTAAATTGGCTTCACCATTGTCAAAAGTGGTTTTGTCCCCTGAATGAAGCATTGAAGTGTTTATGCTGTGGTGAAGGGATGCTCCAAATGAGTTAATCCAGCATGATTTTGGTCTGAGTGTGGGTTGTGAGAAATACCTGAGAAGAAAATGTCACTGGGCAATGGTAAAAGGTTGTGCACAGGGTGGACAATAACCTTTTCAAAGATGGAACGTAGGTCTTTGGTGCTGAGTGAGGATGAAAGTGGAGCTTTGGGATTGTTTGAGCACATCCCCAAAACGAAACAGGAGTGCAAAGATGGAAACACAACCATCTGCTGCTGTAGCACTGCACAAGTGTGGGGCTCCTGGGGAGAGCACTCTCCTGTAAGGCTCCTTTTCATTTACTATGGAGTATGTGCATCTGGAGATGCACTGAGCATTCAGAGCTGGGACATACGGTGGAGGACAGCAGCATCTCCACCTGTCTGTTGAGTATTATGAGAACTTTTAGTGGCTTTTAGAAGGGGCAAACTTGCTTCAAATGAATTTACACCAATAAGTAATTTCAGCTTTCTCAAGAACAGATTCAACTGACTCTATATTTTCTTCCAATGTTTTTAATGTTTTGGGTTTTTTAAGTTGACGTTATTAATGCTTCTTGTTGTTTCAGTTCAGTTTGGGTGTGTGGTGGTACTGAGGCATTCCTTCTTTTTGTGTGCATCCCTCACCAGTCTCTCTGACACTGGTTGTTTACGGTACTAGTCATCATCTAAACCCACTTAAGCCACCATTAAACCCACTATTAAACATTCTGCGTGTGGGGTTACTTAATTAACGTAATGTTATTCTAATAAGAACCTAAATCAGACTAGAGTGGGTAATAGTGAGGGCACACTATAAAGAAGACAGTAGGAATTATCACCTGTGTATCTGTAGCTAATCAAGTTTTGAAGAGCAGCATCTAAACCTGGTAATTAACATGATTTGTTCATGCCTTTGGTAGCTCATCATGTCATGTTCTCAGGTTGGTGATTAATGAGATCTCTACAACTTGTAAATAGGAGAAATAGGAGCCTTGACTATAGCTACAGGTACATGTATTGAAGATAAAACTTTTGAGGGAGAGAGCAGGATCTCCCTCATCTTTGGGCTGTTCACACCAACAGTCTCAGGTTCAAGATGGTTTTGGCTGTTACAGGTCTCTCTAAAGGCTGCTTGCCCCTGTGCACATCCCCAACATCAGTGTATTGCTGGGCGCTGGCTCTGACTAGGCAACAACCTCTCCAAGCCACTGGGGTGACAAATCACCCCAAGTTTGCTGATGGAAGGCAATGTGTCTCTATGAATGAAACTCACCAGGATGAACTGCCTTTATAAAGACTTTTTGTGATGGTTTGGCTATTTAGGCTTCAGGTCTTTGCTTGGTTGATTGGTTTTGTCTGTTTTTTAAAGATTTTGTTTTAAAGAGAGCAAATGTTAAAGAATTTGTAGCAAAGGACACCACAAACCAGAATTATCCTAAGCTTCAGTGATACAAAAAATGTATTAGGAGACCCTGGGTTCAGTGATGACACTCACTGTGTGTCATCAGTCACTCGTTCCCATAACTGCTGCATTTCAGCTCCTGTTCTGTTTTACCTGTACAACTATTTGTGGTGCTGTACTGCAAAACAGATCAGCAAGAAGATCCAGGTTAAAAATGAGCATCACAGTTTTTGCTTTGTTTTATGCTGGAGGATTATTTTTAACTTGGCTCATGTTAGTGATCTGGTTTATGCAGTAGCCCCAGCAAGAGCCGTACTGGAACGGCAAGGAAGCATCAACTACCAGGAAAGCGGGGGTTTGGCTTACACTTCCTTAGCTGCCAAATGCAGCATCCCACAGAGTATGTGTGTCCAAAGAGGGACGTCAGAGCTGTTGAAGGGTCTAGTGCATGAGTCCTGTGAGGAGTGGCTGAAGCAGCTGGGGCTGTTTAATCTGAAGAAAAGGAGGCTAAGGAGAGACCTTGTCTACAACAGCAACCTGAGGAGCAACAAGCAGGTATGTAGACAGCAACAAGGAGGTATGTAGAGAGGTGAGTTTTGGTCTCTTATCCCAACTAACAAGCAATAGGAAAAGAGGAAATGGCTCCTAGTTGCAACAGGGGAGATTTCATTTACATATTAGTAAAAAATTCTTTGCTGAAAGGGTTGTCAAGCTGGAACAGGCTGCCCAGGAAGGCACCATCCTCAGTGGTGTTTAAAAGACTTAGATGTTATGCGCAGTGACATGGTTTAGTGGTAGCTTTGGCAGTGCTGTTAACTATTGGACTCAATGACTTTAAAGACCTTTTCTAACCTAAATGATTTTATGATTCTGAGTCTTCGTGTGAGCAAAGCCAATGCTGGCTGCAACAGGGATGAGGCAGAGCATGGTCCAGGCTGGAGCTGTGCTGCTGTAGCTCCAAGCCGATGCTGAGCTGGTGCACTAGATCCCTTATCACAAATTTTTCCTGCAGCTGGGAAATCATTTCTGGCCAGAAGTCCTGCACATCCTGGCAGCCTCCAGCTTTGTGTTGTTAACAACCAGATGTTTTGTTTTATGCTCTGGAAACAGCCTACCAGCGGTCATTGCACAAAGATGGCTTAGAGAGTCATGGCAGCAAATGAGAACTCGTGCTAAGGTATAAGTTTTCTCAGTTTGTGAGGGTGCAGGACCTTCTGTGTGCCACATGTTAAGTACAGCACCACAGAGAGCAGGTGAAAATCCAAACACAAGTTTTCTTGCACCATGGTTTATTGTAATTTGTGACTTGATTTTTGTCGTTGTGTTTGCTTGCCTGAAGTAAAAGTGTTGATTAATTAGAGTCACTTCAGGGGGCTGGGGGAAGGAAAGCTTAACTTTTATTTTGTCCATTTTTGAATCAATGGTTTAAAGTACTAAAAAAAACCCCCAAATAATCACCTGTGGCCTTTTGATGCACTGGTGTGATAAATATCTTCACTTTATGTTTTCATCAGCATTTAGCTGGTTTCCTGCCTGCTTCTCTCATTTCCTGAGCTTACTCTGAGGAAGGGAAAAACATCCTTCCTGCAAAATAGATGCAAATCATTTGACAATGTGTTTCTGCAGTATTCAGGCTTAAAACATTATGCAGAGAAACACCCTGACGTTAAGTGTCTTAATGGATATAAGGTAAAGCATTTTCTTCCAAACCAACTCTCATTCCAGTGCTTGGTAAGGGATGGTAAATGGAGTTTCTTGGAAAAGCAGGAATTGAATCTTTTTGGGGATTTTTCCTAGTTTTGGGGTCTTTTGCTTTGTAGCAAGGGATGGCTGACATCTAGTGGCAGCTGCACCCAGGCTCCAGCCCCTGCACTGCCCTTTACCAGCCCCACTCCCCACTCGTGTCCAGTTACTTCCCATGAGGTTGTTTGGGCAGGTTTGCTCTTCGTGGCTCTGCAGGGCTGGCGTGCAATACAAGAACCTGCTTCTGGGCTGGGGAAGCCCCTCAACCCTGCCCACTCTCCAGTCCTGCCAGGCTGTGCCTAGACCCACATCAGACCTCTGCTGAGAGGGTTGGTACCTCTTCAGTAAGGCCTGTAAGTGAGGAAGAGTACATAGAGGATGAGGGAATATGAATGTACATATCTGCAGTACTGAACATTCAGCCGCAGAGGCCCCAGCATATGACCATTATGACAAACAACAATACAACTCCGCTCACAAGGCAGTCATGTTTCTACAGCTGTGGCCTGAGCAGAGCCAAAACAAGTGAGGAGCCATCCCAGCTTCCCCAGAGGATGGTTTTATAATTTAAGCAGGGTAAGGGCAGGTCTCACTCTGAAACACTATTAATTCATCCTGTCAGTGTCGGTAAAGCCAGCCCTCAGTTTGCTGCAAGATGAGCTGGCATTTGCTTCTACTGTCTTGTGAGGTCCTTCCTTCTCCAAAATGCCCAAGAACAGGGCTCTTCTGGAGCCCTTCCAGTTTCATAATGCACAAGGATGTGGCACAGGGTTGCATCCCTTCCCTCAAGAGAGCAGGTGCTTTACCTGACCGTCAAGAGTCAAGCCTGAGAGGTGTAGCCACCAAGTTAACTTCTAGGAAGAACTAGATGAGATAGACACAGGGCTGCCACATGCTGGACACTGAGAGAGATGGAGCTACTGTATGGCATAGTGGCACCAAAGGTGGGGAGCCACCGAGATTCAAAGCTGCTTTTCCTAAGTAGCCAGGGCTCTTGAGGAGGCTTTGAAGAAAGAGTGTAGATCTGACCACCAAATCCAGAGTCTCCTGAGCCACACCATGTTCTAATGATTTCTCTGGATGTGGAAGAAAAAAGGAAAGACCTCGAATAACACAGATATTGGAAAACAAATTGGACATGAGCCCCATAAACTGGAGAAAGGAAGATGCCAGAGAGATGCAAATTTGAACAGCGTGGAAGAAGTGTTCTAAGGTGCCCCAGATCATGGGAAGATGTCTGTCCCAGGGCTAGTCCTGGCTGCTTGGCACTGCCAAGTCCAGGGTGCAGTTGCAGGGTTCTTAAACTAACCTGGACACCCCTACCCAAAGCAGATGAGGAAGCACCTAGCTCTTGGCAGAGCTCAAGGGTCAGGAGCTGCCAGCAGAGGCAAAAAATGGAGGAAAGATATTCAGCAAGTGCAACCATTAGGAAAATGCATGTCCACCCACAGCTGATCACAGAATCATAGGATTATCTAGGTTGAAAAAGGCCCTTAAGAACATCTGATCCAACTTTAGCCCTTTTTAATTTATGATTTAATAGGCTTTAATCATGCCCTCACACTAATAGGAACATGTTAAAGTGGCATTTGAAGAAGACAAAACAGATCAATCTGGTGGCAATTTCTTTGGAGGCACTTGTCAGTTTTGAGCTACTACCTTAGGTTCCTTTTGGATGCTTTAAACTACCTAACATCTGTTAGAGGTGGGGGAAGGTGGCTTTGGATGTGGCTAGAACGTGACGTATCAGTGAAGGTAATAGCGTGGTAAATAAACAGGGAAAAATACTTTATATCCTTCTTGGCTGGGTTCAGTAACCACGGATTTGGACATGTGCAACCATAAAAATGGTTACAATCCATTCACCACATAAATTAAATTCCCTGAAGGCTGTGCTTGGTTCCGAGATCTTTATGTGCAATTCAGAAGGGCCCTGTGAGCCCAGATCTTTGTAGTTATTACTCCTGATGGAAAAGGAAGAATTCACTTTAGTGTGCATTTCTTAAAGATAATAGAGATAAAATAGACCTTTTAAAGATGTGCTAAACTCTCAGGAACAAGGAGTAATAGAAATAGGGTTGGAAGGGCCATTTCCTTGCCATGAGTGTGTGACCACACCACGCAAATCTTATTTCTCGAAATGGCAAAACACGAGGAGAGACATAGTAATTTCTGTCATCTCACTGAAAAGCTGAGAGGGGGTTTAACAATTATTCTGCATAACATGGAGTGTAACGTCACTTTGATCAAAGATCTCACCAACTTTGTTGAACAATTTTAATGCATCACAGGAAGAAAATTATTTATTCCTGAAACATGGATTTTCACTCTTGATTCAAGGTATTTTGACCTAAGTTCCTAAGTGGAAATAAATACCATTTGATTGATTACTCCCAAAATATTGACTCTGATGTGGAGTGTTTGCTCAGTGACCAGTCTCAGAGGGCTCTGAAATCACAGGGATGTTGTTTACTCACTTGATGGATGCCAGACTGATGAGCCAGGAGGAAGGCTTCAATAAATCATTTCTGACATTAACCTTGCAGAAACAAATTCCCATGAATATTTGTGTTGGTTCTGCTGCTGGTGCTTGTGCAAACACTGCAGGACAGAATTCGCAGTGCTATCTTTCTGCGACTAGTTTTGCAAACAGAAGTTCCTAGCTGACATTTCCAGGCAAAGTCAATGGGACAGGCAGGGGAGCAGCAAAAAGCATTTTTATGGTTATTCACTTTAATGTTTATTCAAACAACTGCTAGTGTGGCATTGGCAAATATGCATGAGACTTGCATAACAGATTTGGGGGTTGATTGGAAAAAAAAAAAAGGCAAGTATGCACTGGAGGAAGCAGTGTAATATCATCTTTATTTGAGTCAGTAAGCAGGATGTTCCAAGTGTCCAGCACCTGGCATCTGTACTCTGTACGTGCTAGCTTCAGTGTCATCTCTCTCTGCAGCACAAAATTGTCCCTAGGACTTGTTGTGTAGCGCAGTGATTATATGATGGGGTGATACAGGTCAGATCTTGACCTATCATGAGGTAAAGTGGATATGAAAACCTCTGTTTCTAAGGATGGACAATCTAGTATCTTGTGGAGTTCCCCCAAAGGTCGGTACTAGGACCAGTCCTATTCAATATATTCATGTATTACTCAGATGAGGGATTAGAGAGCACTATCAGCAAGTGTGCTGATGACACAAAGCTGCAAGGAGTGGCCGACACCCCAGCAGACTGTGCTGCCATTCTGTGCGACCTGGACAGGCTGGAGAGCTGGGTGGGGAGACACTGAATGAACTGTAGAACTGCCCTGTAACCAGGGCAGTTTAGAGTCTGGCATCTGGGTAAGAACTACCCCAGGTACCAATATAGTTTGGGAACTGACCTCTTGGAAAGCAGTGTAGGAGAAAGGGACCCGGGGGTCCTAGTGGACAGCAGGATGACCATGAGGCAGCAGTGTGCCCTTGTGGCCAAGAAGGCAAATGGCATCCTGGGGTGGATCAGAATGGGGGTGGTTAGTATACTGAGGGAGGCTCTCCTTCCCCTCTACTCTGCTCTGGTGAGAGCACATCTGGAGTGTTGTGTCCAGTTCTGGGCCTCTCAGTTCAAGAGGGACACACAGCTGCTGGAGAGAGTCCAGTGCAGAACCACAAATGATGAAGGGAGTGGAACATCTTCCCGATGAGGAAAGGCTGAGGGAGCTGGATCTCTTAAGCTTGGGAAAAAAGAAGACTGAAGGGTGACCTCATTAATGTCTATAAAAATGGAAAGGGCAGGTGTCAGGAGGATGGACCAAGGCCCTTCTCATTGTCATCTAGTGATGGGACAAGGGGCAATGGGTGTAAGCTGGAACATAGGAGGTTCCACATAAATAAGAGAAGGAATTTCTTCACAGTGAGGGTGACAGAGCACTGGAACAGGCTGCCCAGGGGGGTTGTGGAGTCTCCTTCTCTGGAGAGGTTTGGAGCCCACCGGGACATGTTCCTGTGTGACTTGATCTGGGGCATCCTGCTGTGGCAGGGGGATTGGACTGGATGATTTTTTATGGTCCCTTCCAATCCCTAATGTTCTGTGGTTCTGTGAGTTAAGGGTATGAGCTGTAAAACAGGAGGTTCCATATAAATCAGAAGGAACTTCTTCCCAGTAAGGGTGACAGAGCCCTGGAATGGGCTGCCCAGGGGGGTTGTGGAGTCTCTTTCTCTGGAGACATTTAAAACCTGCCTGGACTTGGTCTAGGAGATCCTGCTGTGGCAGGGAGATTGGACTAGATGATCTTTTGAGGTCCCTTACGGTCCCTGGAGTTCTGTGATTCTGTGATTCTCAAGTTTGCAGGTGCTTATAAATATTTTGTGTTTGCAAATGTGAATCTTCTACAAGATCTTTGTTTTTTAAACATAGAGACTCATTTTTGAGTAATCTCAGTCTTTAGAGGTGTTTAGCAGCAGGTGTACAGCTGTATTTCCAAACAGAAAAAGATTTTCCCCGTAATGGTCATGGATTATGAGGATCAGTATATTCAGCAGTAAAGAAATGAAGTTTTTGTTATTCGTTTAACTGCTCTATTGCAAAACTATATGTGAATATTTCACACACAGTTTGACCTGGGACTGAAAAACGTACTACAACTCTCCAAAATCTGGTCATGTGAGTCTAAATTTGAAGCTATATTGTTCAAGGCAGCATCTACATCTTCAGGATGTCATATGTGTTCCATCTGACCATTTATCTTCAAGAGACATTAAATTCATTGTACTTGTTTTAATTAATCTTAGTCTCCTTCTTGTTTGAAGAAGCCCTTGGGCAAAAATTTTGTGTTGTCAAGGCATTGAGTTAATTAATATCATTAATTCACCACACAGAAAGTGAAAGCCCGGTGTCACAGACAAGAAAAGGGATGTCCCTAGAGTAATTACTAAGTATTTTAAAAACCAAACTGAAAGCAGTGATAGCCATTGATTTTATAGATACAAGTAATGAAGAAAGGGATATGATGATAAATTGATGTTAAGGATGTCAGTGAAGATAATTTTATAAATGATTCACTGTCTGGGACTGAGGTTTAAATTCTCTAGAAATGAGGAACACTCAGTCATTGAACATTCTGCTTGATTTTTTTTTTGCAGGGATGTACCTTACCTCAGCCGCTTCTTGTTGAAGTTACACCCACTTTTTACTAACATATGTCAGCATGAACTATGCTAGTGCAAAGCGTTGCTGGTGGCTTAGTGAGGTCACGCTTGCAGAGAGCAGTCCACAGCGGAGGTGTGAAATAGCTGATGGTGCTGATGACTCTGTCATTGCGTTTGTTTAAACTGAGGCAGACACGAAAATGCATGCAGACTTGCCTCTGAGCTGACAACAGCATAAATAAAAAGCTATCGGTACTGAAATCGATATCGTTACAGCAGCCGACTGCCAGCGTTGTTGCTGGTGATGGGGTTGTAAGGCCTGACCTTGTTCTGTTCCTGCGTGTGATTTCAGAGCGAACGAGACCTGTGCAAATGTAATTTACTAGCCTGATCTATTTATATACTGGGTGTGTGGCTGCATTTTATTAATGACTGTCACACCGTCAAAGATACGCAATTATATGGAGAAAGGTGTTGTGGTAATTAATTTACTTCCCTCATCTACGTGGCATTAGCAAAGCTCAGAACAGAGTATTTGTTGTTATTTTTTTTCAGTAATGAGCAGCTGGGATACAGAAATGCCCAAATTGTTTTACAGTCACTGTGAAATGGCTGCGGTCTCTAATGTGCGAACTTTTGTGTGTAAGTTTTATTACATCCATTTTTTTTACTTAGAGTGGTAACCGTTATAATGACACAAGATCATGTGTTGGACACCGAGTTGGGGAGTTGGAGTTTGGAAGGAGTCCTCTTATTTCAGTTCTTGTGTTATAGAAGAACTTACATAGTTTTTCTTACAGCAAGAAATTACAGCTTTAAAAAAGTCCTCATTTTCTAAGGGTTGCTTCCTTGCCCAAGGAACACCTTTAATGACATTAAAATCAGGGTCACCTCTTGCAGTTTTGTTTTCTTACTGTCTTCTAAGCTGATGATCTCTTTATGTGAATTTTATTTCCTAGTAATAAACTTAACACATATTTTGGGCTACTCTGCTTTCTTAAATGGTAAAATTAAGAGATCCTGGAAAATTTTAAGGAATATAAGTTTAATGCAGATGGTATTTACACTGAGATTTGTCATATTAGTTCTTTACAGGTTGCTGTTCTGCCTTGGCTCATTAACCTCCTGCTATTCAAGGCAGCATCAAATGCAGAGGAGTGAAATTTTGAGAGACATGAAAACAAATCAGAAGGTGGATGGTATGTCCAACTAGTGGTTAGTTGCGTGTGTGATCTAAGTTGGGATGGTAAACTTCACTATAGTGTCTGTGCTGTTATCAATAACTTCTTCCTTTGTCATGTTCTAATACGGATCTCAGTAAATAGAATGAGGCAAAACTTCAACAGGTTGTTTAGTCCATTCTACTAGTAGGCAGGATAAATCTTTAAAACGTTGTCGATTCCACAAGCAGTTCAATTAACCAATGTCACAACATGTTTATAAACCATCCCTCTCTTTTCTCTCAGACTACCTTTACAACATGTCAGTGCTGCAGTCAGAAGCACTAGTTCCTGAAGCACAGGTATTACTCTGTCCAGAATCATGCCACTGGTCTTTGATAAACGTATTCGAGTAACTTCCCTGGAAGACTCTAGCTACATTCTCTATATTATTGAATAGATTCAATATGTTACTGAATTTTTAACTCTTTGTTTCACAACTCCACTGTAGCATTATTGCCATTTGTGTCTAAAAGCTTTTATCACTGCTATGAAGAAGCATCATGTGAGAGGCATGAATAAGACAGAGCCTTGAAAATGTCCTTTTGCAGTGGAAAATTGTCCTTAAATCAGAATTAGTTTTCTGTTACCCTAAACAGAGGAATTATGGCAATTTTTATATATAAAAATACAAATCAGACTGAGCAAATGAAGAAAAAAAAAGCTTAAGGGAGAATGAAAAGCTGACAGTGGAAATAACTTCATCACTTTGGGAGGTCTAGATTTGTTTTGTATAACTCAGTGCAATGTGTCATTGAAATGCACTGAGATTTTTATTTTGAGTGGAAAATTAACCTTGTCATAGGTATCTGTAGTTACATGAGGTCAGAAACCAAAACTGCAGCATTCCTTATTTGCTGGATTCTGGTTTCATTGTGTTCTGCTGAACACTAACAGTTCACTTGAGACTTTAAGTATGAAAACAATTCTGTCGTGTGCCACCGGCCTTATAAAACTAACTAAATAAAAAAAATCCTAGGGGAAAAGTAGTTTAAGCAGAAGTAAATGTGTGTTCTGATAGATTGATTGAGGAGGTATCAAAACCACAACACTGCTCTTTCTTAAAGCTGCTTTCTGGGAAGCTCATGTCAAAGCTAATGGAATTCTGTCCTAAGAGACTGCTGCGCCAACGCTCTTAGTCTCTCTTCTGCTCTAGTCAGGGCTCTCATGTGCATTTATGGAATTGGATGATGCAGAAAAACAGTGAGAAGCCTCAAGGGAAATAGAGGGAGCAACAGTGTATATAGTTCTATTAACATCATTTCATTGTTTGAACACTTGGATCATGTTTAAGAAATGTATAAGGTTAAGTTATCCTTATTTTCTTCCATATCCGCTAACTGATTGGTATAAAAACATGTTCATCTAGGATGCTGTAATGATTTAAGACCAAATTATGCAGCTATATGCTGAAAAGAAACGTTCAATAAAGCGATCAATTTCATAGTCCTTTTCTATAAAAATGACTTGCAGTGTGGAAAAATTTCATAAGATTATTTAGCAATCACGCTTCCCAGCTAAATCCATATCCGTAATGCCTGGATGGTATCATATTTCTTACGAGAGTTAATGGAGCACACTTGTCTTACTCAGTTGTTTTTCAGACCTATTTCTTTGTGTCTGTTCACACTGTACTTTATAAAGGCATGTGTGGTGGAGGGCCACGAGGATGATCAGAGGGCTGGAGCACCTCTCCTACAAGGATAGACTGAGAGAGTTGGGGCTGTTCAGTGTGGAGAAGAGGAGGCTCCGAGGTGACCTTCTTGTGGCCTTCCAG
>JAOXOE010000001.1:114693394-114716249 GCA_028565055.1 Phoeniculus purpureus
CCCCCACCCCCCGATATCCTTCATGCCCTTCCACCCACACCCCAGGCCAAACACACCCAGCTCGGGTACCACTCATGCCCTGCTCCCTCACCTCAAGCCAAATTTCCACCCACATCTCTCTCGTACCCTTCCACCCCACGTCAGGTTCCCCACACTGACATCCCTCAAGACCTTCCACACGAAAACAAGGCCAAGCTCCCCCCTCTCTGATAGCCCTTCCCCAAGGCCAATCCTCCTCTACATCCCTCATGCCCTTGTCTTCCCCTTCCCAGGCCAGCCTTCCCTCACACACACCTCTCTAGCACTTGCCCCCTCGCACCCCCCGGCCTGCCCGTCCCCTCATGCTTCCCCCGGCGGCCCTCATTCACCCACCAGGTACAGGGTTCCGTAGATGCGGAGGGACTCCGTCAGGGCCCCCTGCGTGACGTGGAGCACAGCCCAGGAGCACCGCGGGTGCCAGGTGTGACCGATCTCGTAGCAGCTGTGGGGGATGGACTTGCTCAGCGCCGCCATCTTCGCCGCGCGGGGACGGGGGGCGCGCGCGCGGCCGCCGCGTCACCGCCGATGCAGGAGAAAGGTCGCGCAGGGCGCTGCCGGCGCCGGGGTTACTCGCGGTCGCCCGCTACACACACACCCCGTCCCTGCCGCGCCGCGCCGCGCTGCACCGCTCGCGTGAGGCCCGCAGCCAATCCGCGGCCGGCGAGGGGCGGAGGAGCGGCGGGGGCGGGGTTCTCTCCGCACGTGGGGTGGGCGAGCTGCTCGTGTGTCCGTCCGCCCCCTCCAACCCCTCTACTCCCACCTCAGTGTCTATCGTCCGTTCGTCCCCACTGTGTGTTGTCGTTGCCCGTGTGTTCGTTCCCACTGTGTGTCGTCTCACCGTGTGTGTCCCCCAACGTATGTCATCTCGCACGGTGTTTCCTCAGTGTGGCTCCTGTGTGTGCGCGCCTCTCTGCCCCATGTGTGAGTGTCCCAGTGTGTTCTTCCCCGCCCCTCCCAGTGTGTCCTCACCCGGTGTGTCCTCTCCCCGCTGCGTCCCTGGTGGCAGCTCTCAGCGCTGCAGCAGCAGGCCGGGAGACCGCCCCAGAGCCGCCCGGAATCAGAGGTGTGGACTGGGTTTCCCGGGACAGTGGTGGAACCCCCCAGTCTGGAGGGATTTAAGAGTTCTACAGACATAGTGTTTAGGGATGGCTTTGTTGAGGACCTGGCTGCGTTGGGTTAATAGTTGGACTCGATGTTCCTGAAGGACTCTGAACCTGGGCAGTTCTGTGGTGCTGAAGCCCCTGTGCCCCCGCCCCGAGTTCCCTTGCTCTTGTGGCTGAGCAAGAGAAAGGCAAACTCGCAGGACAAGCTTTAATGACGCTGATTCTCTCAGGTTTGGAAAAGAAAGGGGGTGGTATGTGATGGAGTTACACGAGACTGGGAAGGTGACACGGTTACAGTTCATTTGCAAAACTGGCAGATGGTTGGCAGCTTGAAATTTTTACTATTTTTTGAATAAGTGGGCTGAGTGTTTCAGTACCTGAGGGTTTAGGTCTTTGTTGAGTAACAGTTTGCAAACAGCCAGTCCTGATGAAGCAAGTACACTCTGTACCTTCCCTGCAATGGTCAAGTCAGAAAAGGTTATTTCAAGACCTCGTACACTCCAAGACAAATGGGAAGATCAGCAAACTAACCTACAGCCAAATATGGACTTGGAACAAATCTGCAGCAAGAAAATTCCTCCCCCTTATATGCTGCCTGCAGAGATCCCCCCACTGATCATCATACTTGAGACCAGGTTGTACCACTCTCAAAAAGTCAGATCAAATTGGTCATTAATTTTGCAAAGAAGACTTCACCATTGCTTCACAGAAGCCTGCTGTGGGTGTGAGTGCATACTTGCATCTCAAATTTAGCAGCCCAAAGATGGGTTGGTTGTACAGTTCACAGAACTTAGGGCAACTGGGAGACTATTTGCAGACTCCCAGTAAATCTGCAGTAGGAGTTTTGTGGCCTAAATTGTTCAATTATGCTATTTCAGCCAAGCCTGCTTGAACGAGCAACCCTTGACGGTCTGTATTTAAAATGTAGCAGAAAACCCTGGCAATAACTTTAAATTCAGTTTCAGTGAATGTTGCTGTGTGCTGGCCTTCGCAGGAAGCAGTGCTGGCAAGATAACCTGCTGCAACGTTGTCTGGACTTTGGCTTGGCCCCAGTGCCTAGCTTGATGTTTCACTGTTAAAGAACTGCTAGTAGGCAGAAAAGGCAATTATTGCCTAAGATATGGATTCTGGCTGTCTTGCTTGCGTGTTTTGGCTTTGATACTGCTCTGGGCTTCAGGCTTGATTGCTGCCTTGTATTTGTGGACAGGGAGTTATGGCATGTACAATACCAATAATTGTACAAGCTAATAATTTCATATCTGACACATGTTTTTGCAGGCAGTCCTGATTTTGGAGGACTTGCCTTAGGGAAAACTGGTAAAGAAGGACTCAACAAGATACCCTGTTCATTTTTGCCACTGCTCTGATCTGACTGCTCAGAACTGCAGGCGTTTGCATCTCTTCTGTTGGGCCAGATGAGGAAGACTCTGATGATGCTCTAATAAAGGCGGCAGCACCAACATTGCTCCAGGCCCTGTTCCATGGGGTTGCAATACTCTATTCTGGGTGTAAAGCAGCATGGGAACATCACTGGTAGTCTATTTGGCATCTGATTCCAGCCCAGGCTACCCTGTCCTGGGAAAAAACTTACCCTAGATTTGAGACAGGGTAGTCTGAGAAATAGTCTGGGAAAATAAAGGAGTCTCATGAGTTTAAAAAGCACTAAGAACCTACTGGGAATAGCAGGCTTTCTCTATAATGTTACTTAAATGAATATCAATGATGAATTCTGTGGCATAAAGCCTGGTGACATGGCACAGCTGCTTAGGACTTGCAATACCCGTGTGCCTTGGAGAGAGTTACATAGTGTGATTCCAAAAAACAAAGCTGGGGAGTGAGCTAATGGCTGAGCAGTGTGAATGGAGGAGTTGAGAGTGCTCAGCTTACTCCCTGTGCTCATTAATGTGGCAGCAGCAGATACACCAATGTGTGTGAATAAAAATTTAGGCTGCCAAAAATGTCAGATATGCATGTAAGCCTCGTTAGACTAGGACAGCTACAATATCCCGGTCTCTCTGCCTTGTGCCCCAGAAGAGAGTGATGTGGTAGCATTTTGCTGCATTTAGACTCTGCTCCAGTTGCCTACATACCTGTTTGCACTTGGGTTAACAAAACACAGCTTTTAGCATACGTCCAGGGCCAGACTCAGCCTTTAGCAGAAGACCTTAGATGGTGAAAGCACTGCAGTCCCCCAGTTTACTTATACTGGTGGATTGCCTGGATGGCAGTTGCTGATTGAAGAACAGTAGTGGCGCCTTTTCCAGATTTCAGTGGCTCTTACAGTCTAAGAACATTTTCATCTAGTACTTGCAGCATCTGCAAGTAAAATGCTAGTCTCAGCTCATGAGGGTGGCGGGTGGTGTAAAGAATTCCACCTGCCTTTGCAGCAAGCAGATATTGGTGTTACAAGGTGGGCTAGCTGGGAATACAAGGCAAAGCATTTAACTAAAGGGAACAAAATCAGACACGAAAAAATAGAGAATGAGGAAAGAAGCCAAATGGGGAATTTAACATTGCAAAAGGTTTTGCCTTCCAAATACACTGGATTCTGGGAAATCTCCCTTCTAAACATACTTAAATATCAGAACAATCTGGAAACATTTTAGCTTTGAATACATTTAATGCTTTGCCCTCACCATGCCCTCATGCTACTTTCAAACTTACGTGTTATTTTTTGAATTGCCATGTATTTGTTTTCTCCCTTAGGACAGGTGATCCAGCTTTTCCCTGCTACTTGTACAGTTCTCAGAGTCTGAACTTCGCTTCTGGAAGTGGTTTCTCATGCCCAATGAGAACTGTAGGGTTGGGTTTTTTCACTCACTTGTTTTCCTTCTTTTCCCATTCTTCAACTCTCATTGTTTTTCTCCTTTGGTTTGCTCTCCTGCCATCTGTGCGTTTGCCTCATCCCTCCATCATAAAGTTTATGAAATCCAGACTGAAAAATATTCTGCTGCAAAAAATGTTAGGGATTAAATTCATCCTTTTGCACAGGTCAGTGGAGGTAATGGGTACACTTTGACATCTGCTTCCTCCACTAAATTGCACAGGATCTTGGAGATGTTGCTATGCTGTCTCTTTTCCAGGGGGATGTCAGCATATGGAAATTTGTAAGAAAAAAATAGCAAATTTCTGAAGACAGCTTAAAGGCCTTTGAGAAAGAAAGTCTCAAGTTTCATGCCAACAGTGATTTATCTAAGATTAGTCAGCTCCACCAATCTCCATTGCTTCCCAAAAGACAGGACGAATGCTAGGGACTGTATATAACTCATTGTGTAGAAATAAATCAGAAGCTTATGACACGTGTTGCTAATACATGAAATGTCTGTATCGAATGGGAGTGAATGGCCAGTAACTGAGCTGATTTCACTTTCCTCCAAGAAAAGAAGGACCCCTTAAGAACGACTTTCACCCTTGCCTCTGAAACTTCTTATACAGTAAGCTTAATCCATTTTGCTTTATCTCATAAGGGATTCTTCTCTGGCTTACAGCTATGAATGCTACTTGCTCATTTTTTTAGCAGGGAATACTCTCAAAATACCCTTGTGTTTGCTAATATTTCAAGGTAAAGGAATTAACTGGAAGTTTTCCCATTTTCCAGATGCAGTAATTTCCAAAATAAATATGGGATGGGCTGTGGGATAATACTCTGTGAACATTTTAATACATACAATAATTTCCTCCAGTTTATACAAATCTGGATTTTTTCCAAACATGTATGTTGCAGTCGTTCTTACAGAGCTACCAAGAATTACAGCAAGAAAACCAAATCATAATATTTGCCACACTGATTCTACCAGCCAAACCAAGAGATGCTATACTGAGCCATATTTGTGCTACTGCCGTCAGTAGAATTGCACTTACACTGTATTTAGCGCATGGTGCTGCTGTTCCTGGAGACAGTGATTTATTCTTTCTAAATCAGGTGACAGAATGGGTTGTCAAAGGCTAAATTAAACCACTGGGTTCACTAGGAAAAGTTTAACAAGCAGTGCATGTGGACAGCATCCCAAGAACAGCTCAGAACAGCAACTGTGGCCCTGCTTCTTGTCTGCTTCTTTTCAGCTTTCCAGGAAAGTACTTTTGTAGTTCTGGAAAGAATGCAAAATCACATCTTGCATCATCTGGGTACCTCAGCCCCTTCCTGTGCTTGAAGCTCCTTCTCCCAGATAAAAAAGGTTAGTTCCCTACCTTAATTTGACTGAAACCTCTACAGCCCACCTTTACACCACCCAGATTACCAGATGGTATCAAATCTATTCTGGTGGAAAGACTGTGTCCTGTCAAACATTATGTCTGCCCATGTTCTATAGTCACAGTCCTACCTCTGGAACTGCCATCCTCTCTTCTCGACATTTATCAGATTCAGCAGTCGGTAAAGACCCATCCCACGTCAATTCCCTATACTCCATTTCTGCATTCTAGGAGAGGGCAGCAGCTTCAAATGTGCCGGGCATGTTCATTTTTCCATGACTATGAGTGGGAAGTGTGAGAGCAGGCTGCACAGGGCTCTGAGGCAGCATTAGGTAGATACACACCAAAAGAGGTCTCAGGAATGAACTAGAGCTCTAGACCTCTATATCTATGGCATCTGATTGGTAAGGCACTCTCTGGCTCATTTTTGGGCCTTCTGAGTGACATCTGAGATAAACACGCTATAGAGAAGTCTGGACCTTAATAGGGTAGGCACAAGCATTACCATTTGCCTGCAGGATGCTACTTCTGCAGCATCAGTGTCTTTCAGAAAACGGATGAGAAAAAGGAGGCAAGAATGAATAAATAATGAAATAAAAAATACTGTTTGTCCCTCCTCTTCATCAATTTCCATCTTACTTGAGTTCATTACGGAAAGATTATTTCTGCTTCAAACACAAGCATTTTTTCAAAGTAATGAATAGTTTTATGAACTTAAGACTCAGAAGGAGCCATATTTTCTCATTTTGAAGTTCATCACATACTTCAAGCTTCTGTAGTAAAACTGCTAGTCCATTAGATTGGGCTGCTAAGGCCACAGATAGAAATGCAGTTAATCTAAAGCAACGGCTCGTCTGAGAAGTGCTGATAGTTTCTAGGAACTCAGCACTTTTAATTGAAACAGTTTTCAATTTAAGCCTGATCTTTTTCCAGTGGAATAATGAACTGTAAATTTCAGTGACTTAATTTTCAAATGCTGACTTTGAAATAGCCTCAGGACTCTGATCACTCCTGTTGCCAGGGACGTCACAACTGTAGAATTCATCAGCCTAAGTAGCAGCTGCTGAATTGCTGCATTTTGCAAGTTTGCAGTGATTTTAGGCTATCCTGCAGTGTTGGGTTGCTAAACACCACCCTTCGACTATGGGCATCCAAAGCTGTGAGCAGGACAAACGGCTTGAAAGAGACATTGAGGCAAGCTGCTCCCTTTGCCTTTTCAGCTGTCTTGAAAGAGCTTCAAATTGCCAGTCAGAGAAGCAATGTATCTATGAACACTATTAGCTTTTGAAATGCTGGGTTTAGGCATGCAAATATAGCTTTAGACTTCCATGTTTGGACTTCCTGTCAAAAACCAGGACAGCATAAAGATCAGATGTGGATTTGGTGGGTCACAAAGGTACTGATAATATCTCTCTGCTGGGCCAAGCTTTGAATGTACATGAAAAAGAATCAAGGAAATAAGTTGAAGCAAACTAGGTAAAGCTCTCAAAAGAACGTTTTCTAAACACAGAAGCCTTCAGAGAACAAAACCTCCTTTTCAGAACCCCTGGCTCATTCCTAGGGGTCACTTCTTACAGTTCTGCTAAATCAGTTGAGAAAGTCACTAAAGCATAGCAACACCGCCGCGTCCCTAGGAAAAGAAAAAGCACCACAGAGCCTTGAGAAAACTGAATAGCGCAGAAAGCAAGAACAAATGTTTTTTATATGTGGTATTGTTAAAACTCCCAAGTGGCAGAAATATAATAAACAATAGTGAAGAATGGGATATTTCTGTTTGTTTCCCCACACTTGAGATGACCTAACCTACCTCAGGCATGGTTCCTCTTTGGGATTTGCGAGTTATTTGGTCGGTCCAAACTTGTGAAAATAAACACTATTATTCTACTGTTCTCCATTGTGCATTCTTTTGTTGTCTGTAAATAGACTGAGAACTAGCAAATGAAAGTAAATTATAATAAAATACAAATCAAAATAACAACTGCAGAAAAACCAAAACTAACACATGAGGGGAAAACTGTAATGGTATACTCATCACTGAACACAGCGCTGTGTGCTCCAGCTGACTCTGTCAGCATTTTATCGTTGAGTTCTGATCTCATTTACAGATAGGAACTGTACATACTTCCCTCATACTAATTGAAATTAGTATGGCCAAGAGAAAAATCCAGCATTTTAAGGTCATCATTTTCAGAATATCTGGTGGGAGTTAGATGCTCAAATCCCACTGGATTTTAGTGCAAGCTGGACATCTAACTTCGTGTACTTAAAAAAAAAATCCCCTCCTTAAACTATTAGGTTATTTCTTTGGCCCTCCCAGTACTATCTTCCAGGGAATAGTTTCCAGGGTTTTATCTTGTTGTAAGTAAATGCCATGATGGGGTTATCTTGGTATCTTAGTACCCAAATAGAACAGATGAAGCTGAGTATAAATTCTTTGTTAGGAGCAGGCTTGCTGAGTATAAACTCTCTGTTAGGCTTGCTCTTTGGGCCTTAATCCAAAACCCATCCAGGGCTCTGTGTAGCAGCAACATCTCAAAGGCACGTTTTGCAGATCATTTAATATTTGTCCAGTTTTGTGCACATCATGTGTTATGAATTACTGTTGTTTATAGCATAAGTGATAGGGAGAGGTCCTTTTACAGCCTGCTATATGTCACTGCCAGAAGGCTCTTCTTGATATTTTTACAGTGTTGTTTAGCATTGGAAGATTTTTGAAGATCAGGAGCAGAAAACTTACTGTATTGGCTAGAGTTTGGTATGCATGTGCACAGAGATGAGGTAACTGGTCAGACACGGCGTCATTTTACATTTCCCTCCCACACCAGGAAAGCACCTAATTCCTATTTATAGGAAATAAAAGAGTTTTGCTTGCTGTTTTCCAGAGATGTGTAAGGGGTAGTGCTCTATAGAGACCTCTTGGGTCAAACGTCTCTGGGGGAACTGATACAGCCCTGGCTGGAATACTATGCTGCCCCTGAAAACAAGGCACTAAGAATGGCTAATGACCTGATATATGTCCATGTATGTGTGGGTTATGTCCCAATGCCTAACGCAAATTATGTATTTCAAAGATGTTCCCTCATAACAGAACATTAGTAAACTTTACGTAGGGAAAGCACTATGTGTACTATGTATGCTACCTCTTCCCAGCACTCCCACCCTCGCTGAATGGCACCTGTCTGTTTAGGGAGAAAGATTTTATGTAAAAATAGTGCAGAAAAACATATTTTCAGATGGTGAGGAAAATTTTAAGTTAATTAAATAGTCGAGGTTGAAAGAGTATACAGCTTTTACCACTGTATGGATGAGCTATAATTACTCCAAAAAAAAGATCCAAAAAAGAGCCACACAGGTTTGCAGCACAGCTTACCAGCAGCTCATTGTCTCTCTTAACATCCAGCACCTCAGTTTGTTTCAGCTGAAGAAAATAAACCCCAGAACCATTTCTTTCCAGTACTGCTTTCTAGAAGGACTTTGGAATATCTTCTTTTCCCATGTGACTGCTCAACAAATGATCTCCTGAAATGCTGGATTTTTACTTACTGAAATTGTGTTCTTGGGACCCAGTTCATCCTTTCATAATTCAGAGCCTGGAGTGGCATGGCATTACACTTCATGTGCGACTATTACAATTAAGTTATTCAAATGATCCTTTAGTCAGGCTGAAATCAAGAATATTTATCCTATAGTCACATACTGTTGCCCAAGAGTTCTTGCATAAATTCCTCCTTGATCTTCTGTGTTTCACAGAATTTCACAAAATGGTGGGGGTTGGAAGGGACCTTTGAAGATCATCTAGTACAACATCTGGGCCAGAGCAGGATCACCTATAATACGCAGGAACATGTCCAGGTGGGTTTTGAACGTCTCCAGAAATGGAGACTAAACAACTTCTCTGGGCAGCCTGTTCCAAGACTCAGTCACTCTCACAGTAAAAAAGCATTTCCTTATGTTTAAATTGAACTTTCTGATTTACAATTTGTGGCCATTGCCCCTTGTCCTGTCATTGAACACCACTGAGAAGGGTCTGGCCCCATCTCCTGACAACTACTCTCTATATTCGTGAGGTTTCTCCTCAGCCTTCTCTTCTCCAAGCTACATAGACCTAGCTGTCTCAGCTTTTCTTTCCTTGTATGGTGGATGATCCACTTAACCATTTTAGTAGACCTCTTAACCCAACCACCTGGAGCAACTAAGGAGTGAGATAAACAAAGTTCCTTTGATACACAAGGGAGAGTGAACTATCTTCAGTGCAGCCTCATTTGATCTGGCCTAACTCTCAAGGACCTTCTCTGTCTGCCTTGTTTACATGGGATTTAATGGCAAACCAATCTAATAATGGCCAAACCAATCAAAAACCTTGCCCTTGGCTGCACAATCCCCAAATCACATGTGCAAGAAGGAGAGGCGGGATTTGGGGACAGCACAGAGAGCATCACTGGTCTTTTCAGAGATTTTCCTTCATTCCAGTGGTCTTGCAGTTGTGGCAAGTGTACCCTAGAGAGCCTTTCCTGCAAGATTGAAATAAGTAGGGGTCAAACTATGTCTTAACCCCAGGAACTAACTGCATTGAAAAAGCAGATAGAGTAGCTTTCTGGGAACCTGACTCTCCAATGCTTTGCACCGTGTGTTGAGAACAATGGGGTGTGCTTACTGATCTTCTTTCCAACTGATTTCTTCATATATCTGGAGTGATTTCATGCCATAATCTGAGTAATACTCTCACCTCTTGATACAGGACTATGCCCAGCTGTGGTCTGAGATTTCGTATTTGGGAAATAATTCGCTTTAGTTTTGCTTGGAGAATATTTGGGTCAAATGCCATCTTTCTTATGTTTTTCCTATCCACATTTTTTAGGAATTTTCTTTTTATATTATTCATAGTTCCCCAAGGATGTGTGTATTCTGTCAACAACAATGAATGCCATGAACTTTTACCATAAGGAACTGAAATATCATGGTAATCTAGTTTTCTTGGTAATTTAGCCCCATGGAATTCTCTCTAAGGAATGGAAATGCCTGGGAAAAACAGAATTCACATAAACTCTCATTATTTTCGAAGTTCATCTATATGTCTGTAGGGAACTTGATGAATTATCAGCCTCCAAATATAATTTACACTACTCAGGAATGAAAGATCACTCCATACTCAGATGCTTGATCCAGAAATAATAAAAGTAAAATTCTGTATTTGTTCCATTGACAACAAAACCTCGGTATAGTGCTAAAATACCATTGTGATCAGCACAGCAGAAAGGAATCAGGGTGCGGTTCTTTGACAGTTGAAGCCAATCTAAGCTGATCTGTTTTCTTTTTGTGGTCATCATCCCTCCGTGTCATCACAGGACTATTTATTTTATTTGGTTAGCTTTTTAGTAGTTGGTACCTGGATCTACCTTGCCAGGGAGTCAGAGAAAGAGCACATATACACATACAGTAAAGTGGTTGCACTCCATGGAATCACTTGTATGCATGCAAGGATCACAGAGTGAATGTAAAACGACAGCAAAGCCCTCTGGGCAAGAATGAGTGACATTATTTCTACTCTGACTAATTTTAGAAGTCCTTAAGTCTGTGTAGCAGTAATCCATATGATTAATTGGCCAATTCGGATAGAAATTAAGAAACATGTTTACTGAAGACTTGCTAAACCAGTCCTTCTCACTCTCTGGTATGAAATGCTCATCCTTGTATGAATGGAGCATTGCTTTAATTATATTGGAATAAGTAGAGAGAAAGGAAAACTATGAATGTCATATACAAATAGCTTGTGGAAGAGCAGCATTGTCTGTGTGAGAAGGGGCAACAAAATGTAATGGAAGAAGGAATTGACTAAAGTAGGAGTCTTTTGCAATTATATCCACACTATATGTATAAATATATTAGCAAAAACTCATCTCCTTACATGAAGTAATTATACCAGCTCCCCAAATGAGTGCGTATTGCGATCATTTAAGGAAGAAACAAAAATAAACAGGAGAATAGCAGAGGAAACTAGAATTTGGAAACACTTAGCACTCAGTGACTACATTTGAAATGGCCCACAAAGTGCAGGATAATGCCACTGTAAACTGAGCAGTCTAGCTAGAACTGCAGAAGTATTGCTGCCTATTTAAACTGTTCTGAGATTCTGTAAGGATGCAGAACAGGTCGTGTGTATAACTTAAAGCCACTTTACAGCTACATGAAGCAGCTCCTCAGGAGAGGCATGCCAACAGTTGCTATCAGCACAGGACAGGTTTCACTGTTGCACCCCGTCCCGCTTTGTGCATTCACAGACGCTACAAAAGCGGTGTGAGTGCGGCGAAATTCATCTCCTGGCAGATGCTGGATTTCTTTCCCAGGAGAATGACCCAGCCCCCTGCCTAACACAAATACAAACAAGGAGGTTTTTTTCCAACTGTGCCCTGCAAGTCAATACTTGCTGTTATGTAATTAAACACAGCGTTATCAGCTCACACAGGGTTTTTAATGGGGAAAAATAGTACATTTTAAGATCTGTGGCCAGATTCATCAGCACGCTTGACAGCTCTGTGCTGCTCCAATGACACACAACAATCTTAAACCTTCAGTAACTGATTGATTAAACCAGCTCGTTGCAGTATCATTGGAGCAGTGCAAACCAGCCAAAGCATACTCACAAAGCCACCTTCTTAGCTCTTATTTGAGGAATTTCTATCTTGGTCTAACTTAATTTCCAAAGTCTAAAAAAAATGAATTAATTAACTTCCAAGTTTAAAAGCTTGCCATGTATTTCTTGGGTAACACATTTGAAGAAAAAACACTACAGGATGCTTTCAAAAAGGTCTGTCTCATATAATTCTAAGCAAGTTTGTGTGATGTGGGTGATAGCTAGGTGTGAGGACCAGGACTAGGTGCCATTTGGGTGGGTCAGGAGCAGTAATTTAATTCAGCATGCCACGTGAGGTGGAAAGTCCCTCTTAAATCATGTCCAGTGAAATCTGCTTTATAGAATACGCAAAATGACACCCAGAGTCAAGTACAGCCTTGCTTTTAGAGAAAAATCTACGGGAAATAACCTCCTATCCTGCTATAGAGTTAGAGCAAAACAGGACGCAGAAGGATTTAGTGGGAAAGATGACTCTGCAAAAAAGGAAACTAAGCTGTATTTATAAAACAAGACTCGTGACCTCTCGGAGACGGAGAAGTCAGCCTGTCATTTTCTACCATGGTTAAATCACGCCTCGTGAATGATCAGCCTATTATTTCCAAAACTTTCAGGCTAATTTGCTATTGTGAAATGAAATTTCTTCAAATGAGACAAAAAGTATATTCCTCCTTCAGGACTGCACTCCGCACATGCCAAATCTGAAGTTATAAAACCAAGCTGTTTTGGAGTTCTGTGAGTATAAAACAGTACAAAAGGGCCTCTGACCAATTTTCTGCAAAGAAAACTGTTCATACTCATCCAGAAAAAAAAAAAATCAAAAATCCCTTGTGTTAAGGTCAAGTGTGGGAAATTTCAAGCCAAAATGTGAATCCCTGAGCATTAGAGAAGCAACGATGAGTTGAAACTGAAAGTCATTTTGGGAGGAAGAGCAGGAGCACTGACCTCAAAGTTCAGCCTGAATGTTGCCTCCACTGTGGGTCTGATACTCAAAACAGTCCACTGATTTTTCCCAAAAGGAACAGATTTTATTGAAATTGGAATGCTGGATCTCTGCAGCAGAGCTTTTCTGCGAAGTGTGGTAAAATCAGGCGGGAGGGGAGGGCTGGTTGTTTTGGATGGATTTGTATTCTAGAACAGCATTTTATAAATGTTGCTGCACTCCAGGATAAATCACTGTGCAAAACATTTTGTCTCATGGGATCCTGTTAGTGACTTTGCCTCAAAATTTCTGTTCTGCTAATCTGGCTAGAGAGGTATATTAACCCCTGAATTATATGAGGAAAGGGGCTTTGGGAAAACTGTTTAAGAAAGGAATTACAGTCATTCTTAAGCCTAGGAAGAGAAATACCTGTGTGAATGAAATACCAAAACACAGATGAAGTGACCTTTTCATGAAGCCATGGCCAGCTTTGCTCTCCATGCCCCATTAAGCATTGTGTGTGAATTTCCAAGCACACACATAATCTGAAAAATTCTCTTGTGTTGTCAAATGATTTGATGCTATCTAAATGCAAAGGATTTCTCAGAATGATGCATACTAAGTAGTGCTGAAATTTCCTGTTTACAATCCTATAAAACCAAACCCTGAGGTCTCTGCAGAGCAAAATATTGACTTTCAGGGGTCACAGAGCAACTACTGACCCATGCTGACATGTGAGGAATTACACTTGTAAATCCAAATATGGGATCTGTGTGTCACAGTTTAGCTGCACCAAAATGCACTAAAGTAAATTACAGCAAATATGGAAAAAAGAGTGATTAACAGCATGTCAGGAGACCTGCCCTCTAGATTCCATTGCTGGTACGGTCTGGGCCTCCTTTTGAAGAGCGAGACATGGAGACACCAGAGCTAGAAACCTAAACAAAGTACCCTGAGAGCACCAGGAACCACATCCCACTGATGAGGCCCAAAAGGATGTACTATGTCCAGTGGCAGGTAAATTAGCACATGATTTGTACCTTGTTTTAATGTCTGGGACACAGTTAAGTCTCACTGAGATCAACATTGATTGATTCAGCATCACTGAATCACAGTGCCACCAAGCTGGGGGGGACTGGCCGTGGGGGGTTGGACTAGATGATCTTTCAAGGTCCCTTCCAATCCCTAATGTTCTGTGAGTGTCCATCTGCTAGAGGGGAGGAAGACACTGCAGAAAGATCTGGATAGGCCGGGTCAAAGGGCAGAGGCCAACAGGATGAGGTTTAACAGGACCAAGGGCAGGGTCATACACTTTGGCCACAATGACCCCTTGCAGCTACAGACTGGGGGAGGAGTGGCTGGAGAGCAGCCTGGCAGAGAGGAACCTGGCAGTACTGGGTGACCACTGGCTGAACAGGAGCCAGCAGGGTGCCCAGGCGGCACGGAAGGCCAGTGGATGTCATTCTCCCCCTGTACTGGGCACTGGGGAGGCCTCCCCTCGAGTACTGGGGGCAGTGCTGGGCCCCTCACTTCAAGAAAAGAGATGGAGGGGCTGGAGTGTGTGCAGAGGAGCAACGGGGCTGGGGAAGGGACTAGAGAGACAGTCTGATGAGGAGAGGCTGAGGGAGCTGGGGGTGTTTAGCCTGGAGGAGACTCAAAGGAAACCTCCCTCTCTAAAACTTCCTGAAGGGAAGCCAGGAAACAGATGGAGCCTGAAGGGAGGTTGTAGTCAGGTGGGGGTCAGGCTCTTCTCCCAGGCAGCTAGAGCCAGGATGAGAGGGCAGGGCCTGAAGGTGCCAGGGTAGGGTTAGGTTGGCTGTTAGGAAGCCCATCTTCATGGAAAGGGTCGTCAGACCTTGAAATGGTCTGCCCAGGGCAGTGGTGGAATCCCCATCCCTGGAGATGTTGAAGGCCAGCCCAGCTGTGGCATTTAGTGCCCTGGTGTGGCTGCTGTGGTAATGTTAGGTCTTGGGCTGGGCTGGATGAGCTCAGAGGGCTTTTCCAGCCTCTATCATTCTGTGATTCTATGAACCATTGATATGTGTCAAACTGTTTTGAAACTAGTTCTGTTTCCTGGCTCCATAGCTTGCAGAGAAGCTGACTTAGAGCTTCATCCAGGCCCATTTTCCTGGCCAGCTGGTGTTTATTAATGGCTATTTATTCTTGTGCTTTAGTTTTTCACTTCTCCCTGCCAGTATTTATTTTTCTCTTCCTGTCTTTCAGCCCACGGTGTGTTTTATTTATAAAACAAGTTACCGGCAACTTTTAAGAAAATGTCCTATATAGACTGGGGAGCAGACTGACAAACTGCAAGTTAAATTAGCAACGCAGGACCTTCAAACAGGGATCCTGTCTTGTGGTAACTGAACAGCTAGTTAATTTGTTCTAGAGCACAGAACCACCAATGTAATTAGTATTAGAAAATCTTGGTGCAGCTTCTAACTCTTGACACTCACTGTGACATTGTGGAGGACACTGTGATGCACCGCACTGCAAGGTCTAGACAGGCTCTAATTCCCCTGTGGCATGAATCCTAGCAAGAACCCTTCTACTTCAGATCTGTAGCTTGACAGAGAATACTGTCAGTGCTCAAGTTTTTCCTAGATTCTTTGTTTTCTGGTAGAAATGCTTCTTGGGTTTATGTTTTCTTTTGATTTGTTCAAGAAAACCATCTGCCTTTTACATTCTGCAGAAGGTCTCAGATGAGGGAGTGTTTTCCTTTATGACTTTTGAATAACAAGTTTCCTTGATACAACCCACAGAGAGTGGCCTCATAATCTACAAACTCTAAAGTTCTCTAGATACTTTCTGTGTTTCCTCCCAGACTTCTAAGCCTTCCTTTTCCCATGCTGCATGAATGTCACACCTTTGCCCAGACCAAGGAGAAGCTTGGAGCTGGAAAGGCATAGCTCCTAATTTTCTCACTGGTGTAGCTTGTTTTGCATTTATGTCAGGCCATGGCATTAATGTTTAGAAAAGCCTACACATCACTGAAGTGTTATATTCTCTAGGGGTAGGCACGTTGTCTTACTGATGGCTCTCTCTGCTATAAGAGCATCACCAAACTTATGGTATAAGAGCACGGTACAAGCTGTAGCAGGGCTAAGTCCGCAAATTGTGCCAGTTTACATCAGTCTGGATGCAAATGTACATTTTTCTTTTAGCTTTGTTTTCACTGATTATTAGGATTTTTTTGTCTGCCTTTTTCTTCACATATTATCTCATCTTTCTAATCATTCTCATCTTTCTAATCAGTGTAATTCCAATGGACTCTTGAAAGGGGCACATGGGAGGATTTGAGATCAAGTGAGATCAGAACTGTCATCATGGGTTCCTTTCTATATAAAACACACACAATAAAAATTGGATTAGGAGCAAAATCCTAATATTTCAGATCCAGTAACGCCTACAGTCAAGGAAAAGTGTGTCCTCTGAAATCAGAATTCTAGTAAGTGTGTTCTGCATATTTGAAAAAGTGTATTCTGCATGTTGGCTTATGTTCAGGTATGACAGTACTTCTGTTGGTGGTTCTTCATTTATTATGACTCTATTTACAACTTTTTGAAGTTGATTTTCTGCCTAGGAAAACATTAAACTGACAGAAAATGGGAAGATGTTTCCATGTGTGTAAAAGAGGGACAATATAGGCAGCAGTGCTAATTCCCACTGTCCTGACACATGGGGAGAGTGGTCACGCACTGGAATGGGCTGCCCGGGGTGGTGGTTGTGTCCCTGTCCCTGGATGAGTTTAGAAGTCACTTAGATGTGGTGTTGGGGGATCTGGTTTAGGGGTGACCTTGTAGAGCAGGGTTGATGGTTGGACTCGATGATCCCAAGTCTTTTCCAACCTGAACAAATCTGTGATTCCATATAACAAGAAGCATCAACCCCCATATGGTGAGTGGGTCTTGCTGTCTGTATGAGTTCCCCTACTTTGACCTGCTAAAGAAGTTTAGTGCAGCTATTCAAATGTCTGTTGCACCTGAATGTAAAACAGATCTTGTGTTGGTAGTAATTGTCTAAATCATCCTTCAGCCTAAAATCCACTCATATTCCATGCTGCATGTCCAAATGTGTCTTTCTCCTCTGTAATAGTGTAAGAATATTGTTCTTTGTTCTCATTTCCTCATGAGGCTTAAGAGACTGAGTCAGGGATTATCTCCACAGAATCTCCCAGTTTTTAATGTTACTCGTCCAGGTTTGCTGACGTAGTAATGTCACTAATATCCAGGGAGATGCCTGCGGAACGAAAGGGGAGTAGCACAAGTAGTCGGGGGAAAAACGGAAGGAAGATTAGACATGATAGAAATGTTCTGTAATGTATCACCTTCGGGGGGCGGGGAAAAAGTACAAGTTGATTCCATGTTCTGGAAAAAGCAGAAAGATTTCTGAGGAACGGAAATATCTTTAAATAGTTACTGGTAGAACTGGACTGTAGAAAGCTGCATGGCTACGTCATCCTCTGCAGCACCATGTAGCTAAGGGTGTTTGAGAGAAGATGCCAAGGAACACCTCAAGGTTGATCATAGATATTTACCGTAAAAGCTGAAAAATATCTGCTTATTTTAAGAACTGACTTCAGCTTAGAAGCTTATGATGGAAAGATCAAAGCAGTCTCTTTTTTTTCCTCAATACCTTCTAGTTTTGTTCATCTCTACACCTATCTAGTTAGAATCACAACTCAAGGGATACTATAAAAACACATATTTTCAGGAATTCCACTGTAGTTTTGAGGTGAAGCTAATACTTCTAATATCTGGATTATTCCAGTAGCAGAAAAATACTGTAAGTGCAGTTTTAAACCTTAAGAAAGAGTAAAGAAGAATGAATAGATGTAAGGAAGAGTGGAAGATATAAAGGAAAAAAGAAATGCATGGCAAATTGCTTCTAAAAATCAAATCTTTATCTCATTGGCTTTGATCTCATAAGGATGCAGAACTGTTGGAGAGAGTGCAGTGCAGAGCCACAAAGATATGATGAAGGGAATAGAACACCTCCCTGATGAGGAAAGGCTGAGGGATCTGGGTCTCTTGAGCTGGGAATAAAGGAGACTGAGGGGTGACCTTGTTAATGTTTAGAAATAAGTGAAAGGTGGATGTCAAGAAGATGGAGCTGGCGTCTACTCAATGTCATCTAATCATAGGACGAGTGGCAATGGGTATCAGGTGGAACAGAGGATGTTCCACATCAATATGAGAAGGAACTTCTTCCTAGTGTGGCTGCCCGAGGGGTTGTGGAGTCTCCTTCTCTAGACACGTTTAAAACCCACCTGGGTATGTTCCTGTGTGACTTGGTCTAGGTGATTCTGCTGTGGAAGGGGATTGGACTGGATGATCTTTTGAGGTCTCTTCCAATCCCTAATGTTCTGTGAAAGTGAGATCTGATTTGCAGTTTGCTTTGTGGCTATACAGATATTTTAAAAGAAACTATTCTAAGAGGAATATATTTTCTGTCCTTAAATGATTTACTGTATTTAATGACTGTGCATATTTTCTTTGTCCCTTCCTATCCCTGAAATGATAAGACGGATCATTATCACGACAGGGGGCTCATTGCCGTTCCCAACCATCACATCATCTCTGGTGTATTTTGGCCTGTGATGAGCCACTAGGAATAAATAGCATTTCTTTTATGAGAGTGTTGGTACAAGGATGCATACGTGCTGTGCGTAAAGTTACTATAAGGTATGGGTAAATATGTATTACACGTCATAAATGCCAACGCATAAGGTGTTCTTTTTCTTAGCAGAAACCTTATGATCTTGCTGTGTTCAGCAGACACTGGTTTTCCTTTGTAAGAAGACAGGATTTGCCTCCTATTTCCTGTCAGTAGGGCTGAAAGAAGTCCTCTATTGTCACTGCATTAGGGATCTCGCCACTGATTGACTCAGTAGTTTATTCATCTCTATTGAAGCAGTTGAAAATAAAAGCAGTTTCTCTAGGGTACTCTTCTGCTCCCCTTCGAAAGCCCAATTCTAGACAACGTATGCAACAGGGACACAAACAATCATTGTGCTTTTAAGTTGTTTGCCTTCTGTTGCTGGAGTTAAATACGTTTAAATAGAGAGCTACCAACTTGAAACCTCCTATCTGTTCCTGTAATGAAGGCCAGAGGGAATTTAACCCTAATCATTTCCTTCTTTCCTGGAAGCAAATGAACCTGCTCTCAGTGAGGGTGTACTGGTCCTTACCAGCAAGAACGAACTTCAGGAAATTGCCACTTGACATTGGAGAGCATTGTGCGGATTCTACCGGCACAACCAGAAAATGAAATAGAGGCCCCAAGAGCAAAAGGTTCAATAATGCAGCTAGTCTGTCAAGCAATTGAATTTAAATAATGCTCCTATGCAAAACGCTAGTTACTAATTACTACGAGGAAAGAATTGTGCTGGAAGCTTTCAGCGCTTACTTGTTATGCTGTGGCAATAGTAGGAGATTGGCTTGGTCTTGCAGTATAAAATCCTGATCTCAAATGGATTTTAACCAAATAAATGAAAGGAGCAGAAGGGCTATTTGGAGTGGACTCTCGGAAACAGGAATTCAATACTCAGAAAGCTTAGGTGGTTTATATTTTCTCTAATAATAAAGACAAATGTTGACTTGTTTTTGTGACACAAGTAGGCAGACACTATTCTAAGTAGTGCTGAGCTCAAGTTGTGGCCCCTGTCCTAGGCATTTGGCTGTTGAGCCCACAACTAAGTCTTGACTGAAAAGACTCCTCGGTGGTGTTGAGCTGTTGAGGTCGTCCGTAAGCAAAAGCTTTGCAATGTAAGAAAATAACAGTGAAATCTTGATCGTTACATTAAATCTAGGGTCCAAAGCAAAAGTACCAATGTGAAAAGGTAGAAAACTCCAGAAGAAGTGGGGTTGGAAGGCTGCAACTGTGCAACATACAGGATCTACCCACTCTTAAATGTGCAGTGGTTGACAAACGCTCTCCTGACTGATGACTGCCTGACCAGCAGGTACTCGGTGGGTGCCAGCATCGGGCAAGGAGATCATGCTGGTGCTTAGCCTTGTAGCCTATAAATCCAAACTATCTTCTGTAACTATGAACAGAAATACTATTTTCTTACAAATGATGTCTTAGGGAAGTGATTGTCCCTGTGTACTCAGCACTAGTGAGGCTGCACCTTGAGTACTGGGTCCAGTTTTGGGCACCTCAGTACACAGAAGACATCGAAGGGCCAGACAGACTGCAGAGGAGGGCAACAAAGTTGGGGAAGGGCCTGGAGAATAAATCTGATGATGAGAAATTGAGAGAGTAGGGGCTGTTTAGTTTGAGGAAGAGGAGGCTGAGAGGAGACCTTCTTGCTCTCTACAACTATCTGGAAGGACCTTGTAGAGATGTTGGCACTGGTCTCTTCTCACAGGTCATTAGCGACAGAACCAGAGGGAAGGGCTTCAAGCTTCAAATGGGGAGGGTTAGACTGGACATGAGGGAGAAATTCTTCCTGGAGGGCGCAGTCAGGCCCTGGACTGGGCTGCCCAGGGTGGTGGTTGAGTCCCCATCCCTGGATGAGTTTAAAAGTTGGCTAGATATAGTGTTGGGGGATGTGGTTTAGGGGTGACCTTGTAAAGTAGGGTTGATGGTTGGAGTTGATGATCCCAAGGGTGTTTTGTAACCTGAATGATCCTATGTCTGATCTTTCTTGCATAATGTTGGTCTGTGAAAACAAACCCAAAAGTGGATGAGTAAAAGATGTGGCTGAGAATTAGGGTTAAATTTAACTTCATGAAATAAAGCAACTAATGTTTAGTTTACATGTGTTATGTAATTGAGACTATTTATGTTTCATCTGTGCCTTTAAACATCTGTTTGTCTATCACACTCAATAGTTTTTCTGTGCTTTGGCTGTTAAAGTATTTAATATCCTACAAGTTTGAAATTATTAACGTATAAAAATAGCTGAGTTTAACGTAGAGGCATCCTGTTAGCTGTGGTTTTCCTGTATGAAGGAAGGGGTGCAAACACGATGTGGCTGAAGAGGTACACTAGCAACAAATACAAAGAAATAAAATGGAGTAGGAGGGTTGAGATTTGAAAGCTGGGATGTCAGATTACGTTGTGTTCCTCAGACAGTGAATAAGCTGCAGCACTGCATGTGGGTAAGGCAGCAGGGATAGCACTGTAGTGTTACTGGTGTTAAGGAAAGGAAGAATAAAAACATGCAGTAGAAAAATAAAATATCAAAACAAATACATGAAAAGGTGGGTGTCGGGAGGATGGAGCCAGGCTCTGCTCAGTGTCATCTAATGATAGGCAATGGGTGGTAGCTGGAACATAGGAGGTTCCACATCAGTCTGAAAAGGAACTTCTTCCCGGTGAGGGTGACGGAGCCCTGGCAGGGGCTGCCTTCCAGTGTGGGTTGTGGAGTCTCCTCCTCTGTGTGACTTGATCTAGGGGATCCTGCTGTGGCAGAGTGATTGGACTGGATGATCTTTTGAGGTCCCTTCCAATCCCTAATGTTCTGTCATTCTGGGCCTGTCACTGTTGGGAAGAATAATCTTCAGTTTTTATACTGCTGCTGAAACATATTTTAACAAATTCTGTATAGATGTTCTTTTAGTAGCTTTTTCAGTATTCTGTGACAGCTACAACTTATTTTCCACTGCTGTATTCAGTACAGGTTTCCCATTTATCCCTAATGTTCTGTGATTCTGTGATGCTTATAGTATCTGCACAGCTCCTGAGCATGAATTCATGATAAGAGTTTCTATTTTTGAGAAATGTTTTACAGTTTATTCCACAGTTCATTGTTGTTGGAAGGAGCCTTCAAAGGCCATAAGGTTCAAAAGTATTTTGAGTGTATTAAGAAAATGTAACACTATTTGACATGAGCCTGGAGCAGAGATGAGTGAAAGGAACAAACTGTCTAAGGAAGCCCAGATTTACAATTTTCGTTTTCCCACACTTCTGAGAACTGATTTCTTTCCATTTCTGGAGAGCACCACCTGTGCTAGACAGTTGTTTTTTTAAGTGATCTCAGACCTGCAATGAGATGGCAGGTTCATGTCATTTCCAGCTGTATACTCTGATTAAGATTTTGCTGGTTTTGCTGCAAAACAGGTGCTGGTAATTCCAGCTGGGACATGTGGAGTATGAGTGGCATTTAGGCCTTTTTTGGTGCAGGGTAGTCTGATCATTACATTAATAATATTTGGTCAATAGAGTCAGTACCAAACCTTAGAGCAATATTTTTCTTTGGTTCTCTAGAAAACAGTTGGTTCTGCCTGGGGACTTCATTAGAGGGAGCAACAGGACTTATTTTTCCTGCTAGTTCTTCAGGAAGAAGGGATCCTCATTATCAATTTTTATTATGAAAAAGCAAGGGGCAGGTTTGAATACCACAAAGAGCCACACTTCAAGATGATGCACTATCATCTTCAAGATATGGCTGAGGGATTACAGTAGTATCTGTGGTAATAAAAGAGGTATAAGTGTTATCAATTACATGCATATGCTTGTGTATGTATATGAAGTCTTGGTGACCTTTAATTGACTGTTTTAACAAATATGGAGTGTCTTGGTTGTGCTTGTTCTTCTCAGGGTGGAGATGGTTTTTCAAGCCATGACATGGAGTTAAGTGTGGATTATCATATATTTTGCAGAAGTCTCTTTCACTGTCCATAATAAAATACATGGATATTGACTGTGCATTATCCTGCAGGTGGCTGAGCAACAAGGATGGAGAAGGGACTGGAGAGTGAGGCTGGTGGGGCTGGGGGTGTTTACAGAAACACAGAACTAAGAATCACAGAACATCATGGATTGGAAGGAACCTCAAAAGGTTATCTAGTCCAATCCCTCTGGCACAGCAGGATTACCTAGACCAAGTAACACAGGAACGTGGCCAGGAAGGTTTGAAGCATCTCCAGAGAAGGAGACTCCACAACCCCTTCCAGTGCTCTGTCACCCTCACTGGGAAGAAGTTCCTTCTGATATTTATATGGAACCTCCTGTGTTCCAGCT
>JAOXOE010000001.1:114733477-114750009 GCA_028565055.1 Phoeniculus purpureus
CAGTGCTCTGTCACCCTCACTGGGAAGAAGTTCCTTCTCATATTTATGTGGAACCTCCTATGTTCCAGCTTACACCTATTGCCCCTCCTCCTATCACTAGATGACATTGAGAAGAGCCTGGCTCCATCCTCCTGATACCCACCCTTCAAACATTTATGGTAGTCGATTAATTGCCAAGGCTCCAAATTTTATTTCAGTCAGGAAAGCTGCAAAATGCTCCTTATACTTGCATATTCATATACTTCAACAGGCACAACGTTAAGTCTGCTTAAACACCTTCTTCGCTTGCGTCTGCAGTGATTTCAGCTCACCAGCTCCAAGTAGCACCCTAGCCAACAAGGTGACATTGTTTATTTGCAGGGTAGTAAGCAGACTGAAGAGACTCTACTAGACTCTGCTGCAGGTGACAACCCTTCATAGGCACCACTCTGTAACAGAAAACGCATATACATCTACCAAGATGTGGGTTGGTTATTCTGCTGCACAGCTCTACGGACAAAAATGCAAACATTTGCAGGTAAATCGTCGTAATAGTATTTTATAAGGTTCTGGCCTGGGTCAACCCAAAGAATGCTTGGAGATCACAGGTACAATGGCCGTTACCCCATCTGCATCTGGTCGTGTTGTTTCAGAATTTAAAACAGCTTTAGACAGTTATGCTCTACACAGGTGAAAGCAATGCCTTACCAACTGGCTTCAGAGTAAAATACCAATCTCTTACCTGCTTCATTTACTAGCACAGACATAGTCACTGATCTGCTAGACAGTAAATGACCTGTCAGAGGAACAGTTGAAAACAATAAAACCTGAAACCATACCAGCTTAAATTAGAGAGTAACATCTAGCTACAGCACTGAAATAAGGCCCTGCACATTTATAAGCAGATCAAGGAAGACTACCATATAGCTCAGAGGTAAATCAGTACTAATACAGCTTAGACTGCTAGCAAAATGCATACCCTTTAGAGCTTGTTACTTACAAGATTCACTTTGAATTTTGCAAATCATTTACTTTAAAAGCATTCCAGGGCTCCTCAGACAGCATCTCCTCTTCTTAGCTCTCTTCCTCAGCTTTGAAAGCAAAGTCTAGTGACCACTAAACAGCAGGGTATAAAGGGTTTCACTCATTTTTAGGGAGTCTGTTGAGCGCACTGTCAGATAGCTTTCAAAAACTCAGAGCTACTGTAGGCTGTACACGTCTGTCTCTTATAGACCTCTGACATGCCTGTCTCTCATAAGAAACGCAATCAGAATCATAGAATATGTTGGGCTGGAAGGGACCTTTAAAGGCTATCTAGTCCAACCCTCCTGCAGTGAGCAGGAACATACTCAATTAGATCAGGTTGTTCAGTCTCACCTAGAGCATCCCAAGGGATGGGACCTCCATGACCTCTCTGGTCATACACACTGGAAAAATTCAGAACACAGAACTGCCCTTTACACTAATATTTCAGAATAAGACTGTATCTTACAGAACCGCAGAAGCTGTGCAGGATTTCCTGCATTTAGGACCACAGATAAGGAAATACAAGCTCGTATATCTGGATAAAGTTTAGGATAATTAAAGCCATCAGCCCCTGCATGAGGAAAAAAGAAATCAACATCAAACTACATCAGTTCTTTCTAAAAGAGAAAGATTAGTCTGTCTCAACTCCCCTCTGTTACAGCATATTTTGAATCAGTACAACACAGTAGGCAAAGTGAACACATTGTTTACTGATTTAAACCATTAAAAAAACAAGAACAATAAAAACAAAGGTTGATGTTCAAGTGGTTAAGACCACAAATCAAGATGATGGTATAGCTGTTGCTTCTCTTACTCCTTCCCATTACAAACAAGTTTATAATAAAAAATATATAAATAAATTGAGAAGTTGCATAAAACTAGCTTTCCTATTACATTTCATTTTTAGGACAGTATACCAACCTTAGAATGCAAAAGCAAGCAATATACAAGGTCCCATTTGCTGTCAGAAAGGAAGTTGATTGCAAGATCTCAGGTAGCAGTTTGTGCAAATAATAGTCAGGTTTTCGTTTCCTGAGAATAGCTGCAATCTGAGGGAGGAGGGAAGAAAAAAAAAAAAGGAGGGGGATAAAATTTAATTTGATTAGGCTCTGTCACAAATTATAAAGGAAAATAAAAAAAGGAAAATGAGTCATGCCCATCTAAGTAGTAAATCAAAACCTGTTAAATTTGCTGGGTTTATGAACAATACCTAAAGCATTGTCTCTGAACTTCTTCCAGCTGTTAGGATATTTATACCAGGAAATACATTAAGCAGTCCTAAATGGGAAGTATAGGAGGACTTTTATTACTTTGTTACTGTTGGCTGTAACAGCCAGAAGCATTGTCTGCCAGATACCTAACTTGTAATACATGATCAATTTACACCAAGTTTTGTCTTCCAGACAACTGGACTGTCACATAATTAAGGTCAGAATATCACTGAAGTAATCAAAATACAGGCCTTATATACTGTCTGTGAAATGATTACATACTTCTACAAGTTTTCTATTCCAACAAACTGCAAGTCCTTCAAAAAATGCTCAACATCTGCTCCAGGAAGAACACATTTTATAGTAATTGTATGCTCTTATACAAAGAACTGTCTACAGAAGAAAACAGGCTGGAAAGAACACATACACTGAGGTGCTTGAGCGGGTCCAAAGAAGGGCAACAAGGCTGGTGAAGGGTCTGGAGAACAAGCCTTGTGAGGAGTGGCTGAGGGAGCTGGGGCTGGTTAGTCTGAAGGAGGCTCAGGGGAGATCTTATAGCTGTCTACAACTACCTGAAAGGAGGTTGTAGAGAGGTGGGTGTTTATCTCTTCTCCCAGGTAACAAGTGATAGGACAAGAGGAAATGGCCACAAGTTGTCCCAAGGGAAGTTTAGGTTAGACATTAGAAAAAACATCTTCATAGAAAAGGTTGTCAGGCCTTGAACAGGCTGCCCAGGGACAGGATTGAATAGCCATCCCTGTGCATGTCTAAAAGTCATGTAGATCTGGAGCTTAGGCACATGGTTTAGTGGTGCACTTGGTTCAGCTAGGTTAATGGTTAGACTCTATGACCTTAAAGGTTTTTCCCAACCTAAATGGTTCTATAATTCTATAATAACTGCAGAGATTGAGGCATTTTAATGTTAAGATACACATTTCATAAAGAACAGTTAATGACTCTGACACTGAAGGTCCTTAAACCTTCTGTCCACTGAAATTCTGCAACTATATGGTGGGAAGGTGTAGAAAATCAGGATCTTCTAAGGTGTGCAGAGGGGGAAGACAAGAAACAGCAGGCAATTTGAAGCAAGAAACTAAAATTTTCACTTGAGAGTGGCTGAATGCTGGAAGAGGTTGCCTAGTCTGAAGAAAAGAAGGCTGAGGAATTAGATGTAATTTCTGTCTACAACTAGCTGAAAGGAGGTTGTAGCAAGGAGTGGTTTGGTGTCCTCACAGCATTACAGAGTCATTTAAGTTGGAAAAGGCCTTTAAGATAATCAAGTCCAACCAGTAGTCACGCCCACTCGGTAAGCCATGTCCCTAAGCTCCGTATCCACACAACTTTTAAACCCAGAGATCATGATTCAACCACCTCCCTGGGCAGCCTGTTCCAATGCCTGATGACCCTTTAAATTAACAATTCTATGATTCTATGCTTAAGTGATTGCAGATTACTGGAGATGCTAGAAACTCACTAGAAAAGGCCCTAAGCAACCTCATCCAACTGGCCCTGCTTTGAGCAGGAAGCTGGGATCACATCATCTCCCAAGCTCCTCCTAACCTGCATGATCCTATGATTCCACAAAATTTTTCTTTGGATGCACCAGGAGACATAATGCTATTAAAAAGAAAAAAAAAATAACATATCATCTTTATCTGCACTGATCTTGCAGGGAGTCTCAAAACTGGCAGGAGCTTTCAATCAATGCTTAGAAAAGTTCCAAAGAGAACGAGCTCCATACTGGTGGTGTCGATGAAAGACACCCTGTGTTGTATTGGTAGTGGCAACAGCCCTTGAAGTTTATGTTTCTCAATATAAAAATATGGGGGAGGGAGCTGGTCTTCAGAAACACAGTCCACTTGTACTGAATAGCAAGTAGATAGTTTAGATTCTCAGGATGGCCAACGATTCTGCTAAAACTAACCACGGGAACATTCTGCCAAAATCTATTTCCAAAATAAAGCTTGAATGAAGGATTAAACAGAAAGACATGCATGAACAAACTTCTGAAAACAGTTTTATGTATTACTTAATCAAGTGTCCGGACTGCTTAAACCATAATGGATTAGGCAATAATGCAATCCAGATAATCTTTTTGTTGAAGGGAAGTCTTAACGGAGACTAAACACCAGATCACTAGTTACTACCTGCTCAGTTGTATGAAGGTCATGAACACTTAGAGCATAGAACTTACACCTGAAACGTGAAGCCTTGCATCCTGAGACCAAAGTGTCAGAGGCACAGCAAGAAAAAAAAACCGGTATCTTATAAAATCAAGGTAAGCAAAATTACTTCTATAGCTTCTTCAACAAGCTTTAGACTAATACAAAAGTCTGCTTTCCGTTCTCTTCACTGTTTTACTCCCAAGGGAAAAATAGAGAAGAACCAGGAATGACACACAAAACAGTCCAAAGAAACAATACTCATGATAACTGAATGAGTCGTTCATGTAACGGCAATGGAGCTTGATCCATGTCCACCAAAAAAACCCCATACATTATAGAATATGCTAATGATTTTCAAAATAGGCATCAGCTAAGCTAAATATGGTGTACAGCTAAAAAAAGGCAAGAGCAGACTAAAGAGCAGGCTCTCCTCCACCAACAACAATGTAATTACATTGAAAAAATAGTAGAGATACTTCTGGACACCACTTTGCTCACTCCTTCAGCTTCAAATAATTCAGAAAAGTACTACTAAAGTTGAGGCAGGCAAGACATGTTATGAAATCTGTCAGACCGCAGCAGTTCCTGCTTCTCAACAGGATGCACTTTGCTCAAAGTAGGGGACACTAATAAAAGCCAAATTCTTGCAATAAATGCACTGCTCAAGGCTTAGAAGCAGGTATCAGTAGCAGGTAGCAGTGTGGAAGAAAGCATCACAACAACCTTTTGTGGCGAGCTAACAGTCTCTGTGAAGATGATAACAGATATATCAGAAGGACTTTAAGTTGCCTGAGACTCCCTGTACAGTCAGACAGAAATTAACATCTCATTGACACTATGGTCTCAGCTCTCCAGCTACAAAGGAAGCATACAAATCCTGGGACACCTTTATGTAGAGCCATCTGCATCAGGACCTCAGCTGATAGCGGTAAAAGTTTTGGATGTCATTCACAAGACTAAGAACTGCAATTCTGAGTCTGCTCACTGATCTGAACAGTTAACTACTATGGATCCAGGAATGGCCAAAACCAGCTCCATACCTCCTGTGACTCTTGTCACCCTTTCTCCACAATTTCCAGTTTCACTCTTCTCATTTTGAGGAGTGACAAGAATTTCATAAAATAAATCCTTCAGTGCTTACAAATGACTGTAGTTGTTCAGCTTTAATAAAACAATACAACATGTTGACAACACGAGTGGAGCAGCCACAAGTGTCTGCTGCTGTACAAAACCCTGACACACTACTGCCTCCCCTCAACCTCCTGCTCCCTCCCCCAAACCTCCTAACCCAGCAGTTTAGCTGTAATCCAGGAAATAAAAGCAATACATTCCTCACACCATACTAAGATCCTGAGTTTATGGCAGAGAAAAGCACAATCCACTTCCAGTATGGCCAGTCCTTCCACTTTGTTTCTGAAGCTATGGTGTTTCTCTGGCCTATTACATTTTAAGAGAAGAAGACCCGCCCCCAACTCCATGGAATCAGGGAGAGCTGACCCAGGGTTCACTTATTTATGACTTCTCATGGTAGGCCACAGCAATGCAGCCTCACCTACCTCAGGGTGAAGAATGTTCCTGCATCTCCTTTGACTAACAACAGCTTAGGAGCACATCCCACCTGCAGCAGCTTCCTACTCTGGCTTTTAATAAACACTGAGTCACTCTAAAATCTTCTATTTCCAAAGCACTCAACAACCTGGCCTTAGGATATTTAAAAGGACTGCACATCTCTCTGGGATAAAGACTATCATTAACAACTCCACCCTTCAACTGAACTTGCATTTAACCAAGACAACCCTTCCCTGTACAGCACCACCTTTACTTTAAAAAAAACAAACAAAAAAAAAACTTCACAATAAATAAATAGATCAGTAAGACCGTGAAATAAAGTTTCAGAGATACTGCCAGCTATCACTGACTACACCATTTTCTGTTCCAGATATGGCTTTCACTTCTCCTTTACACATGTACTGTATATTATTCATTTTTTTAAAAAAAGACAAAGCTGTAAAAATCAAAGCATCACCCAAAATACACCAAATACACCACAAACATTCTTATCACATAAACCAATATGCTTCTCACTGACATTTAAAGTAACACATTACAAGTTTACTCACTGCAGATACAGAATATATCCAAGTTTGGGCCTGGAGAATAAATCCTATGAAGAAAGACTGAAAGAGCTGGGGCTCTTTAGTTTGAAGAAGAGGCTGAGAGGACACCTTATCTCTCTCTACAACTACCTGAAAAGACATTGTGGAGAGGTTGGTGTTGGTCTCTTCTCACAAGCAATTACTGATAGAACAAGAGGGAATGCATTCAAGTTACAACAAGGTAGGTTTAGACTAGATATTAGGAAGAATTTTTTCACAGAAAGGGTGGTCAAACACTGGAATAGGCTTCCCACGGAGGTGGTTGAGTCACCATCCCTGGATGTGCTGAAAGATCGTGTGAACTTCTAAGATAGGGTGGATGGTTGGACTTGATGATCCCAGGGGGTCTTTTCCAACCGAAGTGATTCTGTGAAGTTTGAAGTACTTGTCTAGCATTAAAGATTTATTTATTTATTTATTCATTTAAGTCAGGGCAGAGTATAACCACTCCCTCTACTTTAATTTTCAAAAATTCCAAGATACCTGGAAAGTAATAAAAAAAACTCGTATTTCAAAAAATAGAAGTGACTTTTCCTATGACCACACTACATTTTATGCACAAAAAAAATCCTCAACCCTTAAGCAGTAGTAATCTGCAGATGTAGTTTTTATTTGCCTGATGTAAGCATAAAAAAGACTTCAGCACTTGTTACCCACAGTCCACACAAGCAGCTGAGCTGTTTGCCTGTAGCCTTTGCAGCCCTTCCTGCCATTTACTTCCCCTTTCCGTGCAAAACAGAACAAGCAGAGCTCAAGCCACCAGAACTCTAGAATTAGGATAGTGCATCCAGCTTTGTCAACATTTTGCATATAATACAGCCCACTAATGAATCCTGCCTTTCCTAATCTCCCACAAGAAATACTTTCCTAGATGCCCAAGCACTCAACAACTACAAGCAAAGGGGAATTTGGAACAGATCACAGAGTGCTACAGGGCAGACAGCCTATTTGTCTAAAGCTTTTCGAATTTCCTTATTTCCTTCTATTTGCACCTGCAAGTTCTAGCTCTTGCTCTCCCTTCAGTCCAGTATAGTCTGCAGAAAATACACATACATTGCAGAAGAAACAAACGAATCACAGACAAACAAAGAGGACTGATGTGGGGGGGTGAAGGATGAAGCAAAAAGAATTCTAGGTATTTAATCTTTAAAAACATAAACAGCAGAGCTAGGAGAAAAAGGTACCAGGGAACATTTCAGGAAAAAAAATGCTGAAAAGAATGGATTAAATTATATGAAAAATAGATATATTAAAATATTAAGAAATGATTAGTCAGAAAATTCTGAAGTATTCAAATACCATAATACAGGCATTAAAGGAAGTTTTAATATTTAAAATGCCTCTCTCTACTTTTCCAGTGATCTGAAAACCTGTAAGGAAAAATTACAAGTCTCTCCTACATGCAAGCTAAGTTTGATTTAAATGACAGCCAAGTAACTTCTATGTAAGTGTGTGCCAAAATGTTGAGACAGTAAAGATTCATAGCATCAAATCTAAAGAATTAGTAGTAAAAGCAAAGATAGCTTAAGAAAATTATCACTGTATTTCTTGTTGTATTTGCTTCATCTTCTCACAAGTTGTGTTTCACAACTAAACCACAGGAGAGACCATTAAACTATACAGTCTGTGTCTCACTGGATATTAATTATGAGGCTAAGTATATGTGCATCTGGGTGGAATTTAGACCACTCACAACATCACAGTGCTTGGACAGACTTTTGCATTCTCCAGTCCGACAGGGCAAAAACATCACTCTTTAGAAACACCTCTAAGTGAAGAACTGATTTGATTGAGTATACCCCATTTATCTTTGTGTGACATCTGTATACACACACGGGGCAGGAGGGTTAAAAGCCTGCCAGAGAAAGCCTTTTCCAGAGAAGACAATTCTGGCTCCAAACACAGTTATTTTGGTACTAAGAATGTCGCATGGTAAAACCTATTGAACAAGTTACGTCAAGCATGAGGAAAAGACTACTTCCTTTCCACACCTCAACACTGATCCAGCACTGCCCAGTGTCCCATTACCACCTGTGGGAAGACTGAAAACAGAAAGACTCTGACTTACTAATAAAAATAACTTATTTCCTCACTTCAGGGAACAAAGAGCAGGATTAACACATACAGACCACAACAAAAGACATGATCACAAACCTATCCTCCAAAATCCCCGAGTACACAAACACAATAATGATTGCCTCATCAGCTGATCATCTGTTACACACATAGACCATGCTTGAAGATTTCTCCTGGCCATCAACCCAATGTAAACTGAACAGAGGTTTATTGTGTAATGATAATTGATATTTTCCCTTGTGGTTTAAAACAAGATCTCTTTTACCTCTCAATGAAACACTTTGGCCATTATCATCTTAGGAGAGATAGAAAGAAAATGTTCTCTCATATATATATATATATATATGGAAAATTATTTAAATTCACTTTTTTCAAAAACAGGCCACTACATACCTAAGACTGACTTAATGCAAATAGGAATGAGAGTAGAAGGAAGAAATGTGGTTTTAAACACTATAATATGAAGGAGACTTGGAAGGAAGATACAACCCTTCAAATCAAATGCAAACATTCCTGAAGTAATGCACTAGTCACTTGAAGAATAAACACTGATAATGATCTGAACCTTAAGACCTGCAATATTTCATTTCTGAAGCATTTAAAAAAGCCTGCTTGTCTACAAATAGACATAAAAATATTTTCTCATGTTAAGTACACACAATTCCATTTTGACTCTCCAACTTGAGAGCGTAACTATGAAAAATCAGTCCACCCAATTCAGAGTATCGTCAGCTTGCAGACACACATTAATGAAGTCCTTCCTTTTTTTAACTTAAGTCTTTACGTGTAAACTTTAAGCCCTAGAGAATTAAGAAATCAAAATTGATTTATTCTGTCTCAACAATGGCAAGAGTACATGCATTTCCAACACCATCTTTAAAACATAGCAATACAGTGTAGTGCAAGGCTTTGAGCGAGGTTATCAATGTGTTCCAGCAGAAAAGGAACACAAGACTCAAAAACAAGCTTTCCCATGATCACAGGCACCAGTCAGGCCTGATTATTTTAATGATATGTCATGTAACGCCTACAAGTAGTCATCATTCAACTGCAATAACCCGAGCTTCACCTCCAGTTTCCTCAGTCTTCACCCTACATGCCTGAACCAGGCACTTGCAAAAGGATGGTTTGACTTAATGAATGTGTTCATGGGCTGACCAACATACACAGCCTGACAGGTTACATGAGGCTACAAAACCACAGACCTTGCACCAGCTCTGCCTTGGTGTACACAATTTCTCCCTCTCCACCATTACATCATCATTTCCTAAATTTTACCAAGTATATGGCTTTAACTGCACAATCCCTCCCTCACATTGTAGTGAAACTGGCCAGTGCGTACAGCACTGATTAACAGAAACTAAAAAAAAAAGCACTGCCATCTCTCTTTCTTGTACAATATCCAAAGATCAAACACATAATACAAACTTCTATAAAAAACAAACCCCAAAAAAGAACCCCTGTAGAAATATTTGGAAGCATAGCCATATCTCCAGGAAGGCTGAGTTCTGTGACATTTGTAAAAGTAAGTATCTGGAACATTTAGGCACTTTTAAAATGCAAATTTAAAGATGATCAACAATGCTGTGTAGATACAAATTTAAGGTTTACATAATACACATGCTTCGCACCGCTAAAAAGTTATCAAATTCCCTTGGCTTAAGTCATGTGTGCATGCTAAAAGCAAAGCAATCCCAAGTATCTAAATCAGTTAATACCTAAGGTTACTCAAGCAGGAAGCAGAGCTTCAGAGTGATGTCAGATTTTTTCATAATTATATTCAATCATTTATATGTTCTTTTATAACTGTTCGTGACTTTGTATGAATTTTAAAAGAATGTTAGTTCTTTGCTTTACAAACATCATTTTTAACCACTTTGGAGTAACAATCTCAAAATGCCCTCAGGTAGTATATGAGTTTTGAAAGATACTGTTATCCCAATCAGCATTTTGTTTCTCACACCTCCTCTTAAACATTCAGATTTGTTGTTCTTCAATTAGTGGGTCCCCTCCCTGATTTTACAGGTTAAAAAAAAATCTGGAAGCCAGATTTTGTATTTTGTATTTTGTAGGTCAGAGGTAGGTCTGAGGAAGAGCAAGTGCCTTCCCTATCCCTTGTGAGATGCTATATGAGGATCAGTGTCAGGGGTTGGAATGTTTTGGTTTGGCTTTTTTAAAATTTTCCATATAATCTACTCAGCTAAAAAAAAAATAAAACACAGCACTTAGTTAACTCTTTGAATGCCATCTAAATTGCCTTCAATACTGGCATCACTGTCATTCTGTGACAACTTATCTCATCACTTGTTTCCCTTGTACTCAGGTGAGTAGAGAGCTATTTTTCATTCTCCTGGAAATGTCTAATTCAGTATAATTTCCAATTCTTTTCCTCCTACTCTAAAATTCTTGTGTAGTACTATACAGCTTTACCAGCTTAAGAGATTTACGCCTCCTGGATAATCAGTTCCTTTAATGATTTTTGCTGGTTCCTGGTATTTGTAGTGTCTTCACCAAAATCTTTGCTCATCAGTCAAGGCTGGAGCTTTCCCTAGCTTTCAGCACTACTGTGACACATACTCTACATTATTCCTTGCATCTTGGAAAATAAAGTCTTCAGTCCACATGAATTCATTAACTGGTTCTTTCAGAACTCTCAGTATTTCAGCAAAAACTATGAAAGAATTTTACTGGTCTAGCCCAAAATTCACCTAATAGCAGAATGATCACAGCCTGGGGTGAAAAGGTCACAGACAAGATTCCTACTTTAGTAACATCTGAGCTCATTTTTGTCATATTCAACCCAGCTTTCAGAAGAATCTAAAGGCAAGAGCACACCCACCCACGTCATTCATAACAGAATAGAGAGACACAGAACATTACATGGATATCATCCCAACATAACACCCAAATCCCCAGCAGCACAGCAACTCCAGGGTCCTGACAAGAAAGGTGTTTCTTTTTGGCCTGTCCCAGAGATCCAAGCTGGCACAAAGAAGCTTATCCAAGGGTACAGATAACATCCTTCTTAGTCTCCCTACGCTACTTTCAAATACATAATGGTTCACAGCACAAACAAACAAAACACACATTGTAATAGACCCAGCTACTCTGTACTATTTTAGAATATGAGGGCAGTACAGCCTTGTCAAACACCTCAGAAAGACAACACATGACAACACTGCCAGATAAGACAGGGTCTGGTTTAGTGTTAGCTGCCTCCACAGCTTTGCTCAGGACCAGTCTAATGACTCTCACTAAGAGAAACCACACGTGAAGCAAGCCTGAAGCAGCAGCAGTGGCATGGTCAGCATGTACCATCCATTTTTGGGGCCATCCTCTGGCCCTATCCTACAGCAAGGTACACTTAGCCAGGAAAGTAACACACTTCATTCAGTTCCACTTCCATCTCTGACTGGTGACTATCTTTCATCCACAGAATCAGAAATTATCAATTAGTGCAATAATTAGGTCTTTTCTTGTTGTTACCTCTAGTCAATGATTTAGCTTTGAAGAGACCTGCCAGCTGCCATGTGTGTTACTACCTGGCCCATGCTTTACTCGTAGCAGCAGCAAGAAAAAATATCTTTGACTTGTGCAAATTCTAAGAGCACCTATGTCTTTAAAATTACAGTGCCACCCCACAGAGCTTACAAAATAAACAAAGCAGATTAAGAGAAAGAATACACTCAAAGGTCAACGAGGGTTTAGGAATACAACAGCAACTGGAATCACAGAATCAGACTCCTTTACTTTAGGTTGGAAAAAACCTTTAAGATCATCACATCAAACCATCAACTTAACTGCACAAAGACTATCAACAAACCATGTCTCTAAGCTCCAGATCTACACCAGTTTAAAACACACAGAGGGATAGCAATTTAACCACCTCCCTGGGCAGCCTGTTCTAATGCCTGGTGACCTTTTCAATAAAGAAGTTTGTCCTAATGTCTAACCTAAACTTTCCCTGGTGCAGCTTGAGGCCATTTCCTCATGTCCTATCACTAGTGACTAAGGAAAAGAGACCAGTACCCACCTCTCTGCAACCTCCTCTCATTTAGTCATAGAGAGAAGTTAAGTTTTCCCCTCAGCATCCTTTTCTTCAGACTAAACAGTCCCAGCTCCCTCTGCTGCTCCTCAGAAGACTTGTTCTCCAGACCCTTCACCAGCCTTGTTGCCCTTCTTTGGACTCACTCTATTACTGAGTGAGTGGCCCAAAAATGAAGGCAGTAAATGAAGTGAGGCCTCACCAGTGCCCAGTACAGGCGTACAATCACTTCCCTGCTCTTGTTGGCCACACCGTTTCTGATACAAGCCAGAATGCCACTGGCCTTCTTGGCCCCCTGAGCACACTGCTGGCTCCTATTTAGCTGATCAATCAATACTATGAAGTAGCTATCTGCCAGCCACTCTTGTAGGTAGGCAAAGAACCTTTCTGACGTATAAAGAAGCAAATGGCTCCTAAGAATCCTGAAGGCTATTACAAGCACAGAAAGAGGCTGATATGAAATATAAAAAAAAAAAACCAAAATAGGCATGAAAAGAACAGCAGAAAACAAAATGAGTATGAAAAGAGCATAAGAGTAAATTCAGTGCAAGAAAAAAAAGATTTAAAAAAAAAACCCAAATCCCAAGGATCATTTTTAAATGTCCTGGAATAGCAGAACATATCTGTTCTGCGAAATAACTGACTGAACCTTTCCCCAGTCCCGAGGACACATAGAACAGACCCACTGGCACCCGCACTGCCTTAGGCCTGGTGCTCATCTCGTTTATGCCAGCTGATCTTTCTGGGAAAGAGGCATGTGGAGTCAAAGCCAGGAGCAAACTAGTAACAGTCAGTGTGAACCATGAAGGGGCCAGCACTCAAGCTGTTGCCTGGCTGCATCATTTAGTGGCAGAGGCACATGAGGTGAAAGAAGGGCAGCAGATGTATTCTTAACATACCAAGGCAAGCATGTTTTCAAAAGTGTAATTATAAGGTTTATGGAAGATCGCTTGAGGTTTCTCTTGGATATAGTGGCGTGCCGTAATATTTGAACATGGGGGGGGGGGGGGGGGGTTAAAGTGTGTCTCACAAGATTTACACATTTGGTCACTTGGTTTCCGAAATACAAGCAGTCTTAATCACAAAACAGGCATTCCTGTCTGCTTCTTCATACAGTGAGAGGCAATTCAATTTAGATAAAAAACCTACTTCTGGTAAAGCAGAAATAATAACAGTGAAAGTGTTTTATCTGAAGATTATACATTTTTACAACTAAAAAATACAGAGTTTTTTCCAATTACTCAAATACAGTTATTAAAACAAACCAAAACACCAGAACCACATTCCTAAAAAGTAGACTTGTTGTAGCTGTTTACTGAAAAAACAGCTTTTTTCTCATCAAATACTCACATCACTGAATCTGGCTCCATCAGTCTCCCATTGACCGAAGAACAGCAAAACACATAAGAGATGTGAGGTGTAGCTGTTACGAGTCTGAACTCCAAATTATGACTACTCCCTAACCATGCTCTTTCCCAGAAAGACCTCGAGCAACTTACTCTCATCTGATCATTCTCATTCATTTCTGCAAAAGCTGATGTGAAAGGAAACTCTTTCATCTGCTTCCCTTAGTTATTAGTTTGTAGCACCAAGAGTAACAAACAAGCAGAAGCCATTTTACAGGCTTCACATAGAAAAATGACGTGAAATTTTTTGTAGTTGAGCTGTACAGAGCACTGGAACTAAGTAGTACCGGAAACATTCTGATCACACACTGATCAAAGGAAAATTAAGTTCAACCTCTTATGTAAATCTCAGAACACAAAAAAGGACCAAACATTTGTGCTGTCCAAGGGTGATATTTCATTCACAAAGTCTTCAGGCACTGCTTTATGTCCAGCAAAGAATGACATTACTGATGACTCTCTTTAATTCAGGGCTGGTCTTTCCCTGCCAAGCTACTTAATGTGCAAGGCTTCTGTTTCTTCCTCTGCAGTCCCCACTGCACCATTTCACTTTTACCTTGCACTGGCTCTGGTGCTCATCAAACCCTGCTTAATTAATCAGTTTGATTCATAATGCAGCTGAAAAGTACCCCAGCTAAACGCAAGGTAGTAACCTCTTCTGGATTAGTGAATGAATCTATTCTGGAGAGATAAGGTCTAAGACTACAGGAAGATAATAGTACAGTTATGTGTCTGGGAGCAAAAGAAGGCAAGTGCTTCCTCCCGCTTTAGGTAGCATCAAGATTTTAGAGCAATTCAGCTCTAAATTATTCTGACAAGTCAAGTTAAACTCTGTCAACAAAAGCCTAGAATAATTAAAAAATGTCAAGAAGGTAGTGCGAAAACTGGTGCAGATGTTGCTCAGCATAGCATGACATTGGCTGAGAAGGTTCCCACCCCACCTGGGACCCATGTCAAAATCTGAGGCCACAGCATAAAACAATTAGGAAAACACTTTGCGTTTTGGGGCTTGCTCTTCTTCTCAAAAAAAAAAAACAAAACAGGGAACTTTTCCCCTGATCTGTAACTGCACAACTAAGCAAACCATACCATAGTTACAAGCAGGATCTTATACAGGCTTCACTGCCAAAAAACTTTAATTACAGAGATGTTTAAGCTGTTTTATCTTTAGCCAGACCTGACAGATAACCATTACACTTCTCATGGTTCATTTCAGGCCCATTCTCTGCTGGTACAAGTATTCCATATCCCACAAGGTAAGCTGGACCACAAAACAGATACAAAGGAAAAACTGCTGGGAAGGGGAAGATAAAATGTTTTTCTCCATTAGTTTCCTGATCCAACTTGCTGTATGCTCACAGAAATTGCTGCCACTTCTGCTTGTGTCAGTTCAGAGTGAAAATGTTCACTGTCGAACAACTTCTTAGATCCACATAGCTACTAGTCATTAACTTTTTTATTATATAATTTGATGTCATCACAATTTGCACTCTAAGAACACTTCAAGAGGAGCATACATGAACTATGTCAGGACTGCAGTCCCACTCCTTCTCTTCTCTTTATTACTCAGCTCTGTAACTCTTATGTACCAGAGTTGAAAGTGCAGACTCAATGACTTGTTTTTCTTTCAAGACTTATCTGGGGGCCAGCTCAGTACTCAATCCTCCAAGCACCACTACAGAGGATGGGGCTAAAGGGAAATGTTCACCTGCAGCGATTCCAGCTGAGATCAGCTTTCGGGATATGTTTACATAGATGGATGCAAACAGATCCTGACTCCTCTACCTACACCCTAATTTGCTGGAAGCAAGCCAGCTGCAGAGGTAACATAATGAAGTCTAACTGCACACTCAAACTAAAGGCACTTCACCTGCACAACATGAACACTGAAGACTCCTTTAGCTTAACATTATTTCAGCCTTACTTCATTATACAACAGAATCTCCTGGATCCTAAAGCAGTGATTACCAAGGTGTTTCCAACAACAGTACACACATGCATTACACTTACTACTGGCAATGACACAATGCCAGCCTCCCAGGCAAACACCAGGGCTTTTTATTCAAGTATCAGGTGCAAAGGGCGATATGCTGTGCCCATGTCCTCCTACCCTACCAACTTCACCCCTCCAACAGAACTTCACCCCTCCAACAGCATGTTATGCCACCAGACCCCACCACCCCCTACGCCCTTATTTTCCCCACCTAGGCCCAGATTCACACTTCCCATCTCCTAACCCCTCCCACCGCATGCATTAGGCTCTTCCCTCCCGTAAAACCCTCATGCCCTGCCACCCTCAAACCAAGCTGCTCTCACCACCATCTCTCTCCTCCTCTGCATTAGACTCCCCCTAAAGCATCTTTTCTGCCCTTGTGGTCTCTCACCCCAGGGTCAGTCTGACCCTTGACATCTCTCCTACCCCTCCTCCCCCAACATACCCAACACTCCAGACTGGCCTCCCCCCCACC
>JAOXOE010000001.1:114759693-114772948 GCA_028565055.1 Phoeniculus purpureus
CCCTCATCCATTAATGTTGTGACCTGTTCATAGAAGGCCACCAGGTTGGTCAGGCAGGACTTGCCCTTGGTGAAGCCGTGCTGATTGTACCCAATCACCTCTTCACTAGTCTCCTGTCTCAGTAGTGCCTCCAGGAGGACCTGCTCCATGATCTTAACGGGTACAGAGTTAAGACTGACTGGTCTGTAGTTCCCTGGCTCCTCCTTCCCACCCTTTTTGAAAATAGGAGTTATGTTTCCCCTTTTCCGGGAGTGTGGAGAACTGGGAAGGGTTGCACACATTCCGTAACTAACACTGGTAGAACTTACACTACACTCCTCTGTAAAGAAAAATGAAGAGCAGCACATGGAAATATGAAAGTCCCATACATTCAGAAAGCTACAGACAGGAGCCAAACAAGGAACTGAGCTCAGGTACATTTTCAGATGCTGACACAAAGATTATTTCAAAAGAGAAGGCAAATCAATCAGCATAAGGAACACAGATCTTTAGCAATAGGATGAGGGGTCATGGCTGCAGACTTAAAGGCAGAAGATTTTTACTAGAAATTAGGAAGTTCTTCACTGAGGGTGGGGAGGCACTAGAATGGTTTGCCCAGGAAGCTATGGATGCTTCATCACTAGAAGTTTTCAAGGCCAAGTTGGATGGGGCCTTAAGCAATCTGGTCTGGTGGGAGGAAGTATCCCTGTACATGGCAGGCAGGTTGTAACTTGATGCTTTTGAAGTCACTTCCAATCCAAACCATTCTATGATTTTATAGCACAGCTGGCATTCCAGGGTAAGTCTAGGTGCAGACTACAGATTGAATGCTGTGTCTACTATACAAACTTCTGACCGTCATCTAAGACATTGATCAAAATCAGGTCACCATGAAAAACACTAAGGATTCTACATTTAAAACCCTATACATCGTAGCATCCAACTGTGGCAATACCCAGTTCACCAGTTCAGTTATTATTTTCAGTTTCATGACTGACTGCAGTACCGGATTTTTTTTAAAATCAAATTCAATCCAAGCATAAACAGCACCACCTAATTCTGGAGACACTTGATCACCAGTGCTCAGAACAATGTTTACCCAATATAAAGCCATACAAAGAAGGAAACAAATGTTCCCCATCAATGGAAGCATGTATGAGCAACAGAATATCCAAATACATTTATCATCTTTAGAATAACTTCAGCATTAATACTCTGTAAACTACCTGAAGTTACCATCTCTTGAAAGAAGGATAAAGTAATGTCAGCTTCCAAAAAGCAAAGACTGACCTCATGTAAATTCCTCCAGATGCTACAATTTGTAATCAAGAAAATACAGAGAAAAATTACCCGGCTAAAAGGGGATTCTTGTGAGTCACTTCTGTTATTAAGCTAAATTATGATTCAGACAAAGAAAAAAAACCAGTGGCTTTTTAAAAATAATTACTCTTCCACAGTGCAGCATTTAAATTCTTGCTCTCCTTTAGAATAAAAAAAGAACTGTAGCATAGGAATGCAAGTTCCACACAGTCCAGTTGTATATAACTCATGTACCTGGAGAAACGTCGTCTCCCACAAATTAAAAACATATCAATAAAACATTATACCACATATTTAAAACAAGACAGCAACGAACAACAAACCAAAACTATTGACACAGATATATTTAAGCCTTACTTCTCCATGTCTTAAGGGTGTGATAGCTCCTCTTGCTACTGCCATTCGGAACAACGTTTCTGTGGCCTGCATCAACAAACACACAAATCAGTTATTTAAACCAGACTGCACAAGGTCATGAAGATCTGTTTCAGCTTCTCCAACATTTCTTAAAGGATCAACCCATTTTACAACTCAGTCACTTCAGTAATTATTTAGAACAGTCTGCCCAGGCTAGGTAGAGCTTTATTGCAAGGTGAAAGGTCTGTCACAGCTTTTGGTCTCAGCCTAAACAGAGCACAGTCCCCCTCCTGCAGCAGCTACGCAAGAGTCTTCATTCAGGTTACAGATGCTCTGTCTACCACAGGCTGTGAGGTGTAAGTGGGATATTAAGGGGGAAAACAGCTGTATGGTATTTACAGCTCATGAAAATGAATAATTCTTAATGATGTATCAAAAAAAGAAGAGTATGGTGCAACTCTTCTCCTAAAAGCATCTAAGCACCTCTTAATAACAAAGGCATTACAAAACAACATTGCCATGTGCAAATGACAGGGACCACAATCTCGGGGAGATCTTTAATTAGGGTAATCTTCAGGAGGTTGCATACTGTTCGGCGTTAGTTATGCCATCTTTTCTTTTAATGCAGGGGGACAATTAGCAGACACTTCTGATAAAAACATAGGATTGCTGACTCAATGCAGGCTATAACACCAGAATCAAGCGTAGGCTGTGTATCTTGTATCCGTCTACAAGCCAAAAGGCATAACAAATTCCACTGGTTACATAAAACTATGGATTGGAACATCAGTGTATGTTAAAAGACATTTCTTCCAAATACTTGTCTCTACAGCAAGTCAAGAAGCTTGGTTTCAATTTCAGCTGTAACCAAATGTGTTTTTAATATCCGGTTCTAATAAAAATATTCTAATATTTAAGGATCTGTGTTACAAAGTAATTAGCAGGCTGTTAGAAAAAAAAATCCAGAAAGTTTACAAACAGAAGTAGTTTGCAGTAGCTGATTATCTTTCTAAATAGTGATCTAAAAATCAGCAGCTCAATGCCTACGACTGCAAGATTTGCTGGGTTCATGCTACAGTACCCTGAGATAGCTGCGATCTCAACAAATGTAGTATCAAATACATCTCCTGATATTAATCCCTGAGTCTGCCTAGACAGAGATTAAGTGGGGTTTACCCTTTTCTAACTGCCTGCAGAAAAGAATCTTATAAAGGAACCTTTAATTGCCTTATGGTCCCCCCCACTTTGCCATCTGTAAATGAACGTGTGAGCTACAGAACATTGCCCTGCAAAATGTATTGCTTCTTTTACAGACACAGCCACGCAGGGCACTGCCTGAGCACAATTCTTCTCAAACTTGCCTTCTTTGAGAGATGAAATAAACCACACACAACCTTTTGTATTTTGCCAAATTGGTTTCTTTCACCAACATTTTTAAGGCTGTTTCAACCGAATTGAGCATTCTGTCAATACAGCTAAGCTGCTTTTGCCTCTTTTGAAAACCACTGGGGTGTGTGACTATCCTTTCTCATCTACTAGTAGAAGATCTCTCTTAATACACTTGTACTCACACTGTGAATGTCAAACCTCATTCAGAATAAGTAAAAATTACAGCAACAGCAAATCCAGCATCACAGCAAATCCGGCATCACAGACATCCCCTATGGGCACCATTCTTCATGTGCTGAGTACCACTAAGAAGATTAGCCCTGCAATCACAGCTTCCTACCCAAAGAGCGTGGGGGGATAAAGCCACAGCTCAGGCACTAACAATGACAAGACAGGAGGAAGAGGTCTTTCATTTTTACAGATGCAAAATGCAATAGGATGCTTAAAGAAGTTCATCTTTTTCAAAAGAGTAATCAGACCCAAGCTTACTACTGTTGTAATGAGTAAGATGAAGGAGGTAGGCATTAGAAGAAAACACGTTTCATCCTTTCAAGGGAAAATAAGTATGAAAACTGTGTTGAAATTGGAGTAAGACAAAGTCTTACATGGAAGAATAATAAGACAAAACAATTCAGAAATCTCTTTAATAACCTCACAAAACTATAACATCACACAGACTAATGATAAAGGAAGATTTGGCCAGTCTTGTAATCCAAATTTATCTGTAACACTTCTGTTTAGGACAAACTCTTACACTGTCTTCAACTTCCAACTGTTTGCTTTCTGCCATGCAAATGCAGGCACAAATGAAATAATTTGGTAGAGACCATTAGGGTCATCTGGTCCTGCTCAGGGCAGAGCCTTGAAGGAGGTTGCACAGGGCTTGCTCAGGCATGTTTCCAGCATCTCAAAGAATGGAGGTCTCACAATCTCTCTAACAAACTAGCCCAATTCCCTAAATCCTCCTTAAGTGATGGAAGCTCTCCATACCAGCCAAGTGGAAGGCCATCCTGCCTTCTGAAGTTTCTAGCTGACAAGCCAAGACATGCTAAAATCCCCAAACACAGAGCATTCTGCTGGCATTCAGGCTGTACAGAGGAGGTAGAAACTTTGAGTGGAGAAACTGAAAATATAAACGTATCAAAACACTTCTTTCAAATGTTAAAGACAAATGCTATCATCGTTAATGCTCCACAAAGAGGAGAGTAAGAAAAGCTGCGACCATGAAGCTTTTCACAACAGTAATGAAACCTGAAATATGTATCATTACGTCAGGACAACCCGTTAACAAAGCAAAACCATGTATTTAAGAAATAGTGTTCCCAGAGAAATTGTCGATTAAGAATTCATATAATCTTTAACTGCTTCTGCTGCTGTTAGTGTGAAATATTTCATTAGAATCAGCTCTTTGTAAAGACTTAAAAAGTTAAGATTCATTTGCATTCAATTTACTGTGAATTACTCGCTTAGGCAATGACTTCAGATACTTCTATTCAGAGATGCAAGTCAGAGGTCTGTAAGAAAGCAAATTATCTACAGATGGTCTAGCCTTGAGCTCTGTGGTAACAGGTTGGACTTGATGATCTATGAGGTCTCTTCCAACCTTGGTAATACTGTGATACTGTGATGGTTTTAGTGATCTCTGTGTGAAATAAATGTGTTGCCAAGTCCATATTTACTGAACCCACAAATTGCTCTTCATTGTAAGGAACGTATACCGTGTTACACGGAATGTGAGGTGAGTTCACCTAACGTATATCTCACTGGTCAGTAATGCCATGCAAGCTCTAATGTCATCTCCAGAGAAAGACGACCAGCTGCTTCCCCTCCAAGCAAGCACTGGATTCTGTTCAAATTCTTAGCAAGTCAGTTTTTTTTAAAAAAAGGAGAGAAATCACTGGTATGAAGCAGAACTAAAGTAGTAAAAACTCATGCAATACTGATGTACAAAGCAACAAGAAAAACAGTATTTCCGGTTACAGATGTTTTGAATCTTCTTGGTTTTCATAAAAATAAAATGGTCTTGCAATACTTCACCAAAATAGTTACAAAAGTGAAAAACAGCCAATGCAAGCAGGGGTTGGTTACTGCAAATTAATTAATTTATTAACGCATGCTTTGTAGTCACCTGACAAATCTTGGAATCTGCTTCAAAACATGTTTTTATAAAAACTGAGTAAAGCTATTTCCTGAAAGGAGAAGGTCTGTGGAAGTCATATGCAACGATTTAGAGACTTAATTAAAATTAAAATAGTGACATTTGTTATAAAAATTGATAGAATACCACCAAAGACTGTTTTCACTGTCATTCAGTTTGCTGATCTTGGCTACAATTGCTGGCTGACAGCTCTTGCCTGTACAATTTGTGTTTCTCCATGAAAAGCAAATTACAGTACAGAAGGGTCTTGACAGTCTATCCAAAATCATCACTGACATTTTTCAACTTGATTACACATTGCAAATGAAATACTGTTACAGCACTTACTAGCTAACCATCACATAACTTTTGAAAACACGGACGAGTGCTATTCAAATCAGATGCAGAAGGTCTAATGAAGGGGAAAATGTACCAAGAGTTTCTGAAATAATTTTTCCAATTTATTGTCCATAAAATTTCAAGCGTAAGGTGACATTCTCCATCTAAACCTTATTCCACATAACAAATTAACTGATAAGCTTACTTCTTATTACATCATTTGATTACATTACTGTATCACCAATATAGAATTTACGGCCATTCTAGATGTTTTATGAATTTTAAACATATTAAAAGTATGTTAAAATACAACACTGAATCTCAATTGATTACTTTAAAAGAGACATTTCAATACCTATTTTCATGTCTTGATTTTACAGGTATGAATTTCATGAACCTCTGATCTTTTTTAAAGGAGTCTGAAAGTCTATGCTTTCCATACTAAACCATTTGAACCTCAATTGTACAATGAGATCGTTATATACTACACATCTGAGACACAACTTCTTTCTGTTCACCCATTAGTAAATCAAATCAATGTTTACTGTTACCTTCTACAGATTTCACAGTTAGGTTGCTGTTATAAAGACTAAACAATTAGAAAGTACATTTTACAGAGTCCAAGACAGCTTTGTACCTGTTTTCTAGAACTTTTCTGGGTTTTTTCCTATTTTTCAGCTTTCAGAATGTGAACACACAGAGAAAATATTGCACCAAACACCCACATCTGCATCCCATTACATTTCATCTCCCTTTCCTCTGGTTACCTATACAACATTAATGAATCTTTATTAGAAGGACCATATAGTTCCATGACATAAATGATATTTTACTTGGTCTATGCCAAATGCACATAAGAAATGGGAGGACTCCTATCTACCACATGCACAAGACCTAGCAATTATCACCTTGAAGGATTATGTCATGAAAGGGCTGGATGCAAAAGAGAAGGGCGAATCTGCTGTAATGTACGGACAAGGAGGGAAGACCAGCTTGAACATCAGAGGATCACAAATAGAACACACACCTGGCTACATATCTCATACAGCAAAATTACTACCTGAGAACGGTTCTCCTCAAATATTAAAGGCACATTGTTGCCTTAACTAGATGTTTGGGGCACTGTACAACTCATCACTAACATGCATAAATCAAACATATTAGAAGTAACAAGATTAACACAGTTATCACAGAATCACAGAACATTAGGGATTGGAAGGGATCTCGAAAGATCATCTAGACCCATCTCCCTGCCAGAGCAGGGTAGCTCTTTTTGAGTTACATCTTGCTTTTTCCTTAGAATACCTGCAGATTTGTCATGTAAGCACAGATTCACATTTACACAAATATTTTATCAGTTCAGTGCAGCTTCTTTTACACTAACTAATTCCATTTGCTCATTGAACTAAATTGCACTTCCAGGGTTAAGGAAATTTCTTATGAGTTAATTTACCTCTGCCCACCTAACTAAACTACTCTGATCTTCATAACATCCAAAAGACAATACTCATGGTGACAGACTTCACATTTAGCCTTTGCTGTGTCTCCACTGCAAGAACACCCCCTTTTCTGCAGATAGGCTCTGGAACTTCAGCCTTTCCTTAAAACAGCTTTGAAATTTACACATAACTGAATAAATGAACCAAGCCCAAAAAGCATGAAGTAGTGTGCACTGCCAGGAGGATGAAATAAAAGTATTCACTTATCTTAACTTGAACCCAGCAGTCTGCATTTGTGGTATCTTTTTCTGAGATAATTTTTTTTCCTTCTCCCAACTGGTTCTCTACCTGTTCTTCTCCCTTTCCTTCCTCCCACACCTCTCCCACAAAACACATGGTATTTAATTGGGATTCCTGGTCCAAGCCTGTAACTGGCTTTCACCTTTTCCTATTTTTTTTTCTGCTTAAAGTACTGAGCAGCTCAACGCTGCAATTAGTTAAGTATCAGGAATCCAGAAAAAAAAAATTTAAAATGAAAAAATCCAGCTTACAATGCTCATGAGCAGTTACCCACAAACCAGGCCATCAGCCAGCAAGGGAAACTGGAGAAATTGGCCATTTAACCTCCTCTGGTTTGGCAGAAATGCCAGAGAAAGGAGGTCCAAGCAGGGCTGCCGCACCTCACCACCAGCACTGAGCAAAGATTTCTGCATCTCAGAAATGATCCACTGAAGCCAGCTGAAACCTTCCTCCTTTCCAATCACACAGCAAAATAACAGAAAACAGCTGCAAGCCAGGCTACAGAAAGCATATGACAACTGTCAAAATGGTTTTGATTAGTAATGCTGCCAGATAGGATAAATGATAAGAGCTAAAAGACCACTCTGGCCAGCCCAGGAATATTAAGAGTGCACTTCCATGTCACCAGTGCTCCCACAGGACTTGAGGACAGCCAACTCCTCAGTTTGCTCCAAAATAGTCAGAAAAGGACATACATACATACATCCCACATGTCCATGCAGCAGAAAGACTTCCCATCTCCCTCCATTCAATTTGTAACTGATCCATTAGGTACATTGCTGTTGTCTGACCAGGGACCACTGGAACAACAACATTCAGAAAAAACAGAGCTGCCTAGGCTTGATGCAGCCACCCATAGCTATACTGAACTGAGCCCACACCTACTCTGAACCCTAACACTACACAGAATCACAGAATGGTTTGAGTCAGAAAGGTCCTTTAAAGATGAACTTGTTTCAACCGCACTGTCATTGGCCAGGACACCTTCCACTAGACCAGGCTGCTCAAAGTGCCATCCACTTTCAGTGATGAAGCATCCATAAATCTACCCTCTTTTCAATTTAAGAACACTGTGTCTTGTTCTATCATTACACTTCCTGATAAAGTCCATCCCTACCTTTATTGTAGGCACCTTTTACGTACTATAAGGCCAACTAGGTCTCTGGAGCCTTCTACTCTCCAGGCTGAACAAACCAAACACCCTCAGCCTGTCCTCACAGCAGAGGAGTTCTGATCATTTTTGTGGCCCTCTTCTAGGTCTGATCCAACAGGTCCTTGTCTCTCCTGTGCTGAGAATTCCAGAGCTGGACACAGCACTCGGAGGCAGGATGGGGGTTGTCTCACCAGAGCAGAGTATCAGGGCAGAATCAACTCCCTCAACCTGCTGGCCACACTTCTTTTGATGCAGCCCAGGTTGGCTTCCTGGACTGCAAACACACACTGCCAGCTCAGATCCAGCCTTTCATCCACGAGTACCCCTAAGCCCTTCTCCACAGAGCTGTTCTTGGTCACATCATCCCCTAGCCTGTACAGAGAATTGCCCCAACCCAGGAGCAGGACCTTGGACTTGGCCTTCTTGATCATCCTTACTGCATCTCTGCTTCTCCATTAATTCTGACTCTTCGCTGTGATTTTGTAGCACCCAGTCTGGCTGGTCTGAAAAGCACTATCAAAGTTCATTATGGAAGAAAGCTAACAGATGAGAAGAAAGGGTGCAAAACATGGCAATGAGCACAAGGATGTTCCTATAGGTTCATTCTCATCATAAATAAATTATGCTACACTCTTCTGCAGTGTGAGTAAAACCAGACCAAGGTAAGCGCTCATGATCCACCTGCAATTCCTCAGTGAGTTATTCAGAGCAAAATCCAAAGACCTCTGATCCGTATTGACCCCTCTACCCCTAGAAAATGGTAGAGATTTAAACACTCAATGGTTTCACTATGATCACTAAATTAAAGAGAACTGCATATTAAGGCAGCTTTATTTTGTACCATTCAAGCATGTGGTCTGGAATTCCAGACTAATTTAAGTACAGGCATTTACAATGCTTTTATCTGCCTTCTTTGACCAGAATGTCTTGTTAGCATGAACTTTGAGCAGGTTCGTTTTGGTGCATTCCCTACAAGCTTTACAAGATTTACGCTTACCGTGTTTCACAACCACAGCAGGTTTTTTTTAGGGGATTACTTCATCTTTTACATTTCCCACTGGTTGCAGTTTTAAGTAGTAGTCCTCCTATTTGCAAATGTAACAAAAATGTCTTTGTCTCACTTGGTTTGTTTCCATGTATTGTAATTTTCACACACGGTTATGAGTTAAACTAATACAAACCTAAGCTAAAAAAAAACCCCATTTTTAAACTAGGGATTTATCATCACCATGCTGAAAATAAACTGTAAGTACTAGAGGCTACAACTCCTTTGGATGAGACGCTCAACTCACTTCCCAACCTTAGTAAACACTTATAAAACATCTGTAACACACAACCTCCCTGAACTAATTAGAAACAGCACATACAGGTTCATGCTATCACATTTTTGGTACAGATTATAACAATGCCTCCCTCCTCTCTCCAGGAAAGTTTCACTGATGTTGGACAACAGCTGAATTGTTTCTGATGGATATGTATGTTCTTCAGATGACCTAACAAGCTTTGTATTGATAAATTAATCAAAAGCTGACTGTAAGTAATTAAATTTAATACAGAAGCATCAAAAAGTCACATATTATGGGAAATGGTAATTAACTACCAGCATCATGTAGTATTCTGAATTTTTTTTCCTGTGAACTTTTTCTAAGTAGAGCTGAAAATGTCAGGTCTTAGAACAGTATTTTGAGAGCTACCAGAAGTGCTGGCCAAGCTCTTCCTGTTCTTGAGAAAGCAGTTCTTTTTGCTCAGGAGTAGCAAATAGAAATCCTCATTTACACGCTGCATAATGCTCAGAGTTTGCACGTGAAGCCACTTCAAATACACTGAACCAAGCATGTTTTCTTCTCACCAAACACCTTTCTCCAAAACCAACATGACAAGAGGCTCTGGGAAGAGCTTTCTCCACCAAGTACTGCAGGGCCCCTAGGGAAGCATACATGCACACTGTTTTCTCTTTTCAAGAAAGGCAGGAAGCTCTTATCACAAGACCAATCTCAGAAGGAAACAACACTTCTCCTTCACACACACTATCAGAAAGGCCACATCTATTCTGAACACTAAGGCTGTTGACAGAAGCTGCAGTGCAATTGTGTTCCAGGAGTCCACTCTAATAGTCAAGGTTTGGATGGAACACCCATTCAGCCCTTAAAACATTACGCAAGCACCCAACAGCAAAAAGTAATGAAGTCTGTCAGATCAGCTCTAACAAAGAATTCTCACCTTCCAGAAATGCAGGATTGACCCATGTATTTATTGTCATCAGGTTTAAAACACTCCTGCCTCTCTGTCATGCCAGGACTCGGACATGCCTTTCTGCTCTTAAAAAAATGTTCCATGAAGGGAAGCAAACTGGACTGACTCTCCCAGCTGATAAATCAGTGCAGACAGCCCAGCCAGCAGGCCTGGATGTCAAATGTCAAAGCACAAAAGCTCTAGCAAGCAATTTGAGTAAAATGCCCTAAAAATCAGGGCATCAGCCAGACTCAGGCTCGACCCTCCTGAGACGAACTTGGTTACAAATCTCCATGTACACAGGAGATCCAAACAGGCTTCTACTCAGTACCTCAAGGGCCAAAATTACTGCTGTGGACTGACTTCAGGACTTTGAAAAATCCTCTCCTGGTGTACAACGACCTGCTAACGATTGCCAGCTAGCTTTGTGATCCAAACAACACTTGAGCATGTTTCACAGAGGGGCAAAGAAGTGTAGTCTGCTCTAAAAAATACCTACTATCACGTATCAGCGGTGCCACAGCCTTCATTACAAATTTGGGTGGTGGCTACAGACAACAGCAAAAGGAAGTGAAGGTCCATGGAGATCAATGCCACGCCTGTATAATCCTTGCATCGCTTTCTCTACAGTTTGGAAGGCGAAGCAGAACAAGCAAAGCAGAACCACCACAGTGAAAGGCCCCTGGTGGAGCCCATGCTGGTTGTGCTGTGTTTGGTGCAGCACCAAAGTAGCATCCATCTACCCACCTTGAGGGTGGCCGGGGTGCGAGGAGTGGAAGACTGCAGTAGCCCTGGAGAGGCTTCCACTCGTAGCATGCGGCTCACTAGTCTGATAGCGCTTTGCATGCCCAGAGTGCTCCGTGGCCTTGGCAGAGATTTCTGCACCCATGTTGGGGGCCGTCGGGGCCAGAACCGTGTGCCCGCAGTGGGCAGGAGTCACCGAGTGCTGCTGAGGGACAGGCTGGGGTGGGCCTGTCTGCGGACAACATTCTGCTAATATTTTGGTTTCTCTTCAACTCGTACAACCCTTGTGCCTCTGACTAAAGATTTCTGTGGAGAGAAACGCACATGAGTGCTTAGGGATTTATGGAGACTCTGCTTTAGAAGATGGCACCAGTCTTCTAGTTTGTGTTCTGTTTTGGGATCCCTAGTTTCAAAAGGAGCCAACTGAAAGAGTACAGCACAGAGCCACTAAGATGAGCAGAGGCCAAGGAGCCACCTGCCTTAGGAGAAAAAAAGTGAGAGACCTGGGTCTGGTTCTGTTTAGCCTAAACAGAAGACCTGGAGAAATCTGATCAATGCTTATAAATATCTAAAGGGTAAGTGTCATTAGGATGGGACCAGGCTCGTTCTTAGTGGTGCCCAGCAACAGGACAAAAGGCAATACGCACAAACTGGAACAGGTTTCACCTACACATAAGAAAAAACTTCTCCCAGTGAGGGTAACAGAAGCTGTGGAATGTCTCTGGAGACATTCAAAACCTGCCTAGATATGTTCATATGTAATCTTCTCCAGGTGATCCTGCTCTGGCAGAAGAAGAGGATCTCCAGAGATCCTCCAACCACTAGTATTCTGTGATTGCATTTGAGACTATTGGTAAAACAAGTAAAGTTCACACGGGTGAGCTGGATTCTCGTTTTTGCTGTTCTTACGCAGTATCAGGCAAGACAACTGAAACAACAGAGGGTTTGTCTAGAAATAGTTACACTGAGGTCTTCTTCCCCAAGGGCTGGAAAATAAAAAGAATGTAAAAACAGACTCCAGATGATACTACCATGGGAATTCCTCGTCAGAAGAAGACTAATACTTTTCAATTGCCTCCCAAAGTCATAAAGACTATTACACTAGTTTTTTCCACCCATCACCTTGAGAACACACAGAATCACAGAATCATCATGGCTGGAAAGGACCTCCAGGGTCAGCGAGTCCAACCTTTGTCCTAGTATCTAACTGCTAGACCAGATCCCTAAGCGCCACATCCACTCGTTCCTTAAACACAGACCAACTAAAATTCCAATATGCTGAAACAAATCTAAGCCAACAAATTATGAAAGCGTGAGGTGAAAATGTCTCAGCTTTCTAACACTGAATCACACTATTTGATAAAATACCTTTCAAACACCACACATTAAGTAATTCTAGCCAACTACTCCTCATGCTTAAAATGGGTTACCTCATTTTCAACTTTACAGTTGACTGCTGAGGATAAATTTAAACTCTTTTGAAGTACTGGATGAGTATGACATGATCTTTAAAGTCTCTTCCAACCCAAATCGTTCTATTTATAGATTACACTTGATGATCATAAGAGGAAAGCCCATGGAGGAACCAATAACCCGTATTTTAAGGAAGTTTTGAACACACCACTGGTTATGGTTAAAATGAAGTGCTGAGCAGCTGTTTATGCAGAAGACATAGAATGATAGAATCATAGAATCATTAGGGATTGGAAGGGGCCTCGAAAGATCATCTAGTCCAATCCCCCTGCCATGAGCAGGGACACCCCAGCCTAGACCAGGCTGGCCAGAGCCTCATCCAGCCTGGCCTTAAACACCTCCAGGGATGGGGCCACAACCACCTCCCTGGGCAACCCATTCCAGGCTCTCACC
>JAOXOE010000001.1:114773048-114798359 GCA_028565055.1 Phoeniculus purpureus
CAACCCATTCCAGGCTCTCACCACTCTCACGGTCAAGAACTTCCTCCTCACATCCAGTCTAAATCTACCCAGCTCCACCTTTGTTCCATTCCCTGTAGTCCTGTCACTACCTGATATCCTAAAAAGTCCCTCCCCAGCCTTTTTGTAGGCCCCTCTCAGATACTGGAAGACCACAAGAAGGTCACCTCGTAGCCTCCTCTTGTCCAGACTGAACAGCCCCAACTCTCTCAGTCTGTCCTCATAGGAGAGGTGCTCCAGCCCCCTGGTCATCCTCGTGGTCCCCCTCTGGACACGCTCCAGTATTTCCACATCCTTCTTGTAATAGGATCTTACTGGGCACGGAGGTGAGACTGACCAGCCTGTAGTTCCCTGGCTCCTCCTTCCTACCCTTTTTGAAAATAGGAGTTATGTTTCCCCCTTTTCTCCTTAAGATTGGTAGCATTAAAATAATTTAGAAGAAAGACACGATGCTCATTTTGTAGTGAAACAAGCCGACTTAGGCCCATTTTTAAAAACAACCTTCTCACATATATAAATGAACCACATGACTAACGCAGTATTTTGCACTCCAAATTTAATTCCTCATAGTGGAGAGCCTCGTTATTCATTAGTTATTCAGAACCATATTATTCTCAGTTCTCATTATACTGAAAGGCAGGTGACCTTAAGGCTGAAGCACGAAATATGAAGTATGTAAGAATAAGTATTCCTGAAGCTAGCTATAAAAAGCTATAGAAAATTTTAAAACTACAATAGAATTTAGAAGAAATACAAGCTACTGAAAATACAGAAAAACTGTGTTAAGCGCAAGGATCCACCAGGGTCACCTTTTAAACAATAACCTAAATTTATCAATAAATGTGGTCATTAGAGCAACATTTAATCTTCCATTACCTTATAATTTTCAGTGACAGTGATATCAAAGGTTCAGCTTCCTCCAGCAAAAGACAGTAAAAACCAAATGCATCATAAACCAACACAAAACCCTCAAGAAAACCAACACCCAAAGCCTTATTAAGGAACAAGCTTTTTGCTCATTGAAGTTAACAGAAATTTTAAAACATACTGAACTAGAAAAAATGTTAGCACAAAACATGGTGTTTTAAAAAACATCATTCACATAACCCAAACTATTCTAGAACAAGATGCTTTACAGCAATTAGTATTTTAGGAATCTGCACTATTCATCCAAGTTGGTTACAGTGCCCAATGGCCAGTTCCTGCACCCAAGGACAACACTATTCAATTATCATTTTAAAAACCATGAAAAACACTTAGTTGGAAAATCCTGCATTCATTTTTCATGTTTGCAGCATAAGACCTGAACTAAGAATTAGCCAATCAGTGTCTGGTGGTACATCAGATGCAGGTTTGTATAGTGTTGCACTCTGTTCATAAAAATGCATTAGTTATGAAAATGGGCACTGTGCATGTCCCAGCATATGACATTCACAAAGAGCAAAAACAAGGCAAGAGATGTCAAGCCTGCCGTTGAATTCGCACGTTTGTTAAGGTAACACAGGAAGCATCACCAGTAAGTTACCTGTTAGATTCAACAAACCCAGAAACTGCAGCACAGTCTTGAGCCACTCCAAACGTTGTACAGCTGCATGACAATATCGGGAGTGCAGGGAAGGCAATCTGGAGATGACTTAAACGTCAGTGTCAGCTTTAATTCTTGCTCCCCATCTCAGAGGCAGGCAAACCACAGAATCCCTTCACCAGATCACTTTGTTCACTCTCCATTTACAAATACTCTTTACAATAAACATGTAAGGAAGCAAAAAAAAAAAACCAACCCCAACTATACTGATTTGAAGGTTCAAATCAAACACTTTAACCAAGTGAAAAATAATAAGCAAGAGGGTTTTTGCCCAGGAACAGAATGTACAGTTACTCCTGGCAAAGTTTAAAGGTACCAAATACATGTAGTTGGTCTGTTACATAAACTGCCCTAGACTGCATGGATAAGCATGTTCGTTTGAACAGCCTGTAACGTTAGCATTGCCAAATAACAGCTCATACCTCTATGGAAAAGCTACATAAATCATACACATGTGTGTGTAAGGAATGCAGCAATACTAAAACCAGTTTAGAGACCATGTTAGACAATGAACTGAGCCTAAAACATGCTGCATTCCCCATCAAATGAGCAAATTAGTCCTGGTAAGTGCAGAAACATCAAATGGGTTCATAAATCAGACTGTTTAATGTCTCATCTGGGCTCACACTTCAGAAAGTTTTCATAGCTGAAGAAATTATGCATCTGTTTTACAAATATGAAGAGTAGCTAATAACGTGTTAAACTACCATGTACCAAACCAGGTCATCCCTACAAGCATTTCCCTCTCACATATCAACGGTTAAAAGCCCCACCTCTTCATTGACAGAAATGTACAGGGGGGAAAAAAACCAACACAAAAAAATGACGCTGAAGCTGCTAAAACTAATGGGATTTGTTGGCAGCTAAAGGAGTTGCAGTAAAATGTTCCCCAAATGTTGCTGTCATATAGGCTTTACCCTACTACAAGTATTTTACCCTTTCTGATAGCAGACAGCTCCTTCCCCAATAGAAAGTTTGTTGTTTCAAACTTGGGTCTTATCAAAGGAAGCAGCAGATACTCATCTCTGTTAGGGCTTGGTTTAAAAGTTCCGTTATGTTTGAAGAATGAGTTTCCAAACAGAAATCTCCAAAATAATGCTGATAGGGAAGTTTTGTCATCAAGCTGGAAGAGAACCGTCAAACTATCCACTAAATTGTAATGCTGCAAGTAAATCCTACTCCAAAAATCAATCTAGAGCTCTGATAACTGAAACAGATCCTTCAGCCCTTCTTACCCCACCCCAGAAAAAGGAGGTGGCATTTCACAAGTATTCTGACTCCTTCCACAGAGGGTCTTTCTCAATCTCTTCCCATGCTCCAAGCTTTCACTTCCACAATCTGCTACAGATGGGAGGCACAGTGACACATGATCATAAACAGCCAGACCCCATTACAGCTTCCAAAAGGCAAGTGCAACAGAAACGTAAGAGACGTGAATTGGGATTAGGCTTCAGAAGTTGCTGGAGTCTCTGTGGCTGGCACCCATGGAGCCAGAATCGCAGAATGAATGGATGGCTCAGTGTTTTGGAGTAATTAGGCACATTTCTGAAACAGGCGCTTCAACTGCTTCATCTGTGCTAATTGAGCACAAGGCAAAACACTGCTCTGAAATGCCAAATGGCAAATTTAACAACCTTATAAAGGAATACAGATTCCCTTCTTTTTTTTTTTTCTTATTAAAGGGGAAAGAAAAAAAAAAGACTGGCCTAACTTGTCGCTACACAAAACAGAGATCTGGAAAGTGCTCAAAATTGCTCTGAAAGTGTTGTTTTATTAGCCTAAGACTGTTAATAAATATATTGTAAACTAAGTTATACTTGCTTGGGCAGATATAAAGGGACAACTGTACCAATGGTCCTACAATGTTTACCATTTACTCTGGTCCTTCATATTTCTATCGTAGTTGCACTTTTTCCTACGGTAGTTTACCTTAGCAATGGACATTTATTTGGTCCATAAACTACTCTAATGTAGTTTAGTGCTCTTTCATAAGTTTTACAAACACACCAATTACAAAACATAGACTCATATTAATTAAAGCCATGCCCACACGAATCTAACATTTCCTGTCACACTTTTACTCACTACTCATTCTGGAAAACTTACGGAGGGACAAAGGCTTTCTCTCCTCCCTTTCACCAGGTGTGTATTCAAAGTTTATATATAAAATGTGTGTGGGGGGTGTGTGTGTATATCTAATTACCAGTGTCCTACAGCTGATAATACACCAGTTTTTGAAAGACAAATAATGCCTATTTTTGAAGGACTCTATATACCAAGCTACAGATTAGATCCTTTCATTAAGAGAAACTTAATTAATTTTTAACAATTTCTACCTTTGGCTTTAACATTGCAAAACTCACATCAATTAATTTACTTGTTAGGAAACAGCTTTAGCTATTCCTAACTGTAGAAGTCTTTCAAGGGTAAAACTTGACACACTTAATCAACGCTTGTTTCTAACAAAAACAGTTTGAGGGACACACTGACAGATAAGTACACTACATACAAAGGTAACTTTGGGTTTGTAACATTTGTCACACCTACATTTAGTATCAAAAGGGAAAAATAAAGCTCCTCTTATATACTAGTGGCATGTGACTATTCAAGGAATATACTGAATAAGTATTCAATAAAATACAGCCAGAGCAGAACAACACATGAAGAGAGATATATACATATATGGCGTATATATGACAATACATGTAACATGCACCTAATATGCTATTTAGCCATACGTCATGGAATCATTCAGGTTGGAAAGGAACTTTCAGATCATTAAGTCCAACCATCAACCTAACTCTGCTAAGTGCCACTGCTAAACCACATCCCTGAGCTCCATATCCTCATGACTTTTAAACACTTCTAGGGTTGGTGATTCAACCCCCTCCCTGGGTAGCCTGTTCCAAGGCCTCATGACCCTTTCAATTAAACAGTTTTTCCTAACGTCTAACCTAAACTTCTGGCACAACTTGAGGCCATTTCCTCATCCTATCACTTGTTATTTGTGAGAAGAGACCAACACCCACCACTCACACGATGCTATCCTGGAGAGCAGTAGGATGTGTTCATGGGCAGATATATACCCTATACAGGGATTTAATACAACACAACATCTTTGCAAACAATTTAAGCTAAACACAGCAGCACTTAGACCACAGTAAAATCTTAAGAGATTTGATAAATAATTTACAAAAGCAGTGCAGTCACTACTACTGCTTGTTTTCTCAGTGGTCTGTATTAAACCAGATCACTACGATTAAAGCTACTACAGCAAAAACTGGAGACAGTCATGAGTGGGTTGACAACTTTTCTGTTTGTTTAAGCAGCCTTAGGAGACTCAAATTAAATATGACCAGAAATAAATTTGTCATAATACTATTTCAATTCTCAAATATCTGGAACCAGTTATCTTTGGGAAACTTTCAAAAGGGCCACCCAGTAATAAACACAAAATAATTTGTGTCTGCTGTGTTGTTTGTGATAATTTTTTTTATTGCTACCTCAGTTTCAGATGTCACAGTAATGACTTCCACATTCCGATTAAAATGTGAATTGAATCCATATGGAAAAGAAGCTCAAGCACATCAAAATCACCAGGACTTCCTTATTTCAAATATCTTACACAATGAAGTTTATAAAGCCGAAAGTTTGACTATTCTTAATTTGAATTAGAGAAGTTTTAATACTCCTATCAAAATAATTAGATATATAATTGGAAGACATATCTACTGCTTTATGGAAATGTTAATATCATCTATTTTAATTAGAAGTCTCTAGCAAAAGTACCATTTAACCCTTTGCAACAGTCATAATTGCCCAAACTATTTCATTTCCTGACAGAATGAGTTAGGAAATACACGTTATTAAGATTGAACAGTATTCTACACTTCGGGATATTTCCATCAAAGACTCCATATGCAGTATATTTGTCTTCCCACTTGCAAGTATGCTAAGGAAATTACCGGGACTCAAAAGCACTTCACAAAGAACATACACCTTACTTCAGTCACAAAGCCATTGGCCTTTTCATCCTTCTTGCCTGAAGAAATCTCTCTCCTCAAGTTCTGCTTCTAACTAGGTAACAGAATAAACAGAACTATTAATGGCATTTACGGTTCTTTAAACCTATCCAACATTTCTCCATAACTATTTATTATTTCTGCTCATATTTTCTATGACAATTAAACAAGTGAACTGCTTTTAAACTAGTGAGGGAGGAAGGAAGGGGAAGAGATCTGCACTGTCTGACAGCAAGGTACAGAGAAACAAGTCAGTGTTACGAAGGTCTTACTAATAACATTGCTAAAAACTTCCCTACCTCCATCCACTGAAGAGATCTATCTATGAACAGTGGAAAGGATTTAGAAGGTAAGCTATATCCTTGCAAGTTGTGCACCATGTCTGCAATGTGAACAACAAACGCACAGTGCGTGTCCAAAGATGCCACCAAACAGGGTCTGAAGTACCAGATGCCATGTGGTTTCCCAGTGTTGTTTCCTACTGCTATCACAAAATATCTGGTTCTTCTATAGAAGGCAAAAAGAATTAAGCATAGAGAGAACCCTACTTCTATATATACAGTTAAATTCCTTATTGTACAGTCAACTAGGGTAACAACAAACACACTGGTAACAGGCTACACTGCAAGACGCACCGGGAAGCAAAGTGATGTGCTTCAGCAAGGTCGCCACTGGACTGCTTGGATCTGGTGGGTCTACCAGCTAACTGCTAGAATCGGTTCTCTACTTACATACAATGCAAGATACCTTCCTGCTGCTGCAGCTGAACTGGCCCATGAGACAAGAATCACCTCCACAGACGGTGATGTGTAAAACCTTTGAACTTGTGCTCTAAAGGCAGGAGAAAAAGCACAAGAATAGCCATGCCACAAGAGTTCCACAGCTCAACTCTTTGTCTCTAACACTCACCAGAGGCAAATGCCTGAAGAACACCTCCCCTGTGGCAAACTCCAAGGCAGAGCTGACAGAACAAAATACAGCTACATCCGATTGCCCTAAACAAATTGATTTCTCTTGTTGCCCCCAAGAAAGCTTCTGGTATCCACAACATCCTGCATCAATTCACTCCTCAGCAGAGCTGTCTATGGGTGCACATCAATTTCTTTTGAACAGCTAACAATTTTCTTTGGCATCCCTTCATCTTTGTAATACAAGTAAGTAACTGATCACTACTCCCCTTCTCCATATCAACTTGATTTTGCACTATTGTCTGCAACTCCTTAGTCATCCTCCCCAGGCTAAGTTCACTTGGTTTAACTCCTCTTACACATGTTCTTCAACACGTCTATATATTTTTCCACAAGGTGCTTTCTCTACTTCTATTACACTTTAAAGTTCACCAAATCTGTAGACAGTAGTAAACCTGTCAGCACTGCCATAATTTATATAATGGTATGATAATTATTTTTCTGTTTTATCTTTCATTCCTTTCCCAATCATCCTTAATATTAAGTTGTGGTGGAAGAGGAACAAGGGCAGAGGATGTTTAATATCTACAAACTGTTGAATTGATGTTTTCCAAAATCCAACTCCTGGTTCCTCTAAATAGGAAAGGATTTTCCTCCCCACACACACTGAGATACTGCTACTTTGCCAAAACAACAGTATCACAAGACTTTGAACACTGATGGAGGAGAACCTGAATGCAACTAAGTACAAAACAATGATAAACACAGATCAGTGAAGAATTCTTACATCTGCACTGAAGCCAGTGAAGCAGACTTGACATGTTGAAAGGCTTGTTAAGAACCATGCCTATACTACAGCCCCAAAAAATACATGGTCCTATGGTTTAAGATAGACATTACCATTGTGTAGGACGCACTTCTAGCCTGTGATGATTTTTCACACAAGATGATCCAGGAACTGAAAAACGATACAGAAATGAACACCAACTACAATTTGTTTCTTTCTGCAAAACAGTGACTGACTCATTTTCTACATTTTAGTACCTATCAGTTTCTTTGATCTAATGATTTCAGTGCATCTCAAGTAATTAATGGTCTTCTTTAGCTAAAGGTCATGATGCTCACCAACAGACTGCTATTCTGGCATTTCTTTGCAGCTCTAAGTTACTTAATACTGCTCGTAACTCCTTTCTGGTTTCACTTCACAGCTATTCTGGAAAACTTTTACTGCACAGACTACAGGTTTTCCATGCCCTGAACATGCATTTCTCCCTTCCAAAACGAGAGAATGCTGGTTAACACAAGACAGTTTAATTTTGTTTTAAATGTCTGCTCAAACTACAGATTGCAGTGATTCAATTCATTATATTACAAAAATAATCTTTCTAGATTGACACACATTCTTTGCATGCCCAGGTGAATCACAGACAACCTACACTGCACACAGTCTACAATTCAGAGAACAATTACAGCACTTTCTGCCCATCTGTAACAAGTGAGTTAAGAAATCAGAGCGGCCTTATTGCAGCATTTATCCAAAACAGAAATATCTTCAACCTCTGGTATTCTCAGATTCATAAGTAGATTATAAACTTGTAAGAAGGCAGTCATACAACTCAGTAAAAATCCTGTATAGAGATTTTATTTAGGGGAGAGGGGGGAGGTGTCCAAGAACTTTGTTATTTATGACCATAGCAAAGTCCTCAGCGAGATTATTTACATCACTGAATTCCCATTACCTCTTTCTTTGCCTAAGGCCACTAACTTACTATGATTTGCAAGCATTACCAAACAATGCCCATATTGAAGTTCAGTGTATCCATTTCAACACAAAATGGTTGATATTGTACACTGGACTTGTGGCTTAGGACTCAAGGGGCCAGTTTGCAGAGCTTAATGTGCTTGGGAACCTGGTTCAGTTCCCAGCAGTCTTAATTAGGCTACGAATAAGAGACATGGCGAACATCAAGGTTTAAATGTAAAGCAAAAAGGTTATTCAAGAAGTTATTTCTTGGACAGAAGAGAATTGCAGTGTTAAAATAACTGTTGTCACCAAAGAAAACTGCATCTTTTTATAGGAGAGAATGATCATATTTTGCATTGCTCCTACTGGTTAATAAAAAGATTCCTGAGCACAGAAAGAGAGATAAAAACAGACACAAAGACAGCATGTGTGTGCATGCATGCGTATGTCAGGAAACAGGGAAGAGGGTTTGTTGCTGTTAAAGAAAACAGAAAAAAAAAATCACTCACAAACATGGAAAACGTTTTAAAATTTTCAAATATTTAAGGAACTACAACTGTTTATTAAGTGTTTGTAAGCATCTACTGGAGCACAAGCTTAGCCGTGCACGTGGTGTGTATTTCCAACCCAAATGTTCAAGCATTCTTTAAAAAATGTTTGCAACATGACTAGTATTTATGGACTGTTTAATCAACCTACTGCAAACATCACAAAAAATATACATAAATTAAATGTTGCAAACCGAATTCTGCCTCAAGAACTGTATCAGTAAAGCTGACTTCAGAAGTCTGAGGCCACTGGTTACGTTACACCACCCAAGGTTACCGACACAAATGCTTTTATCTAATGAAAGTAGTTTTTCAAGATTAGGAGATTTGCAGTTGAAAATTACTGCCATCGTTAACATTTTCAAGCATTCAAAAGGTGGCACTTTATTTGGTTTGGTTTTGGAGGAGGGGTAAACAACTCCAGGACATTGTTAATGAAGTTGCTGAAAATTCACAAGAAATCAATCTGACAGACTTCGCTGCAAGCAATGCTCATATTTTTTGTAAACCGAGATATAGTGGATCTCCTTAATAAAGTTCAGAAACAATGCGTGTGTGCCAGTTCATTGACATAACGTGATCCACCAGCATAAGCTGGATATTAAAGTCATGAAACGCATGTTTTTAAATACATGGTGTTCAGCCCTGACTCCTGAATCTCACTGTAGCTCATTCTCCCTAGAAATACAGAGCATGGAATTTCCATTTCCAGATCTCCAGCAGGCTTGAGAAAAGCATCAGCTGCTGAGACACTCCACTGCTTCTGAGCACACAGGCGAAGATTACTGAGCCATAAAGAAACCCACTCAAGAATCACACCCAGGTTACAAAAACATTGAAGACTGACATGGACATGACCACATGAGACAAACCTCAAACCACGCAGCTCCTCTAAAATAATCTTGGCTCCACAGAATATTGTAGTGAGATACAATAAGGGATGCACTAATGAAATTTCCATAGTGGTTAATGTTCTGATTTGCTGATCATTGTTTTGTGGAAAGGGTAGAAAAGAGAAGATAATGCACATCTCTCTATTTTCCTCTAAAAATCCTACTGAATTCATTTTGTCTCCTAAAGACAAAACCATCTTAAAGACAAGACATTAACGGTAAAGCTTCACATGTGAATAGGGTTTAAAGCAATATAAAATATGGCCCTAGGAAAATCAGTCAGCTTTAGATTTAGCTAAAACAAATTTTATTCTGTCTTGAACTTCCCCACATTTACTAGATGAAGCCTGATACTTCAAAATTACTTCCTTCTGCTGTACAAAAAATGATCATAATTCTAAATTTTCTTAAACAATCTTTCCTCATTAGAGCTCAGCTTTAAGAAAGGATTTTTTTCCTTTCACTTTTTCACTACCACATTGTTTCCAAGCTGACCTGTCTTCCATCCAGACTGACATTTACAAGCTGTGCTAGAAGTTGTCCTCCTACACTTTTCTAACCTTATTAGAGGCATAAGGAGCATATCAGAGAGACAAGACTTCAAATGAACCACCTCCCCCTGAATGCCAAACTAGTGACTGTTTACACAATTAAAACACTTAGTCCCAGCACTGTTTAAACATCTATGTATCCTGTAACAGCACCACCTAAAGAACTTAAACCACCAAATGTAATACAACAACCAGTTTATACAGCTATACATGAGCACATCCACTACAGCTAATTGTTAAGTAAAAATAGTTCCTCACTCACAAGAAAACTTACACACAGTCTTGGGACACACTTTTTAACATACTTTACAATGTACAAGTGAAAATATAAACAAAATTATTTCTTCAGACTGTATTTGGTGTAAAAGGTATGGTAGTTGGTTTGCATCACAGAGTCTGAGGAAAAGAGCTACTCCTGGATGAGTTCCTGTGTGACTTAGTCTAGGTGATCCTGCTGTTGCAGGCGGATTGGACTAGATGATCTTTTGAGGTCCCTTCCAATCCGTTATGATTCTATGATACATGTAATATTTTCCAAACAAAAAAAGCTTTAGAAATAATTTTTTTAAACTGCATGTAATTTTTGTCTAAACTTTTTTTACTCCAAAACTTTTTGTGGAACCAATATTTTGAAACTGCAAATACACGATTGATGTTCATGGAGTTTTAAAAGGAGAAAAATAATTTACATTATTTATAACTGCTCTTCCGTTTCATTAGCATTATCCTATAAATTACATCAGGAACCACATCAGACTAGAACTGGCACTAACATAACTAGATATAGGTAATTAACAAAGTCAAAGATCTAATCGCAACTGAAAGATTCAAAGCACAGAAAGTAATAATTAAATGTAATAGATAATTATGCAGAAACAATGCACACTCATTCCACCAGCCAGTTCTATGGTAATATTAACACTGGACAATAAACAAATAAAGCTGATCACAAACCAGCAGGGTGAATTTACACTTTGTAAACTGTATTCTCAGAAGTGCTTTCATTCTAATAGCTCACTGCCCCAAATACTGTTATGCGGCACTCCCACTGACAGCAGGACATCTATGCTGGTTTTCAGCCTTCAGAGGAGAACTTCAAGGTTAGGAGCAAGGTAAGGAGGGAAGAGTCTACAGTGTTACTGTACCCATTTCACCAAACACCTAGGGCATTTCTCTCCTGCCAGCAGCACTTCAACTCTGACTGTTGTTCTGAAGCAGAGGTGAGGATGCAAATGGAAAAATATTGCCGGAAGAAGTCTCTCCCTTCCAAAGAACCTTCTACTTCTCCACCTACACTATCACATACAGAAAAAGAAAGCATTGCTTCGTAAAGATCTGAGAGAATGCAAGATGACTACTAGGATTACTGTGAAATAGGAAAAGGGTGAGACACTTGCTCTCACCCACTTCCCCTAGAAGTGCTCTAAAACCCTTCCCACTCACTATGAAAGCCCTCAACATTACCAAACACTACTGGGATTTTACCTGCCTGAGTTTTCTCTTTATCCATCATTTTCAAGCTATTAAATCACAGCCCACAGTAATTCTCATAAAAGATAAGTACACTAGAGAAGAGTGTGTGAGAGTTCACAACCTGAGATTAAGCATCACTTTAATCTCAATTACTAACCAGCTAAGAGTTAACTATAAAAGTTGATTCCCTTTTTTCAGCAGTCCATATATTTGTGATACAAAATTCTGCATAAGCTATAAGCTTTAGCCAAGAGGTAAGTCTCAACAGCGCTCTGCAGTACTGGCACTTTTGCTAATCCTACAAATTCAAGCAGGCATTCCCTATAAAAGATCATGTTAACAGAGCATAAAGATAAGTATTACACTGAGCTTCTAACAAGAGACACTGCGAAGTTCAAAAACACACAGCAGCTTTGCATAGAAAGCAAGAGACAAAGTATGAAATGCTTTCCTTTACTCCTGCCAAATGTTCTGCTCTCAAATGATGGATGAGATTTCCTGAGGCTAAGATGCCAAAGCCAATTAGCCGTGTCAATCCACAAGAACGCCAGCTGCCAGAATCTAACTTTATTACTATATTACTTAAAAGTGAAGACATCAGCAATGTTTAAGTTCACATGACTCCTAATTTAAAACCTGCCTTTTAAAGATTTAGGGTGGGGGTAGTGGCAATGACCTTAACTTTCAGCCTTTTACAGTCATCATAGAGTGTCACAAATTACCCATACTTTGACTATGAAAAGTATTCTGCTAATTCATTGTGCTCAATTCAAGAGAGAGTAAAACTTCAGCTTATTTCTCTTTTCATATGAGTTTTAGGTAATGTTTATATTTAAAAGTAGCAATTTATTTCAATATTGCCTGTTTCAGTTGCCAGACCGCCTATCCCACAGAACATGATATGTGTAAAGTATATAGCTTACCCATTTATGGCATCTAATTCTGAATTCCAAAGTAAAATTTTTGGAAAGTGTCTTGAGCATTTGTCAACTAGAATAAAACATGCCCGAGTCTTTGATTATTTGAAAACATCTGCATTTCATTTCTAAGCAAGGAGTTTGGAAACGTTGATCATAGAATATACTTCCCTGCACAGTCACCACAATGAACTCAATGATTCTGTGAAAGGATAAAATTGTTCTTCTACTTAGGTGCCTGTGGAATAAATCTGAAATAAATTTACCCTCAGACAACTTCCACATTCCTCGAAACTACTCAGAAATGTCTGCTCCTTTTCAAGTAGTCTACCTTAACTTTCTCAGCATCTTAACAGAAACCATTTGGGCTTTTTGCGACTACTTTATTTACACTTCCTTAACTTTACCACTGCAGTATATGACTGACACACGGTATTAACAGCATCTCTTCTTGAAATGTTCTGTACTCTTTGGAAGCTGAGAGGAGACAAAAGCAGAAGCACAACAAGGTTCAGAATAGTTGCAAGTTTTCTGGTAGAAGAAAGCTTTCTTTTTCCAATTTTGCAAAAACTAGGTGTAGCTGGTTGGAATTCTTTCTAAGCTATATTTTTTTGATTACTTCTTTAAGCACGTGCATATATGCATACCAAACAAGTAAGAAGGACCAGAAAAGCTTAAAATTAGTAAGAGCTAGTTCTCAATTATCGATTCTACCTGTCAAGAGTGCAAACAAAAGGAAAGACAGTGCAGAACGCATAATAAGTGTAGTTTGGTTGCACAGATCCTCCAATCTGTAAGCCTTGTTTCAATGGTCAAATCCATTTTACTAGAATCCGGTACTTCTAAATATGTATTGCATAAAAATAAATTGGTCTGCCCTTTTCCACTCTGGATTGACTCCATCTTTTGACTAAAACTGAATGGTTCGCAATAGAGAAGAAAAGGAGCTGGTCTGTGCCTTGTTTGTAACATGTCGGTTTAGTAAATTTAAACACAAAACTTTGTGGTTTACAGTAAACAAACTGTGTAACCAAATACAGTGGTCTGCCAAAACAAGTGGGGCATGTTAAATACCTATTATTTCACAGACTTATCAATGAAAACGTGCAAATCATGAACAACAACTATGTTGAAGGGTGTTTCCAGATTGGTACATATGTTAGCACATAACAGCCATTATTTTACAGTCAAACAGCATGTTACACGAACACTACACAAAACCTAATAACCCACTTTAACCTGTAGTTGTCATAGCATCCTCCTGTATTTAATTACAACTGGCTCGAGGCATTTCTTGAAATGTCCATAACAGCTCAGGCACACTGGCAATTTTGTACAGAAAGCATTTGACAAGATGGTGAGAAAAATCACTCACCAATGCTCAACTGTGTGCAGGCAAGAATGGTCCCTTGCCATATTACCAGTTAGCTCATAGCAAAAACTTAAAATTAGAGGATTGGCAAAAGCACAGCTTAAAAGTGTGCTTCTGTGGCTTTTTATTTTGCCATAGCAAATCTCATACCTCTTTCATCTGTCCATATATCACCCCCTACAAAGCATGAAACAATAACAACTTCAGAGTGTTATGAAAAGGAATATTGGAGGGCCCTTGGCCTCAAACATTTGAACTATGCTCTGTACTGTGCCATATCTCTGTCAAGCTTGGCATCTACTTTGCTGCCTGTGTGTACCATATATCTTAAATTAGGGTATGGGCTTTGATATTTTTTAAAACATTGCAAAGCATGACTGAACTGCACTCAGTACTCATTTCTCCATTAGATCCTCAGGGTTTTCTTTTTAAGACTGTGTTTCAGCATTTTAGTATGCTCCTAGACGAAATACGTCAAGCTTTATGAGCACAGCTCACATCAACTGCTCAGCATAAATAAAGGTACAGCCAAAATTAACCCAGATTTAGTCTATTTCTGCAACTGAAAAAGAATTAGACTGTGAAACTGCTTTAAAACAGCAAGAAACTCCGTGCTTATAAGCTTTACTACTTGTTGTCTATCACATACAGAAGCAGAGCATCACCCACTGGAATGCCTTGGATCCACTCTTTATTTATTATCAACAATAATAAAGCTTAGTAGCTTTAACTATTTCTTAACTGGACTTGGAAAAAGTATTTCTGAAACAGCAGGCATGGGGAATGGAAGGAGCTGGCACAGCTGAAAAGGAGGAGCTAGAGATAAGCAGGCTCTCAGCTTTGTTAGCAGGCTGTTAAAGTGAACATGGTCACAGCAGCTCTCAGAGGTTTTCCAAAAACATCACTTATTTGGATGTAAAAAACCTTGAGGGTCTTCCCTTGTTGCATTCTTACAGTCTCAGCTGTCATCTCAGCATTTCTCTACAGTATCACTGGTCTTTAATATATGGTCACCATGCTGCACTGCACGTGGGAAGATGTATCCTTCCTTCCATACTTTGTTTTCACACTACTGATGCCAAGGTTTCTTACCTTAAAAGAGCATCTCTTCTTCTGTGCACAAGGATCTATGTACAATGCTTAATAATGGCAGATGCAGCAATGACTTAACATCACTACAGCAATAAATAAAACACAGTATCTTCATCTTTTTATGCAAACTTCATCCAGATGTAATAGCTGACAACAATTTCATCAACCCCCATTATCCAGAACTTCAGTAACATCCTTTCTCTATTTCTGGACTCTTCCTAAATTTCTCTTTGTATTAATTACAGTGAAATTAACCCTTTCCTTGCAAAGCTGTAATTTTCCTTATTATCCGTCAACTGTTTTACAATAGAGTCTGTGTTCTCCCATGTTTCTTCCCAGACATTACACCTGTAACACTCCCACGAAACAATTGTCATTACATCAGCCCAGCTCCAGACCCTTCATGTTTCTGGCCACAATGAAGTCTCACTTCTCACCTTTAGATTGTACTTGTTTCCTTTTACTCCTATCTTTGTCTTATTTTCAAATTTATACCTTTCACTCTCTAATGCTTCCCCTGTGGCTGGGTCAGATTCCTACACCTTTTCCTCCCATCACACTCAAGAACCCATGGCATTTCAATGACAACACATTAATTTTCCTAAAATTCTGTTTCTAAGAAGTTTTACGTGAAACTGATGCTCACCCAAATTACTCTTTTCCTATCCTGTTGTCTTCAACAACTTTTGTTTTAACATAAAAAAAAACCAGAACCCAAAAACTCCAATCCAAAACCATGGTTCCTTCAACTTAAAAACAACAGCTCAACCACTGAGCTGTTCACAATGAAGTATGCCGTAATTGTTTTGAAACAGAAGAGCTATATGTATTACTCACAGGCAATCATTAATACCATCTACTTTTCCAGATAAAAATAACTGCAGAGATTACATTTCACTATCCACTTTCCGTTGGAATCTTGAGGTTCCTTTTAATCTCAAATTTTCCATGAAAAATCATCTTGTATGCTAACTACCACTGCATCTCTTACCATCCTAGACATTTCTTGACTTTAACATGTGCAATACAAAACAGAATTTGAAAAGTTACATGCTTCTGTGTGGTTCACAGCACTGACTACTACTACTCTGCTCTGGGTTATTACAGAAATATGAAGTCTCAGACTACAACAAGTCTACAACTATAAAAATGTCAAAACGCACATGTTCAGTATTGTTAGTGCTCAGGTGTATTAATTTACTTCTAAAAAACTTTGATTTCCAGTGAGAAGCTCAGAAGCTGATTTTAGATTCTTCATAAAAAAATGAAAACTGTAGATCCTTTCCTCTATCCTATATTATTTTTAGTTCTTACCTTAAAAATAATCTAAGCCCCGAAGTCCACTGTTGCATAGCTTCAACTTAGCAGAAAGCTAGTATAGGAAAGCATTTTTAATTTGAATTTCCCAAAGAGCATGTACAGCCTGAACAGCTTTTTAACTTGTCACTTTACTGTGTAAGCAACAAGGAAATGCAACTGTTGAGGGCCACATAAATCTGTAATCACTGAGTTTTTAAAAATTAGCCTGGACACCAATTCACATGCTTCTAATAGCTCCAGATTAAAAAACAATAAAAATGTCACCTTTACTACAAGAGTCCTCAGAGCCACTGCCTTTCACGTTCATTCACTCACCGAGTTGAGAAATAGTAGCCAGGCATAAAGACTTTAACACTCCTTTCACCTTCTCACTAAGCAAATCCATCTCTGAGGATAAATTGTCACACACTGTCATCATGACAATAAAAATACAATTTTCTGATTTAAAAGCTCTAATACGGCTATACAAATTCACTGCAGCAACATCCATGGTAAGCGCTTACAGTACCAAATAAATCTAACTCCAGTTATGTCCTGTCTGTTTAACTGGGCAAGGCATACATGAAGAATCACACAAAAAGCCTCAATTATTACTGCTCAGGTTGCAAAATGTCATTTAGCAAAATGCAAAGCGAAACAAGGGAATGCATTTAGTTCCGTAAATACCTTAATAGGTCCTGACATGAGCTTTACAGAACACAAGAAAGAGTGTAATTTCATAGCCTAGCTGTCCTCACTAAAGATTAACAATTGCCAGCTTCAGAATGGGGCAGGCTGCAATCTAAACATGACAGAGATAAATGTTTTAAGGGCTTAGTAACTTCATATTTCCATCTTATCAAAGTATATAAAGTTCTAAACCAAACACAAGCAATGCAAATAGGGAAACAGTCACCATGATTACACAGCTTGCTAACAAAGTAGGTATGTCATGATCATAGGTAGTTTACAAAGTAAACCCTGTTAGCCCTGAGTTCACCAACGACTTGTGATTAAAATAAACCATTATGTTGAAAACAACACCCACTGCAGTAAATGGCATCAACAAAACGTAAACTTTTTCCCTGACAACACCATCCAACATCATGCGAACTGTGTGGCATCACAGCTTAAGCACCATGAACCCAATGATCATTTTCTCAGAGGTGCTGCTATTCAAGCGCACCTATTATACTCTTCTCTTTAGAACTCCATCCCAAATGAGTGATGACATGCATCACCAGTTTTATAACCTGTGGTTTCTGAAACAAGGAGTTGCTCTATTGAATTCAAGGACAATTTCAAACCCTTCAAGGTTAATGTATATCATATACCTGAAGGAACCTAACTTTGTTTCCACACATTATTTGTTCCCACACATATATTAGTTTAATGCAAGAAAGGGAATTTTCATCTTTTCCAACTAGGAAAAGAAATTATAAAGAAAAGGAATCCTAAAGGATACTTCATGAGCCATCCAAGATGAGCAGCTATAAAAGTTAAAATGGTACTTGACATTAATAAAATTAATGGAGAGAATTAATATCTTCTGCAGTTTATAAGCTCTAGCCATGAATGAGTCTGTAAGGACAGGCAGTACATGAATACAGAGTAACCCCAAGAAAACAATTTCTGCCTAAATGCAATTGTTAAAGAACAATTTGTGAGAAATGTCTGTGATGGGTTTGGCAAATGCATATAGGAAATACCAAGGATTATTTACCTGCTAGCAAGCACGTAATGTCACCTCCATGTAAAAGCCTTCCTTTGGAAGATTTTGTTCTTCAGAATTACAAATCACCTTCAATGACTTTATAAGGATGGAAGAGACTATCACCCTACTCTGTAATGCAATGAGTTGCCTTTATCTCATCACTTCTTCCCATGAATCCATCATCCTACAGTTGCAGGATTGTATGGAGTCTCCAGCACATTGTTACAGTAGCCTGGAACATATCTCCTATGTTGTTTCCATTTTTGGTAGTTGCCACAACTCTTTACACAATTCAAACTTTATAAAACCCTCAGGTAATTCTTTTGACATAAAAAAAATCATACTTATTATAGTAATTTAATACAGAATTACATATTTAGAAAACTAATGAGCTAAGATAAATTTACTGCTGTGATGTATCTGAAAGAGATTATAAAGAATACGACACCAAAAAAATAAATCTCTGTAACCATGTGGTAAAAAATGTTTGCATATACAAGACTTGATATCAGTTTGGAAAATAATAATTAAAAGGAATGAGGTATACAGTGTTGGATTTCTCATCTGCAAAATAAACAACACCAGAGGTACCAGATGCCATTCTGCCATGGAAGCCTTACATCAAAGCACCCATTTTCCTAGGGCTAAATACAAAACATTCTGAGCATAGCACAATTTCAGCTTCTGCTTTACAGCTACTTCCAGATATCTATAGTCACAATTTGCTCCTCAAATAATCTTATTTACCTAATAGCACATCATTCTTAAAGTAAAACAAAAATCCTGAAAGCCTTAGCACAGGCAGTGGATCTCAGCATCACTTTTACACAAGATTAAATTCCAATGGATCTTACATAGTTTTACTCTTGAAATGAAGGACTACTTACTTGATTGGCCATGTAAATTGTGAGAAGGCCTCTCCTAAGAACAGAAATGATACAATTAGTGGATGAATTAAACATTTTTTGCACACTTTAAGCATTCAGAATACTTTATGAGAGTTTACAAAACAATTATTGATGGAGGATGAATCAATATCACCACACACAAAAAAAAGCATGACTCCAAAAACAGCACCTCAATAGCACCAGCATCCAAAGCAGCGAGGATCTAAATGAATCAAGTTAAATATAGCAACTTCCTACTGCGCAAGTCCTGAATCCTTCATGAAGGGGTGAGGCGCCTTGAATCACACAACACTTATCACAAAATAAAAGCCTTCACATGAGCTGTAAGGATACAAACCATGGCCAATGCTCAAGTTAAATTCTGGATTTACAGAAAAATGCTTGTGTGTCAGCTTCTAGGTTGTGATCAGTGCTACGTAACTCAAGACACCTTTGTCCTTCTCCTTATATTATCATGAAAAGTGCTTGCTAGTGAGACTGATGATGCAGATACCAAATCCACCACTACACCTTGCCTCTTTTAGCCGAGAGTCATAATGCCAACAGTGCCCTAGCACAAAGGCTACAATTGGTCTTATCCTTTTTTCATGTCTGCGTCAGCCCGCTGCTCACACTGCTACTTAGACAAAGTATAAGCTCGAGCTCACTTGCTCACTTTTGCTGATGCTACTATGCAGCAAAAGACCACAAATGAATTCTTGACTACATGTGAGCTGCTCCATAACAGCCTGTATTAGATGTCACTGTAGGATGTAAATGAAAAACAGTCATTTTCTATACGTGCTTAACAAGTCACCAGCAGCCTTGAGAAAGTGCCCTCATTACTTCCTTCTCTTCTGCAAAGACAAAGGTTGGGAAAAGCTTCCGTATTTCTTACTGGACTGTTTTTCTTAATCTTTTGAGTTTACTGTGAGATTTGTAATATTTGAGGTTTTCCTTATTGTCCCCACTGCTGTTACAGATATAACTTGAACCAAGACTAAAATTTCAGGCACAGAGTGCTTAATAAATCTGAGGAGTCGTTGAATCTAAAGATTTGATGAGGATAAAGCACATGAGAAATAAATAGACACCAGATCAGGAATAAGCTCTGTCAACATTAAAGCAAAGAGACCTCTACAACTTACAGTAAAGCATCAAAATACTGTGTGATGTTTCTGACCAGAAAGGGATGTAAATTCATCTGTGAATTAGACTTGCATGAGTTTTACTTTCAAGCTGGTCTACAACTACATAGTCTTTCAGGCAATTTGCTTGGACGATATTGGTGCCCTCATCCGCATGACTACCAAATTGTCAGCCAGCACAGTTCTATGAACTTTAAATTTTATTTTACTTTATTCTGGATACTTTATGTTTCTTGGATTATTTTTTAGCCCTTGTAATGTAATTAGTTTAGCATAAACATCCAAACACTCAGTTGTTTGGAAACACACAAGCATACCCACAAACTAACTCGATAATTCAAGACACTTGTGAGTACGCTGGAACACATTAGAACTTCAGTAGTGTCTGCCAACTCGTTTACCTGCAGAAAGCTAACACCAGCTACTACCAGATGCACCTTTAGGAGTATAGACTGCATTATACATGAGGTGCACAAAACAGCATGACTATTGTATACACACATTGTTTACTTGCTGGATTCTCTCCCTCAGCCTGATGATGCACAGGTAGGGCTGACACACAGACAAGACCTTTTGCCTCCCAACGTTACTTTTCTTTTTAAGTACTAAAAATCTAAGAATTTGAGATAACAAAGTTTTGGCTTTTATTGTGGTCCTTTCTGGCCAAGTGTAAAATGAAACCTGTCAACCACAAAGATAAAGAAAGGAAAAGGGGCAAGAGAAGAGGAAGGAAAGAAATCAGAAGCTGTGTTACCTCTGCAGTGAGACCAGTGCAAGAAGTAGGTGGCTGGGAGAAGGGAAAATGTGTAGACAACAAATGAGCACACAGAAGTAATTTGTGGAGCTGAAAATACATGGAGTTGCTAGATGACATCATCTAAAATTGTCTGCAGCAAGCCCGTCACTACCTGCTGTTTTACAAGACCCTGGCTAACTCCAAGCAGAAAATGTCTTCCACCAAAAATGAATTCTGTGGCTATTTAAAAAAAATAAATCACCCCATGCTTCTGAAGGAAAAGAAAAAAACCCACAAAAGAAAAAAACTCAAACCAGCCAACCAAATCAGATCTTTCCTGGCCCTGCATAACTGTGATCTAGCCAGCCTAACCCAACCCTGAACCCAACTGTTAAAAAGTGGGTGGAATTGCACTATTTTGTTGCAATGGCAGCTGACAGAAAACAGGACGGAAAGAGTGAGGCAGGCCAAGCAAAAGGGTCTCAGTTACAACCTAAGGACTGTAGTAAAAGCATAGCTGGTAAGTAAGAGAAGAATATAATTGGGGAATGAATTTACTAAGCAAGAAATAATTAAACAACAGGAATAATCAGCCACATCTAAAAACCTGCTTTAGAGAGGTTAAAAAAAAAATACCAATAAACAGCAGAAGTTTCACTTCCAACATCCACTGAACCTGTGTTGAAACTAATCTCCTAAGCACCAATATCAGTAGGCAGTTCCATTAGTGATGGTCCAGCGAGGTCACTAACAGAAAGCCCAAGCAGGTACACAGAAACCCTTACTGTGTCCTCCTCCTCCACCTTCTCTCTCTCATGCTATTTTCTTCAGATATTCATTTTGGCTTCCCACTGCCTCTCCTCTCTCACCTCTTCAATTGCTTGTATTTCCATATCCTGCTGATTCTAATCACATATGTGATCTTTAATTCAAGGATAAACAAAAGCTAGGAGCAATACTCATGAGCAGCAGACCCAGGCTGAACTGGGACAAGAACACAGGCATCCAAGAGAGCTGCATCTGCAGGGCAAGAGATGGGATGCCACATCCTGGTCCATCCCACCAGTCTGTTGCATTTAATTTAAAAAAATTGAGAAAATCTGTTCTGAAAAAGTTTAGACAAGACTAGTATCTTTAACCTGAAGTGAAGGCTTGCACAAAAGCAATCACATTTTTTAATTACCATTTAATTCAAGTACCAAAGAATGGGAGTGTTTAGTGTATTTCTCTATTTTATTTCCCTAATTCACACTTTCTCATGATTTCCCTTGTGTTGTCCTATCATTGAAACCAGTCACATCTTTACCTCCAGAGTAACACCACAAAGTCCAATCAAGTCACCCATATATCAGTTCTTAAACAACAGATTTTAAGGTTTCAATCATACTCATGACTCTTTATGGAAACTGCCCCAATTTTTCAGTAGTCACCTTCAAGGACTTAAAATGAAAATACAGGAAATAGAACACAGATTAAAGATTTCCTATACTTGGTTTAACCAGTATGATTTTAAAGTCAAACCACTAAGTACCCCTCTCAGTCTTCAAATGCATCTGCCTGGGAGTGAGGTATTTATGTTTCCATGTAAGTGCTGTAAAATCTGGAAAATTTATTTGATTGAGGTCAAATTATCTGTACAGGAGTTAAAGATCCTATCTAAGCCAGTAGGAGCAATGACACCTGTCCAAATCTGCATACCACTGTATTGTTTGTGGAACAGTTTCCCAAGGAATGTTTTCTTGCTTAGCTTGACGCATTATAAAGTTCAAAGAGAATAGCTTCGCTTCACATAATAGCAAATTACACAAAATTCCAATTTGTAAAATATAACCAAGAAGTTATTTCCTACAAATCTCACTGCCAGTTCTCTCTCTTTTATAGTTTTCCTTGAATACAGAGTTGTTGCTAAGCCAAAAAAAGTATCAAAAAAAGCCAATTACACTATAAATCTATTATTGTAACCAAAGCAGCCCTCAAAGAACATTTCCATAGAAAGCAAACACCTTCCTTCTCTAAACAGCTACAGAAGAAAGGCAGGCATGTCACTTTTAAGTCTAAATATTAATTCCTCTTTTTAAGTATTTCTTCCTTTCATATGTTTTGCCTTGCCTTGCCCATGTCCTATGTCTACCACACAGCACTCAAGTCTCTGAAGTTCTCTCATCAGTAACTATTTTTTAGTAATACAAAGTTGGTACTATTGTTTTCTCTACTAGCTTGTTTCAGTTAAACCACCCACCTTTTTCAAAGAAGGCATCGAGAAATCAAAACATCCACTGCAACTACACATATCTGAGCTACTATCTTTTTTGCATACATTTTTTTTGCTAGTCTCATGGTTTTCAAGATCACTTTAGTTTTGAGCAAGAAAAAAGGAAGGGTGAAATCAACAAGTCAGAAATAACAGGAAATAATGACAGCCACTATGTACGAACTTCACTCAAATTGCCAGAAACAGGCACCTCTTTCAGTGAGAATAGCTCTAGGTATAAGTTGTTACAGCAAACCAATAAATTCACATCCAAGGCAAGGCACACAATGGGACAAGCATGCCCAGGCCCCATATCCCACACTGCTCTTGTAACCCAGAGTACAGCACCAGTTAACAGTAGAGATGGCAAGAACAAGATGTATCCATATCACACATTTAAAATCTTTATGCATGCAATCAAGAGAACATGTTCTCTGATTAAACAGCTGTATTATGTTTCTTCATGTATATATGTATACACATATATGTTTCTTACATATATATGTAAACATACATAACACTCATTCAAGTTTTCCTGACTGTGACAGTGCGATCAGGTGGATTATCTGCTTAACCGAGCGGCACATCTGCAAGATGAGGTTGAAAAGCTACCACCAGAAGTAGAAGGCTCAGGAGAATTGGAGACACTAAAATAGAGGTAGACTGGTGGAGGCAGTCTGGACAATAGCCAAATAAGAGCCAGGAACAAGGAGCCCAAGTATCCTGCACCTCTCAGAAGGAAAACAGAAGTAGAAGGAGTAAGTGGGGCAAAGTGAAGGGCCGTGGCAGAAGGCAAGCACTGCCCTTACCTGCCTCACCTTCTCAGTTGCCACTGAGTAACAGATATCATCCCCTACTGGAAGACAGCCGGTCTAATAAGCATATAGAGGACAGGGAACCCATACCTGAGATCCTAGCAAGGTTGTATAAATGCAGGAGGTCTTCCAGTAATATGACGACCCTCTCAAAAAGAAGACAATGGTCCTAGTTACTGGAGACTCACTCCTGAAAGAGACTGAGGGCCCAATATGCAGAACTGACCCTCATCATAGGGAAGTCTGCAGTTTACCTGGAGCCTGAATCAGGGATATCACTATGATGCTCCCTAACCTGATGAGATCACCTGACTATTACCCACTGCTGATCTTCCAGACAGGTGGGGAGGAAGCTGTATTCCATAGCCTGAGGGGAATGAAGAAGGACTACAAGGCCTTGGGATGTTTGGTAAAAAAGTCTGGGGAACAAATAGTATTCTCCTCATTACTTCCATTTTGGGGTGAGGACATGGGCTGGAATAGAAGGATTCAGTCCATTAATGTCTGGCTACAATACTGGTGTTACAGGCAGGGCTTTGGGTTCTTTGATAACGACTGGTTCTATAAGACACCAGATATTGCAGGTCCACATGGCAGAGGTTTATCTCGGGGGGGAAAATGTTCTAGGGCAGGAATTGGCAGAGCTCATTCAGAAGGCTTTAAACTAGATTTGAGGGGGGGTGGGATAGTTGATCAGTGCGCACCAGTGGGACAGAGCTCTGGTCTTAATGAAAACCAGGTGGCCTCTCGCTGTCCTAGGGTGAAATTGGAGCACTCAGATCGCTCCCTGAAATGCCTGTACACCAATGCACGCAGCATGGGGAATAAGCAGGAGGAGTCAGAAATCTGTCCAGTCAGCTAATTATGATCTGGTGGCAATTACAGGGATCTGGTGGGACAGCTCGCATGACTGGAATGTGAACATGGAGGGCTATGTCCTTTTTAAGAGGGACAGGTCAGCAAGGTGGGGTGGAGGAGTTGCTCTTTAGGTGAGAGACCAACTGGAATGTGTTGAGTTCTGTCCAGGGGCAGATAAAGAGAGAGTCGAGAGTTTGTGTGTGCAGATCAAGGGTCAGGCTGCCATGGGTGACGCTGTTGTGGGTGTCTATTACAGGCCAACAGATCGGGACGAGGAAGTTGATGAGGTCTTCTATAGGCAGCTGACAGCAGCCTCACAGCTACAGGCCCTGGTTCTCACGGGGGTTTTAACTACCCTGATATTTGCTGGAAGACCTACTCAGCCAGCCACACACAGTCCACTAGGTTCCTTCAGTGCATTGGTGACAATTTCCTGATGCAAATGGTGGAGGAGCCCACTAGGAGAGGAGCGCTGCTGGA
>JAOXOE010000001.1:114798459-114825796 GCA_028565055.1 Phoeniculus purpureus
ATGGATTGCCCAGGGAGGTGGTGGTGTCACCGTCCCTGGAGGTGTTTAAGGAACGAGTGGATGCGGCGCTTAGGGATATGGTCTAGCAGTTAAACACTAGGATAAAGGTTGGACTCGATGACCCTGGAGGTCCTTTCCAGCCATGATGATTCTGTGATTCTATGAGATGCACAGACCAACATGGAAAGCCAACTGCCATAACAGCACCAAGAAAAAGAAGGCGAATGGTCAGCATGCTTCAAAACTAAGTTATTATCAAACTAAGCCTCTTATTTTCAACTGTTACCCATTCTGGAGATGCTTTTCTGTTGCATCCTCAGTGTAATATGCAACACCTATTTTAGGTTTTAAAACAACTATACTAATAAAAGAGGAAAAGTACTATGGTCTACAGAAACGTAATTCTAAATATTGAGTGAATGTAAGCTGCATATCTAATGAGCAGGAAGTCTCATTTGGGATTTTTCTCGCCAAGTCCATCACTTTTTGACTTACAATACATGGTCAAGAAACCGTGCTTGGCAACACACAGACTATGGGACTTTCAGCTGTAGGCACAGATGCAACAAGCCGACAACCTGTGTGTTTCTAATGAGAACGATACACCCCAAATATTTTGTCATTCTTAGAGATATACATAGGTTACAGAGACACAATCCCTGTGTTCCAGGACAGGTTAGGTATTTGGGGTGTAATTTAATTGACTACATTTTACTGTCCTATAGCAAAGGAAAGAAAGAGCAAAGTTGCTGACAAAACTGAAGTGCTTTTTTGCAGATTTCTGTTGACTGACAAATCCATTTTTTGCCAAGAAAGCTTAGCCCTCACATAAACAGAATCACAAAGTGACACTCAGCAGTTCCTTGTTCTGAGCACAAAAGGCTTTGGCTGGAAGTGGTTACCAAGCAGTCCCAGAAACATCAGCAGCAACTCACACATTACTAGTCGCTCACAGCCAGATAGAAATCTTGGACCAAAGGCAGGAAAAATAACACTGACAAAACTGAAAACTACTCTGGAATCTTGTGTGTTCAAACTTTTCGGGCGTATTACCTAATCCTAAAGTTATGTGTATTTTCCATAAGAACTCTCATTACAGGCAGATCTTCTGGGGTAAAACAAATCTTGATCAGAATCTGCTGGTTCTCCCATATAGTCAGAAGAAACCACTGAGGTTACACAGGCTGAAGAAACACCGACCTCAGTACTAAACAGAAAAGCACTGAAGTTACACATAACCATGTAAATGAAGACAGGAGGAGGCAGAAAGGATGGTATCAGCAGGAAGAAGAATTTAGAGTGTCAGAGCTACAGTTTAACACTAAGTAGTGTTAAACACAGCTCATGAAAGATCTCAGGGTGTTTCAACTACTGGCACATCAACACTTGACTTCATGAAGTTCATCACCCTGATCAAACACTTCACAATGTACGTGAGAGCTACACTTTATGGTAAAAAAACAAAGCTACTACTCCTTGTTCCTGGAAGGCTGTGTAGCTAAGGTCTGTCTGAGGAAACTTTCATTGGTGAAAATCACAGGCAATTACAAATCCAGTTACAAGAAGACACTAAAACAATTCTTGAGTCATTCCAGCAACTACTGAACAAATTTCTTCTGAAAGCCCAAAAAAGAGAGAAACTTCATTTACTACTATACATTTTAAAATGAATCCATTATTAAAAGATCTACAAGTATGGCCACAGTAATAATGATTTAATACTAATTTGTATTTGCTTTCTCAAATGGCTACTTTTTAATTTAGATTTGCAGTTTTACAAGTGTTGTGATTTCAGTAGATGAGATGGAAGTCACGGAATGTTTCTGATTAATTAGATGAGATACCAGAAGTCACATAAAAAGAAGTTATGTGGAAATACATGGCATGTTTCATCACATTCCACCCCTTCAAATCAGATCTGATGATCACTCTTACTAATGTAAGTAGTTATTTTCTACTACTGTTTAATGTTCCAGGCACAAAATCAGCACGGTACGACAATAGTCTAAAGGAATTAGTCACTGTTATCTGACATGGCAGTTATTACAGCTACATCTTCACCTGTACGGAACTGAAGGGCAAGACTTCTACCATAAACCCATGGAATGCTAATAAATATCAGCTCTACTGCTGGAGTTGCATTGCTTACTACTAGACTACATCAGCTATGGGTTTGGCAAGTGGTTTTCCTGAACACTGAACTAGTTTCCATCTGTTCCCCACCACACTTTTCTATTTGCTCTCCCAAGTGTATAAAAATCACTTGGAGGTTTTTATTGCACTCCCCTACCTGCTAGACTGCTGGTCTAGCACCAGCACAGCGGATACTCCTGAGAGTAAAGCTAGCTAACTTTATTTTCACCAGTTAGAGAGCCAAAAGGAAAAAAACAGAAGAGACAGCTTCAAAGAGCTATTCAATGCCCAGAATACACACTATGCAATATAAACAAGGATGCCACCGTCTCAAATACACTTTTGGCTTATTCAGGAGGATACCCTGGGCATGACTGGAGTATCACTGCAAGAGCCTGGGTAAATAAAGGTAATTCTTTAATTTGGTAGAAAATCACGAAGATATGATGGACAGAACCCAAAATCTATCAAATCCAGACTAGTAGGGTGGCAACATTTTGTCCGGTTAGCAAGACCAAGTAATGAAATATGATTAGGATGTTTTGTGTATGCTCACCAGACGTTGTGAGATGCAGTGAGATTCACCGTTCAGTGTCTATGTGGATGATTATACAGTCTCCTGTGGTGACAGCATTCATGGAGCTGGGGATACTTACTCTGAATAAAAGGAGGCTGAGGGGAGACCTTACTGTGGTCTTACTTACAATTCAAAAAACAAAACTACCTTTAAATTAGGCAGTTTTACTTTTTCCTCACACACATCTAGTTAGATAACCCTATGGGAAAAGCTGTTCAGTGCAGACATGATAAATGAACGACTTCAGCAACGAGTCCCTCCAAGAGACGATTCTCACCGTGAGATACGGTAGATTTGTGATTGGCACACCACTAGACATGCATTAAACATGACACTGCCACGTCTTCAGCTTGTTTCCCCTCATTGCTCAGCTTTAAGCCCCTCAACCACAATTGTAATACTCAGACAACTGGATGTTATGGGGCTTTGCTCTATTAGATTTTCTTTGTTTTTGGAGGCCTCTTAAGAAAATCAGCAAGTCCTCAGCAGGACATGTCTTGCTACATTAGACCTGACTCTTTGAAGATGAATTTTGATGACTTCTGAAGTCTGGATTTTCATTACAGGTCTCTAACAGAGCAACTAACAGCCGTTCAGCAGATTTTACAAACCATTTGTAATTACCCGGTAATATTTGCAGTTACACTCATTGTACTCAATTTCCCTACAAGTTTCTAAGAGTCAGAATCTGACTAATGAAAACATATCACATGAAAAACAAGTAGATCTAAGAGACACTCCCTATATTAAAAGGGTTCCTATTGCCTGTGAACCAGAAAGCCTCTGCAGATAAAGCTTTTAAAAAATAGGAATCCAGAAAATTCTCCGTAAAATAAATTCACAAAATGTATCAGTCAGTAGACGTGCATGCCCAGCTCTGTTTAAATACCCAGGTTGTGTTATATATCTGAGAACCAGGAGTAAGACAGATGCACAATAAGGCAGGGCACAGAAATAACTCAAAATCTTCCTACTGTGTGAGCGATTAGACACAAAGTGGACTCACAGAGTCACACAGAATTCTTCACCACGCTCAGGTGATGGAAACTGGAATATTTCAAGATTCTCTGTCTTTAAGTCACACGAGGCTAAAGGTGGTAAAGACCTGTACAGGAACCTACAGCACTTATGAACAGAATAGTGTCAAAGTAATAAAATCATAATTCAATCCAAGAGACGTCACAGTAAAATTCAGAATGAAAACACATTCCAAAAGCTGATTTGCACTAACAAACAACAACTTGCACCACTTGTACAACTGCTGCTTTTAGGGATGCAAATATTCCCAGTAAGCCAGTAGAACATCTCACTGATTAACCCTCATTGACTGTGTGGTCTGCACCCATCTGTTTCTGTTCCAATGACTTGACAAAAATAAAGCAGACACTGTTTCACGTACGTTGTGTTGCCTCATTTGCTTTTGGAGTATCTTTGGTATTTCTATGGGGATTCAGCAGTTATTTTATCTTTCCCTACTTACAACTCTGAGTGGAATATAATTTTTCACAACTAGGGAATGCACGTAAGTGAACGTATTAAAAGCACAGTGCTCTCACACCACTGATCTCAAAAATCTAACTTTAAAGCATAAATACTAATTGTTATTCCTGATTTTATCATATCTTTTGCATGAGTGAGTTAGTTGCTTTGGCTCACTTTCCTTTCCCTTAGCATTCAGTTTTCTTATCAGTGCTATTTAAGGTATAAATTTCCTGCACTTAAAATGCCCAGTTCTGGAAAACTGAAGCTTGTCTCTGGTGTTTATTCAATATCCTCAAGCTACACAAAGGTCTCTAACCCAGCTTCAGCCACTGTAGATTTTTATTAGGGAATAATTTTCTCCCCAACACATGAAATTTTGTTTCATACAAAATCTACTGGTGCCAGCTTTCTGCCATTAGCTTAAAACCCAGAAACCTCAGCAGTTCTACAGTTCATTATCTTTTTCTGACCAAGCAAGGATACTACAACTGTTAACCCTGGGCAATTAACAAACTTGCATGACATACAACATTCCTAGTTTTGTCTCCTAAAGAAATGAGAGCTCTCTGTCAAACATCGACACCTCTAGAACTTACTGCCTGGCTTCAACAAAATTCAGCAAAGCTACACATCTCAAAGCAAATGAAGATACCTGGCAGCTGGGTGGGAGAGAGAGGCACCACCACCAGAAGGACTTTCTGACTGCACATGGAAATAACCTCCCCCACTTAAGCTTGATATTTTTCAGTAAAATTGTTTAAAATAGTTCCAGCTAACAAATGTACACATGCAGTTCAGACTTGGGATAAGAACAGACAAAATAAAATTACTTCACATCAACTAACACCCTAAATAACCCAGAAGGCTTCTGAATACAAAACCTAGCCCGCACGTATTCTCTTGAGAAACTTTAAATGATAAGAAAAATACATGTCAGTACTACTAAAGGCTGATAAGGTCTTCATTACACCTACACGTTTTGCTGTGTGGGTTTGCTCATCAGTGGGTCATGCTTAGGCTCAGTTTAGGCTTAAGATTCATGAATTAGTTTCAACTTCTGTAGTCATGGCTCCTCCACTACAGAACCTTCTCTCACCGATTACTGCCACGTGTTTTATGCTGGCACAAAGATACACAGGAAAACAAATGGTAGACCTGATCCATCTGAAAATAACTGCTTTCCCCTCCCAAGGGCTGCACAAAGGCAGGAGCAGGCAGTTGACGTTGGTTTACTCCTGCCTAAATCAGGTTAAGCCACTCGAAGCTCAAATAGTAGCCTGTTACACACGGCAAACTCCTAACACTAGAGTCAATTCAACCAGCCTGATAGGAACCATCCAGCCTTATAAATTTGATGAATAAATATGAAGTAGTTGTGAACTGTTCAAATCAGGACACACTGAAAATGCAGAATTAGAAACATATTTGAAATATGAAAACACCAACATCTCTAAATATTAAATCCATATGTAAACTGAAATTTAAATCTCGTGACTTATCCTACAAGAGCATTACAAATGCAGTAAATACTAAAGTAACAATAGATTTCCTTAGTAGTCTGTGCAGATGTATCGTATTAGACTTCTGAACTGAACTCCTTAGCTCAGGTTACAGATACGATCCAAGACTTCATCTCCACCATGAAGATTCCTGCTTGCCTCTTTTTCTTTCATAATCACTGAACGTTTGGTATTACCTTGGTATCAAAGAAGAGACTGCAAGAGACACCTGTCTTTAAAAGTTTACAGGTGTTGAAATAATGTTGTTGTTGCAAATCACACATATTAAAATAATATCCCAAGCACCTGTACAAGGCAGAGTTATGAAAGCCTCTGTATCCGGTAATCATTCACAGAGCTATTTTGCAGCCTTAAACATTTCCTGGCCTGTGTATCCAAGCTCATCACTTCCCTTCTGTCCTACTGGAGAAACCAGGGAGCATAAGAAGGTAGAGGGTGAGGAAGCCAGGAGAAATTTGCATTAACTCACGTGCTCAGGAAGCATGGTTTTCTTTTCTTAAAAATTATGTACTGGCACGTGTACACTACCTTTATTGGTTGTAAAGGTAAAACAGTACTTTGGTGTTTAACTGGAGATAAAAAAATAACTGTTTATGTTTACACACAAATGCCGGCACTTTGCATATGTTGTCCTCCAGGCCAGCATTTCTGCAATGCTCCGCTGCTTTGGCAGTCTTCAACAATACTGTGAACTACATCCACTTCTTCACAAGTGAGAGCCCCCCTGAGAAAAACAAGGAAGAGGAAAAAGGATGGCAGGCTAAAATGCCTCTCATATTTTTGCCAAGACAGGAGCCTCGACAATGTACAGCTGACAGTAGCTATCACTGTAAGACACAACCCACTCCCTCCGGGTAACGAGGGCTCTTGACAACTAAGACTTTATATGAGCATGTTAGGAAAGACATACACCCACAATTGCTTAGAAGGGGGTGAAAGCAGGGATTAATTAATCTGTTGAATGAAGGAGCTCATGCTGCAATGGAATTACTTTTGAGTTAAGCTTCCTGAGAGGGCACAGATACTTCTGTGTCATGGGAAAGGAAGGACTTAACAACTTAAGGAAGTTCTCACCACAGAAGTCTACTTCCTCCTACTGCCAGAGTTCACCTTTTCTCCAAAGCAGCTAGTGCAAGTGGATCAGTATCTGCTTCACCACAGTGAGACAGGTAAGAAAATAACGCTGTTAGTCATAGCTGGGCTACATAAAGCAGCTCAGTTTGCTTCAAAGACTCCCTCATTTGGTCCTTTTAGCTGTCTCCTACTAAACACTTAAGTGGAAAGAGGACATACTGACCAAAAGCTAAGAGAAACACTGTTCTAAACCATTCTGGAAAGAATTACAGTGTCTTCCCTAAGTTTTTACTAAGCTTTAAGATGCTCAGAACTAAAAAAGAGAAGCTTAAACTTGATACAGAAATCAGTGGCAAAATAAAGTTGTTTTAATGAAATACTTAATGTAGGTACTGCTTTTTTAAAAGACAACTCAGCAGAAGCTGACACAGAAGGAAACGTGCATTTGTCTTGTGTTACACAAGTGATACTGTGATAACTTACTACAACTTCATTAAGATGAATTGGTCACATTATCTTACACTACTCTTTCTACTTGCAGATTGAAAGTTCTCTTTGTTTTGCCAATTAATTGTGAGATGATCTCTCACCCACTTCTTAACACGAAAGTTAGGGGGTTCAGGAAGAAGCTTTGGCACTAACAGCAGCTACTACAGAGAAGCCAGATTAATGTTTATTCCTTCTGCTGCTGTTAGTCCAACCACAACACAGGAAAGAGTAATATTAAAACAACAAAAGTAATGTGAAACAATGCAAATTACGCCTTTTGGTGATTGTTTAAATGTTCTCTTACATGTTTTATAGCTGGTACAGGTGTTTGCTCATGACTAGAGGCACTAGTTTGCTGCTGGCACCACAGCAATATCCCAGTACAGAATATGAAGCGTCAAAACTGGTGTGGTAGCAGAACAACTAAACTAATCATGACTTCCTTAACATTATGCCACTGCCTTGTTTTGTTCAGCATCTTTTTCAGTAGCTCTGCACCTTCACCTCCCTCACCTGTTACCCATGGTGGGTTGCCTACCTGCACCCAATATCTCCCATCCGTTGCTCAGAGGGATGGACTGCCACAATGGGTGTCCCAGCTCCTTAAATGACATTTTTCACAGCAGCTGGCACAGTGGGTAAAGCTCCCACTAGCAAGCAGCATCCATATAGCGGGATCACTCCAGTGGGATAAGGCAAAGAGGAGAGAGAGAGAGAAAAGGACAGAGATTGCTCTCTACCTCATCTACCAAGAGTCACTGGTCTGCTTCTGGAGAACTTCAAAAGTACAGTGATACTCAATGGTGTTGTGAATGCTCTTGCTTTTTAAAATTTAAAGGAGGATGGATTCAAATAGTGGTGTGAGGTATTTTTTTCCTCTGGTATTCAGTTCAGTTCCTATATGTGAATTGCTCTAAATGTCACCAAAGTCTACCTCACCATAGCTCACCTAGTGAGCCACAAGTACACACCTTTTAAAGACCTGTTTGGCTTGGCTGACAGCAAACAAGGATCAGCTTTTAGTCAAGTGCAATGACTCTACAAAGACCTCTTGTGAAAACAGAGAAGGAAAATGCATTATGAAGTTACTCAATACACTGAACTGTGCAAAATGACTTAGCACAAACATCTTCAAACACACCACCAAAGAGCTCAACCAATTTCTTTATGCTTTCCAGAGTACATCTGCTGTCCTTTTGAACCACCTCATTAAGTACTGCTCTGAAGCACAAAGGCATCGAGCTTTTATATTTTCTTAAAGGAAATATGATTTGATTCTCTGTGTGCTGCATCTACAGAACATGACAACCAACACAGCTTCGCTAAAAGCAGATCATGCCTGACAAACCTGATGGCCTTCTACTATTAGAAGGGCTACAGAGCTGGTGGATAAGGGCAGAGTAACTGATGTAATCTACCTGGTCTTTTGCAAGGCATTTGACACTGTCCCACATGAAATCCTTGGAGCTAAAATAGAGACATGGTTTTGGCAGATGGATTACTCTATGGATAAGGAATTGGCTGGATGGTCGCACTCAATGAGTTGTGACCCATGGCTTAATGTCCAAGTGGCGATTGGTTACGAGTGGTGTTCCCCAGGGGTCTGTTTTATGTTCAATGTTATTTAACATCTTTATTGGTGGCATGCACAGTGGCAATCAGGGCACCCCCAGCAAGTCTGCTGATGACACCAAGCTGTGTGGTGTGGTCAACACACTGGAGGGAAGGGAGGCCATACAGAGGGACCTCGACAGCCTTGAGAACGGGGCCTGTGCAAACTGCATGGGGTTCAACAAGTCCAAGAGCAGGGGTTCGGACAATCCCAAGCACAAAGATATGCTGAGTGGTGAATGGACTAAGAGCAGTCCTGACAAAGACTTGGGGATGTTGGTAGACGAGAAACTCCAACATGAGCTAACAATGTGTGAGCGCAGCCCAGAAGGCTGGACTGTTATCAAAAGAAGTGTCAGCAGCATATCAAGAAATTGCGAAGTCAGTCCCTTTTTCACCCAAAAATGTAATCTTGATGTTAATTACACTCAACAGCATAAATGAGCTAAAACAACATCTACCTGCTATGCAACCACGCAACTAAAATCCTCTTTCCAACCATAAATTTAGCCCTTTTATATCATTAACACTGATAATAAAAGCTAAACAAAATCCCGCAGCTCATTACATTGTTGTATCAATGAGTTAACTCAGTAACCTACTCTCCTGCAAGTCACAGCAATGTAATTGAAATTAAACAAGTTTTAGTCTAAATTCTGTTATCGCTGGAAACTCTTTTCTAAGTCAGCAGTTTTGGTATATCTCTGGCTTGTTTCCTCAACAGTCTCAGCAGACTCTCCTGTAAAACAGCTTAAGCGCACATCCTACTCCGTACAATGCCAGAGCACATAAAATTAGGATTTCCAATACATACAGAAGATGTGATATTTTCCTTCCCAAGAGGGCACAGAAGAATAAAATCAATCAACTAAAAAAAGATCCAGGAAATCTTAGTGCAAATCCTGCACTAAGATAATAAGCTTATTTTTGCCAACTTAATAACAAAGACATCTGAAATAAAGATGATGTGATAGGTTATCTCATCAAATTTGATTATTCCATATTTAAGAGATATGGAATACAAAATATTCTGGAAATTTCTGAGTAGCCTGTTAAACCAGATTTTTCAGGGATTTTAGGCATTACTCTGAAATCCGAGGAAGCAACAAAAGGATTTAGTCTTTACTTTGTTTCCTTAAATAGCAACCGCAAAAACCCACCACAGAGACAAGCGCCACAACCGCAGGCAATCCCGTTACATCACAGTGCCGCCAACAGCCCCTTATTTTCTACCAGACAACTACAGCTGTTCATCGGAGTATTAGCAGGAGCTCATAACACCACAATTTAGAACAGGCTTATGGAAAAGCTGAAGAAGGAGTTTAGTTGTTGCTGATGTTTTTGTTTTCAGAATAACTTGCCTACCTTACACCTTTTAGCACTGTTACAAGTATTATTAAATCACTTCTTAGCATCAGCTGGTGGAGACAGAAATCCTTTGAACTTACAATCACCTGTATCTACGCATCACTTCCTACTTTGCAAAACGTATTTCCCGCTTAGAGCACTCCAGAAGAGAATACTTTGTACTGCCTCCAAGGACTCTCACAGTCATTAACAACTATCATTATTCCTGAGCTGGACCAATTTCCATCTCACACTACTCAAGTTCAGGCAGTGGTTAAACAGAAACAGCTTTGTAAACCCACACCCATTAAAAGCAGTGAAATAAAGTATGTGCAAAGCATGAAATAAAGTATGAAAAAGACAAAATCTGAGACAGGAAGATCCCCAAACACACTCCTTTTACAGCAAGTATTTAAACAAGAGGTTGTGAGCAGGAGACTTTCAGGGATTCAAATCTGAACTTAGACCTAACTACGTGCAGCGTCCCTGCAGGCTGATCAAAAATCACTGGCCTCCAAATTAAATGCAGGAAGCAGGAAACACTGTGACACCCCCACACCCCCATATTTGTCATTATTTGCACCATTGTCACTATCTGCAAGGTACGGTTGACCTCACAGGGACCTTAATGTTCATGGACCACAGGGAATCATTACAAAAGTGAAAACAATGGAGACAAAAGCATTTGGGAACAGAGCAGGCAGCACATGCCCCACTACAGCTAAAAATTCAGACAAACGGATCATATTACGCAACTTCAAGCCAGTACACACCAGTATAAAACATAGGCTGATAGTCTGGCTATTGAATTACAGAAAAAAAACCTTGTAGGAACACAATGCCTTCATACACGTTTTCATCTAGACAATACTGGAATAGATCAGTAATGTTAGAGACAGATGGCTGAAACTCTGACAACAGAACGGGTTTGCTGAGCAAAAATTAACTGCTGTGCTCACACAAGTCTGTCTTTAACAAACATCTTGCAAGTAATACTTTGTTCATATCATCAAAAATTATCCTATCACACAGTAACAGATAAAAATCACTTGCAACACAGTCATTTTTAACGTCTTCGATTACTTACATCAATTCCAGCCCCCACTGAGAACAAAAGAAATCTTGAAGAGACTCCACATATTAAGAGGGGCACGTAGAACGTGAATATATTTATTCTCTTTGGTGAAAACATACTGTCAGTGGATAAACAAAAGGAATTAATGCTAAGAGCAGGCATCATGTGAAGTAAAAGCTCCAGCCACAAACTTTAAAAGGGGTTTTAGAAACCTACCTTGCTCCCAGCAGTGGGAACAACTCTGCAGAAGCGTAACTACACCATTTCTGCTGTCATTAGGGTTGGCTATTGAAAATAAAGATCTCTAGTCTTTACTGTTACAGAGAGATTTTAAATGTAAACAAAGGAAAATAACATGCTGCTATTTCAGTTTATAGGTTTGTGTCTCTGAGGAGTTTTCTCCTGTCATACCTGATGGGCATCCAGATGCTGTATTAGGCTGCTGGGGGTTTTTCTGAACATCAGAACACCACTTCTTTGAGAAAACCGGTATCTTCAGACCAACCACTGTAATTTTCCCTTTCAACTGTGGTAATGACAAAGCTTTCAAGTAGGAGACAGTGTTTCACAGAGTCTGGAGCGCCAGGTGAGTTTAGAATACACTTGAGGTTGCCCTTTTGCAAAGCTTGCTGTATTTGCTGGACTCATTGATGCTGGCTTGTCCCTGTGTAATTCAGTTGTTTCTGTTACAAGGACAAAATAACTTGGACTGAAGTCTCTTCACCGTAAGATAAGTTAATAAAGGCTCAGTAAAATACATCAGCTCTTCTGATTCCATTTTGGTCTTCCATTCACAAGGGCTATTTCCACAGGTGCTCACCCAGGATATTTTTAAATACCATCTCATTTTTCTACGCCCTTCTTCCCTATCAACCTGTCATAAACCATATGCTATTGCCAAATTACGCAGAATTCAACCCCTGCAAAAGGTAAAACTGATAATTGGCATCTTTATACATTCCTTCAGAAATAACTGAGCGGAGCAGTGCACAACCAGAATCCATCAGATGGGCTGCAGCGCACAGAAGTAGGCTAACAACAGCAGAGCCCTTAAAATGTAGAAACCACTGAACGAGACAACAGTAAAAAGGTTGACAAAGCAGCAGAAAAAGAGTTTGATTCTTCTGGAAATTACAGAAGACTCTGGTTTTGGAAGGCTTTGCTCGCTGTATAAATTGGCTTCTCCATAGCCTGACAGTGACATGAAAGATGCATTTCCTGAAGCAAAAGGGAAGAAGGAACTGATGATGATGACATTGATGGAGACAATATGGAAAAGTTCAATAGTTTTTTTTTCGGTTAAGAAAAAATGCCAGGAATTCACAAAAGAAAAAACACTACAAGAGGGAGGCAATTTTAGTTTAATTTTGTAAAATGTGTTAGAACAAAAGTTAGGAGTACAACCTTCAGGGGAAATATTGCATCCAGTAAAAGTGATTTAAAGTCTCTAAACTGAAGCCAGGATGATCACAGAGGAATTGAAAAATTCACTAGTACGATTCACAGCAAAACCAAAACAGAGACAAATGGGCAAGAACAGTTCTACCACTGTCCCACCATCAGTGGAGCTGGTCAATCCTGGGCTAGTTATCAGTCTACTCACTTTTATTTAGGAGTAATTAAATCTGTCAGGACAAGGAAGAGGAATAAATTAGTACAACATTAAAAGTCCTTTTCAACTCAAATTACAAGCTGACTCACTTTTGTTAAAAAAGGACCTAAAGTGTTAGGGGTTTTCAGTTGCTTCCTTTGTGTTTAAAGGGGTTTGGTTTAAATTGCAGAAATAAGAAACTACAGTGAGCCTTGTACAAGGTCCTTAACTTGGTGTCCATGCACAAATATTGGAGCATCAAAGTGCTCCTCCGACTGCTTCCAGAACTTCTGGCAGCATTGCATACTATCTGAAGAACACCTACTTCACTAATGGGGCAATGAAAGGCTTCTTCAAACCCTGACCAATATTGTGGCACATTCCCAAGGGACAAGGACATAGAAAAATATTGTTTGAGGGGCAAAATCACAGACCATTATTACCATATGGCTTCCTAAAAGAAAACCCAAATTCACAACACAGTTATACAGTAAAACACAATGAGGTCTTAATACTGGCAGATTTAATACAGAATCCTATAGGAAACTGACCTGAGGTTCCTATTCTTTTAAGCAGAAATAAAACCGAGACAGAAAATAGCCAAAGATTAAACAACTGAAAAATAAAAATAAATACTTCATCATTTAATTGTCATCTTCTAGTTTCTTTTTTAAATGTGTCTTCTATTAGAAAGCCTTGGTATAAAAATCCCAAGACTTTTCAAACCTTACCTCTAATAAAAACTGAGTCTCTTGCTTTTTCCTTGCAATCAAAACTATGTCTGCATTAGAAAAGTTTCAAACAATAACAACATAGTCTCACACAACTCAATAAAAACTCTTGGATATTCTGAAAGGAGGATAACTGCATACAGAAACTCTTCAATATTTTCTCTGTCTCCTAAATAGAGTACCTTTTTTAATCTGCTTCTTAGGCCATCTGAGAAGTTACTTTAGAATTCTAGAAAATATGACAAATATGGTCTAATCTTCAAACGTGACAGTGAGAAAAACCAAATTAATTTCAACCCCGTGAGATACCAACAAAGAATTTAATTAGCCAGAGAGTTATTACAGTATTTTGATACGATAATCTGCCTCCAATACAGGAACATGTCAAAGACAAATGGTTCATTAGTACATCCACAAATATCTGACACATAAACAATTCTCAATTGTTTAACATAAGGACCTCACAAATAGAAACAAAATTCCTTTTTTAAGATAGATTGAATAGAATTCCTTAAGATACACTGAGGAAATTAATACAGACAAATCTGACTCCCACCTAAACTGAGAAAATCACTGAATTAGATATTCCAGTAATAAGACCAGCTTTGTCTCATTTTAGCTCTCTTAAAATCCTACTTCCATGTTCAGCAGTGTGGGACTGTAGATGTCTTAATAGCAGGCAGAACAAAAATTATCTTGTAACTTACAACTTTTCCCGTATTATTCTTCTGATCAAATTATTAGCTCAGTCTGAGGAGTTCCCCTTCAGCTGCCTGGCTCCATCTTCCCAGTATCACCTCAACAAAACTTGCACTTTCTAACCACATCTCTCTGTACATAGCTCTCACTTCGAGGATAAATCCATAAAAGCTTGGTGAGCTGCTTCTACTCATAAGTCCTCAACATAAAAGAAGGACATAGAGCTCCTGGAAGGTATCCAGAGGAGAGCAACTCAAATGATCAGAGGGCTGGAGCACCTCCCCTATGAGAACAGGGAGCAAGTTGGGGTCCTTCAGCCTGGAGAAGGGAAAGCTCCCAGTAACCTTCTAGCAGCTTTCCAATACCTGAAGGGAGCTACAAGAAAGCTGAGGTAGGGCTTTTGACACCGGTCCATAGCAAGAGGCCAATGGGAAAGGGTTCCACACTGGAAGAGGGGAGATTGAGGTTGGACGCGAGGAACAAATTCTTTCCTGTGAGGGGGGTGAGATGCTGGAACAAGTTGTCCAAGGCAGTTGTGGCTACTCCATCCCTGGAAGTGTTGAAGGTCAGGTTGGATAGGGCCCTGAGTAACTTGACCTAGTGAAGGTGTCCATCCTGGCCTATGCAGGGGGGGTTGGAACTAGATGATCTTTAAGATTCCTTCCAACTCTGTCTATTCTATGATTCTATAACAAAAGACTTTGTCTCGACAGCACCTTAAAAAGCCAACTGGGGAAATCCTGAACAAAACTGGGGAAGAAGATGACACAAAGACACCAAGGTGCCTGCTCCATGGTCTCACCTATTCAGGACATCTTATGTTACATGGGCAGATCTAGCAAAATGAGAAGGAATCAAGTGGGAGTTGATCAATTCTAAGCCCTTTTACCGGGCTCTCAAAAATGTTCTGTAACTTTCAAATGCACCAACTGTTCTCTCTGCCTTAGACACAGACATAGCGTTTGAAAGTTAAACAGCTGTCACTTTTCATTCCAGTATCCATAACTTAACTTTGAATTGTAATTTGTCTTGCACAAAATAGTCTTGGAGTAAGTGACTAAGGGAAGAACCTTTTTTTAGCCAGTTATTTGTCACCGCATCTATTGCTGAGCAGCACTTTAACAGTCATTGTAGTAAAATATTGAGCGGATAGTTTAATATATGCTAGGACAAACACATATCCCAAAGCAGTTACTAGAGTGAATAAAAATAAATCTGTAGTGTATACCTATTTTACTCCTGCATTAACTGATCAGCTGCCATATAAAACATCTGTGCAACATTAACTGAGTATTAATAAGTAGTATTTTACATTAAAATTTTGTCTACATTGTTCTCCTGAACTTACACAAAGTTCAGTGAGCTGTAAAGAATGCCACAGAGAGGAGTACAAGGTGTACAAAACACAGTTACCGAAGAAGAAGTATTTCCACATCTGCCTCTCTTCAGTTCCGTTCTCCACAGACCATAAAATGACACAGGTCAGAGAGAAGAAAATTCAGAAGTTAAAGTGAAAATGGCTGTTGAACTCTTCTTACATGCAAGTTAACAGAAATTTAAAAACCAACACGAGCATGAGAGAAAATCATAAAACCAGAGGGGAACTTGGTAAAGAAGAGGGTTCGTTTCTACCAATATTGCAAACACCTCAGCAGCCAGTGAAAGGAGGCAGCAATGCTGGTAACGCTACCCTGCTAAAACGCTTTCAGTGAAGTGGTCCAATTCATCTCACATCCCAACATTACTAATCACTACACTTGTAGGATGAAGTTACAGGCAGTCTGAGCATTTGCTATCACATGATCACTGCAAAGAGCAGAGATTGCGAAGCTTCTGAGACCCAGCTCCACTGGAATTTAAAACTACAGGAGGCCATTTGGGTTATCGACACCAGCAGTCATTCACTGCAGAGAGTTTATGATAGGATATTAGTTTATAATAGGACTTCAGCACAGTGACTGCAAAGCCAATTGCAAAACAACCGGTGGCATTTTGCCCCTACTGCTGAAGAAAGTTGACTTGTATGACTTGAGATTAGTCTGTTATCTACCCAAGCCTCATGTGGAGATGCTAATACTGCTTTTTTTCCCCCCCCCCCCCAATCTTTTTCCACATTTATTTAGGTAGTTAACTGTTCAGAGCAGGAATCATCCCTTATTACGCTCATGTGGTTCTTGACACATGTTGCTGGTGCAACTGTAATTTAGGTCTGTGAGTGCATGTGGTTTTGATTACTTTGTGATGCGGTGGGTTTCGCGAAAGACCTCAGACTGCTTCATAAAAGGAGGTGATTCAAGATTGCACAGCGAAGAACACATACGTGAGGGGCACCATCCTCATATGCTTTAGAAACTTTCAGTCTGCACGGTTCAAAGGAAAATATATACGACTGAAAATAGGCATTGAGAGAGGGAGAGGGAAGTTCTCTGACTGATGGCGCTACAAGCCCTTCTACAAGATTTACTGAGTTTACTGAGTTTATTATTTCCTGTCTAGCAAAAACTTTAAGTCACTTATTTGGTTAAACGTTGTTGAAATCAAGAGGACCTAGACACATTCATACACACACCTAAGCCCATTCCCCACTGATTAAAGCATGTGCTAAATGTGCCTCTGGGAATTAATGCCTCCTGCTGCACGCTATTGCAAATATTAAGGCACATGTTCACGTGCCTGAATTTCACTAGGCACATGAACGAAGTGTCATTACCAAGAATATTTACCTTGATAGACTCATGCATAGCTGTTAGCAGGAGCAAGACTTTGAGCACTACCAAGGATGCAACTGAACAAATTACAGATGTGCTATTACTATTTGTAACTGAAAATCCCATGGAAGCGAAGGAGAGATTTATCTGTGGTAAGAGTAAGGGAGTCAAAACCCTTAAGGGCGAAAATATACTGCAAAAGTAAAGCAAATTGCTGCTGCAGCTGACGAACAGAAGACTCAATCTGTTGCTCAAGTTTCACATGTTTTCAGACATCACTGTACTTCAGTGGGGTATTATACATTGACAACTCCACAGTAGTATTTTTTTTTAATTCTGCATAATTGATGAACAGTTTTCCCTTTTACTGCAATCAGAACCCTCATATAGGAAAATAAGCCAATTGATGCCATATGTCCCTCTGAATAGTTATTCCAGATGTATTCCTTAGAGTCATAGAACTGAAGTTCCTGTTTCCTTTAAATAACAACATTCCTAAAAATGCAAATGGAGCAGTTTTGAGTATCAAGTACTTTGTTAATATGATTAATTTTTTATTATTAACATTCAGATTCTTCACCTATAACCTGAGTACAAACCAAAGAAATAGTTTACATGGGACACATTAAATTGTCAAGCAGCACACGTGCATTTAGCTTCAGCTTTTACCCTGAGATTTCTTTGGCCAGAATGGTGACCTGACACTTAACACAGGCATTCGAGAAATACTTGTTACGTTTTAATTACCATTAGCACAGAAGAACTTCCCCCCATACAGTGAAGCAGTTGGATTTGATCAAAACTCTTGTTTTTAAGAAGCTGCAAAGCTTTTAACAAACTAAGAAAAAGCAGTGGACAATTTTTGTGTGAATATCCACTTAATTGAAGGCTGACAGTGCTAAGTAACTGCTAACAGAACATCAGAAAGGGCGAGTTTTCCCATATTGCCCTGCCAGCAACCTCAAACTTGTTGGGTCATTTTCTCTGAAGGCTAAAAGTAATTAAGTTTCATTGCTAAATCAGTCTTGAGCCTGTCTTGAGCAGAAAAATCACTTATGCTTAATTGCATGTGGTGATGTGGTGAGCTGTCCATTACTAGACTGCAGATACCAGTTTACTTTTTACAGCTCTGCAGGATACTTAAAAATGAACAGTCATTATTTTTTCCAGGCAGTCACTTCGATAATACCTATTTACTACAGAAAAATGTGTTGCTTCAGAAAAGGCTTGTTATTGTATTTTATGTTATTTATATGGTTACACTAAATATTACTGTGAGGGTTGCTGAACTTAAAAAGATGAGTTTCTGAAACTCAGAAACAACAACACTGAGTATTTATTCCACTGGAATACGCATGCATGCAATAAATATTCTAACTTTGTCAACTACCGTGCAAATACTTTAAAATAAGTATTTTTAAAAACTAAATTGTCACAATTTTTAATGCGGGAATGTGTACATATGCTATATACACGTGGCCATACACAAACACCTGAACACATGCACATGTCTAGAGGAATGTTCTCCATGACCTTAAGAAACTCTGCATACTGTTTGCTAATCAGAACCATGTATTTTTCACCTGATTCCATCAACAAAGAATTATTTTCCATAGCATTGTAACCGACAGGAACAGATTGGTTTCGTGCTTCAGAGTAGGAGAATTGTTTTAACAGTTCACCAGCACTAACATTCCTGCTGCTGGCAGTCCAGATATGCAGCCACCATAACCATCACACACTAAGATACTAAAAAGTTCCGTTAACACCCATTATTACTAATTCTCAGAGCACCACAATGAGCTCTGAGCCAATGGCATTTGATCTTTTCTATAACAAAGACCTGCTTTACATTTGTAGACGTACTTAAGATTCTGAGGATAGACTGTTCTCCTGAACATGGGGTTGGCATACAGAAGGGACCTCTGGGACCACCTAGAGCACATAGACCAGGACCATATTCAGACAGCTTTTGAGTATCTTCAAGGATGGACTACCTCATTTTCCTGGGCAACTTGTGTCAATGCTCAGTCACCCTGATAGGAAAAAAAAAGTGTTTTCTCATGTTCAGACTGCACTCCGGCATTTCCATTTATGCCCATAGATTCAGGTCCTGTCACTGGGCATCACTGAAAAGAGCCTGGCTCCATCTTCTTTCCAATTTCACCACAGGTGGATGAGAGCCAAGCTGAACAGTCTCAGTTCTCTTAGCCTCTATGAGAGATGCTCCAGTCATTTCAGTATCTTCACAGCCCTTGGCATCCCACCAGGACATGTATGTCTCATCTACACTGAGGAGCCCAGAACTGAACATAGTACTCCAAGTGTAGCCTTCCCTGTGCTGAGGGAAAAGATCACCGTCTCAACCCACAAGGCATTGCTCCACCTAATGCACGAACCACCTTCAAAGCAAGGATTCATTCCTGGCTCACTTCCAACATGTCCACCAGGACACCCAGGTTCTTTTCTATGACCCCTGTTTCCAGGTGGACACCTCTAGCATGCACTTGTGTCTGTGCCCTGGTAACGGACTTTGCACTTCTCCCGGTTGAACTTCATGAGGTTCTTGTCAATAATTTCTCCAGCCTGTTGAGGCACCTCTGGACAACTGCACAACCACACTCCTCCCAATTTGATGTCATCTGCAAACGCTGTCCCATTGCCCAAATCCCTAATGATAATGTCAGATAGGAACAGACCCAGTACCGACCCCTGTGGTACACTGTTAGTTACTGGCTTCCAGATAAACTTTTGTGCTGATTACCAAATTCTAGGCTGTTCAGCCAGTTTCCAACCCACCTCACTGTCTGCTTATCCAGCTCATACTTAACAGCTTCTCTACGAGTATGTTACGGGAAGACAGCTTCTCCATGAGCATCTTATGGGAGGTAGTGTTAAAAGATAATTATGAGTTACCTTAGTTATCACCACTCAGTGCATTCATTCTGTTCATATGTCTCCCTCTCTTTATAATTTTCAATTTTCTCAGATCACCAGCTACAACCAGAATTACTCATTAACAAGGAAATAAAACTATTGTCTGTGTGACTGTCACTAAACTTTGAACATTGACTAGGAAAGAGAAAGTGCTTTCTCGCTGCCTGTAGCACACTCATCCTTTTTGGCAAGGCACAACAATGCATTTTAAACTGCTTTTACATTTATGCAATGTGTTTACACACAGGACAACTAAAAGTTATTCAAGATGACTACTTTTCTTTGACTGTGCATGATCAAAGATGTGTTAATATATCTAACACATGAATAAGGTGTGTGACATAAATTAGAACAGCAGAATGACAGCATTAAAAACAACTGGATAAGAAGAAACACTGATTTCTTTTTACTCTCAATTACTTGAGCAAAGGAAAATGCCTATGATGCAAAGGCCAAAATTGCTCAGAGACTTCAATCTGAGACTCCTCAGAGACTGTAATCTATATTGGCATGTGTTGATTTCAAAAACTGATTTGTCCCATCAACTGGGCTATCTAGAATATACATGACCACTCCCACATCTGCCAATGAAATTAGAAGACATTGAACTCAATAGTGATCCTAAAGGGCAAGCAAAAAGCACTACAATCCCTTTAACATTGGTTTTACATTTGTTTTCCTAAAAATACACTACATTTCATGAGTGGGAAGTCATTACACATTAATCATATTTACACTAAAGTTAAGCTATCCCTTCTTCAAAGTGACTCTATGTATAATATAAGCAACAAGTTGGTTGATGTGCACATATTTTTATCATAAAGTGTTCAAGAAAACCACTACGCATTCATGCATTGGGGAGACTATTATTCCAGCAACGTGAGTCAACTTGGAACAGAAACTGAGGACAAACCCATCCACGGATGAACCATTAGTGGATGCTTTAATTACTACATCCTTATCAAGCACTTAGCATCCTCAAATGCAGACAGGCATGCAAACACATTGTTAGCATTACCAGTTTAAACAGGATTCTACAATTTCTTATTTCTTCAACCGCATGAATTCATTAAGACAACAGTAACATCGACAGCACTGAAGTGAAAACAAAGCACGACTGAAGTACCAACCTTCTGGAACACCTATTGTGCCAGTCCTCATGCATAGAAGTAAAATTCTCCCTACAGATTACTCTTGCTGTGTCACAACAGTGGAGTTGTCAAACCCTGTATTTGGGGCAAGTCTTGTACTAAAGAGCTCTGTACTAAGAGCAAGATGACAGTTTCATTCCCATGCCATAACATGTAAGACCACTATTTAAATCATTATTAAAACAAAAGCTGTCAGGTTACAGCAAAAAATACATGTGTTTGAAATTACAATTACTAACTACATTTTGCAGTGAGAATGCACAAGGATCTTAAAACAATCTCATATTGTTGGAACTGGATGATCAGGAGGTCCCTTCCAACCCAGAGTGATTCTGATTGTATAACTTCTCCAGCAAAGTGATCCTGCTGTGGCAGGGGGATTGGACTGGATGATCTTCCGGGGTCCCTTCCAATCCCTAATGATTCTATGATTCATATAATTCCCATTACCACATTTCTTAGCAGCAAAGAGCCATGTTAAAACAAAAACTAGGCTGAAATGTAAGTTATTTCCTTACACTTAGTTTTTGTCGCCGTAGTTTAATACAGTCCGCATTGTCCAAGTACTCACTCTTGCTGATAAAAAAGAATAAGAAATCTGAAATATACAGGCAAGGTATCAGAAAATTTTAAGAATGGTAGAAGTCTTTAAAACAGCTAAATCACTCTTTATTCCTTCTAAATGAATTCCACCACTTTGGTGTAAAATTATTTAGATCAGGTCAACAGTTTTTTCAAGGCTCTTTTTTTTTTTTGTAATAACTGAATATTATTAGGCAAGCTGCATATTAAAATTCTATTGCAAAGTTCTTTGTATCCAACTGAGGTGTCAAGACAAAAGTACTTTCCTCTTCATTATTAAAAATTGATTTTCAAAAAAACCCATAAACTGCATAAAATTGATAATCTAGGACAAACTAGACAAATTACACCCTCCAACAACTGAATACACAGCAAAAACATCATGTGAACCCAGCACACTGGAACACCTCAGAGGTAATCTGGTGGGTTTCCTCCTCAGGGTTCAATGGCATTCTTTCTGTTCAATCAAGCTTTAGTTTTCACTGCATTTAATGAGAAGAGTTTTTTACTTTTGACTTGCTTCCAGATAATACAGAGTATCCCACTCTGCAGCAATTAAATTACCTTTGAACTGTTACCCATTGCGACCTGCCAGAAGGATTTTCCAGATACTAGACTATGTTTAAATACTTGTGACACATGACCCTCCCCAAACTGAAAGTTTAAGTAGGTAGACTGTAGAGCAGTTCCATTCATTCAGCTAAGTTTTATCCACTTGCTGCTGCTTCATAAGAAGTTTCAAAACTCAGGCTCAATACTACTTCAAAAAAATTTCAGTCAAGAGAAAGCTGTACCTACGTATGACAGCTTTGAAGGTAGTTCAGAACACTGACATAGGATAATTCTTTATACACTTTAAAAAATAAAACCCCAACACATGTCAACAAAGTCAAATTACAGCCTGTTGTACTGGGGACAGATAGAGAAGAGATCTCTGTTTAAAGAAGAAGGATTTAGACCTGCCTGCAAGCAACTTCTTCCTTTTGTTTTTGTGAATATCTTTCAAAACCAAGACAGTAATGATAAGAGAAATTAATACTGAGACTTACAGGCAGTTTGAGACCTTATACCACGTATTTTGAACATATCATTTGGTTAAATTAAATGGATGCTGCTTTGCAACATACCGAGTAGTATTTTTTAATTACCCATTTTTCTGTACGCTAGCACCTCTTAGCTAGCAGGGATGTAAGTCCATAGGGTAAGAGTCAAGAGGCTGACAGTCCTATTTTGAAAGTAGAGAAAGCCCATGAACGTTCTGACAGGACCTTACAAAAATCTAAGTTTCATTATAGCAAGCCACATTGCTTGTGGAATGTCAAACACGGTTTGCTCTATCATTTCAGTGAGAACAATGAGGCTTCTTTTGGCCAACAGCACTGAGTCCTTGGCTAAAGGCACAAGGCTTAAAAACAGTCAAGAGCCTTTATGACAGTAACTGAAATGTCTCTCCTGCTGTAAGATTTGTGTAAACCTGGGAAAACATCTTTCCTCACATATTAACGTGACAGTCGCAAAGTATTGGAGACAAAAGCACAGAAACCAGAGATGCTCAGTAGTCTGTGAGAGCAGAACTTTTGAACCCCCAAGTAATAAAGACATCTTTGTGATAGGAAGGCACAAGGGCAAGGGGATCAGATGGCCACTATCCCACTGCCATTCACTTTCTAAAGTGCCTGTAAGCAATTACGCCCCGTATACCCCCAAGCTGAAATCACAGGAAAAAGTGTGCCCACAGCAATTTCATTCCAGTGAAAATTAATCTCAAGTGATTCAGATTTACTTCAGAATCTAAAATGTCATTGCTTACAAAGCCTTTCTGCATTTCATGTATTGCAAATGAAGCTGACCAAAAATACAACCAGAAATATCATCGTGGCAAATCCTAACATTAGAAAATAAAGTGTAGAAATTCTGTCATTTCTCAAATAAACCCCTTTATATGGAAAGGAAATAGCAATTTAAACAAATACTCTGTTCCATGCCACCTTTACAGCACACAGGTAAATATAATGAGTGAGGAGTCCTAAGACCTCTTTTGAATTGTTCCAGTAACAAGTAAAATCACAGAGTCCTTCCTCATGGGAAAAAAATCATTAAAAAAGATACTAGTCATTGCCATTAATAAAAAACAAAGCTCTTGTCTACGTGACTTAATGCCACAGCTGTGTTTCCAAGACTCTACACTGCACTCGGCTATGAATCAGTGGACAAGGCAGGATAAAGAGGTCAAGGAACTCTGACCTAGCAGTCCTGCCGCTTTAGAACAGTCCCTGCTTTCCTAGGTTGAAATTTTTTCTTAAAATCAAAACAAGGGAAAATTTTACAGTTATAAATAACCTACAGATATATATGCATGCATATATATATATATGGAATAGACACCTATATGCACAGTTTAAAGAGATAAAATAGTTTTTGAAATCTAACTTCAATGACTATTAGTGTGTGCATGTCTCCCTCCTCTACAGGGACCAAAAGGCATCAGTCTCACAAGCTAACTACCTGATCAGAGCCCTCCTTGTTCAGCAGCACCACATGACGTACTTCCAATCAAAATTAGGTGAAGTTTTTTCTGTGTGTAGCCATCAAACTTCAGCTTGGCCTATGTCAAATTTTCTCTGCCTTCCCATCACATCTAGTGACTTCTCAACTTCAGTCTTCCTCCTAGCTCTCCCCTGGGGCTTGAGGACACAACAGCAGAAACTCCAGGGGACACAGAACTGGGAAGCAGGAACAGTCAAGTTTGAAGCCCTAGACTACTCCCATTCCTCTTTACAACCTCTTTACCAGGCAAGTTGTAATTGCTCATTTCCTCAACCTGGATGGCGTGAAGAACAGATGGCAGCAGATCATAGCTTGCTGCACGAAGACGAGAAGCAGAAGATATGTCTGGAGCAGCTCCCTAAGTGTGTCAGGTCCAGCACCCTGAGCACACATCTCTCAGCTACACCTATCACCAAATTGGGACATTGTGACATTAATGAACCGAGACATCTGTACACAAGCGCAGACATAGGTCTGGTGTGACATCTGCTTATACAACTACTAACAGGAACTAACGAACCCCTTAACATTCTGTCTCGCACTTCACTCCAACAGAAAGCTATTGACAGAAATAACTAATTACTAAGAAAAACAACATACTGAATACTGAAAATAGATTATGCTTTGGGGTTGGATTTCCTCCCATTGATGCTACTGCAATACAACCAGGCAGAGGGAACCCCTGAGAAGAATCTTCAGGAGCGTCTGTGATTTATATCTCAGTTAAACTTCTGTGAACTTCTGGCCGCATGATTTTTGTAAACTCTCAGCACCATGTTTACAAACCAAAAGTCAAGTAAGCAGTACGACTTCATTCTTCAGTTCCTTCAACAATAACACAGTAAACATTTTACAATTCTATACACTAAAGGTTTGATGAGTCCCTATGAATAAGGACATGTTGGAATGAGGAGAAGAGGGATTTTCCATCAAAAGGTCATTATTATAAATTACAAATACACCTGGTGGTGACAACTGGTTTATAATGACAGTTCTTCATGCGCCCGCCCTGTTTTGCCTGCACAGGAGAAAGAGTTGTACATTAGACTGCCCAATGGTGCAGAAAGTATCACCGGTTTTTCACTTTATTAATTTAAAAACAAGTACAATTTTTGCCTTTTTAGTACTTAACATCTTTGCTCACTCTTAAATGTGACACGGGGAACATGTCTAAGGATTGCTATGAAAGCTGAACAGCACTGCTGCACATTTGGACTGCTGCCTCCATAGTTTGGAATTTTCAATAAACAAATTGCTTTGCTTTGATTTTCACTGCCAAGTTCACACTTCTCAAATAGAACACAGTCAACCTGAGTTCACAGTCAGCTTTTTTTCTGGTTCCCTTTCTACTTACACACTGTGCAAACATTCAGAAATTAAGCTCTTGGAAGAACTACAGGCTTTTAATATGACTCTTGATAATTACACATTTCCTCTGGAAAAGTTTACTTCATTTCATTACTTTCATTCCTCAGACTAAGTAATTTATCATTCCACAGTGGAATTTAGTGAAAAGATCTCCCTGAAGTGAAACACTTTCTACCCCTGCACACAGCCTGATAAAACTACAAGAGAGAAAAAACGTCTCTTCATTTCTCCTGCTGCCTTTCTACACAAAAAATCTGGACAGTTTTGACATGTTTTATCTATAAACTACCTAGCTTAGCATTAACTGCATTTCCACCAAAGCCCAAGGAAATACCTCAGAGATGCAGTATGCCCATGTAGAGTTCACCACCAAATAGACACGCTTTCATCCATTTCCTTTTGCTAACCTGTGATGAACTGAATTAAACTGAAGGGGATTCCATCGCCAAGCTGATTGGGGAGTGTGACACAGCAACTTGCTCAACTGTGACTAGCAGCAGCCAGCTGGATAATGTTTATCTGACACTACAACTCCCAACACACAAGCAACTGAAGCTGTGGCACAGTGGTATTCACTCTTTCTCAAAACTATGAAGCAGCAGCTTCATGACCCAACCCCATCATGAATATGCATATCTGGACACCTCTTCTTCACACATCAACAAAACCCTTTTCCAAATCAAAGCCGACCTGAATGCCTCCTGATGCATATGGATGGTGCTCCACAAATAAAAGACCTGAGTTCCAGACCAATGGTGTGACACCCACCATCAAAGACCATCTGAAGACAGACCTCATGGGATGCTGTGAAGGCCCATGGCAGTGACTGTCTTTGCTCCTTGTCCTAATTCTTTCATGATATCTTCTTAACCTTTTTCTTCTCTGACTCTCCCACTGCTCTTTCTAGCCCCTTCTTTTCCTCTCACCTTATCAATAAAAGCAACTGGCAGATGGCGTCTGACCTCATTGGCATCTTAATTTCACCTTTGGGATCAAACAGAAAAAAATGTCTGTGGGCTCCCAACTGGACTCCAACATAACTGTGGCTACAGCCTCTCACCATTTATTTTGCTGCTTCTCACCCACTTCTTTCTGGCCCTTGAGGTGGTTTAATTGATAAAAGACCAGAAGAAATAGCTGAAGACAACACAGAAAACTTTTTCCACCAGATCAGAGTGCTGAACTGGCTAAATATAAGATTTATCTGACAGAGAAGTTACTAACATCATTCATAGAAGCAATCGTTATGCCTGTAATCATCGCAGACTTTTGTATTGCACAGTACAATTAGTTACAGCTTGCTAAAAAATGCTGTCATTTGATTTCTCCATAATTCACACCAGTCACTGGGTAATTACAAGGTTGGAGATTACAAAAACTCTGGGAAACTGAATCATTGAAACCCTTCATTACTACCTGAATAATTACCCTTCACTGAAAAACACTAAACAAGAAGAATCTTAGAATCATTGGGGATTGGAAGGGACCTCAAGAGATCATCTAGTCCAATCCCCCTGCCACAGCAGGATCACCCAGACCAAGTAACACAGGAACACATCCATATTGGTTTCTAGAAGTTCTAAGCACCTGCAACACAGGCTTTAAGATGAAAGTACCTCCTCCACCGTCAGTCACTACAGAATCATAGAATCAGTCAGGGCTGGAAGGGACCACAGGATCATCCAGTTCCAACCCCCCCACCATGGGCAGGGACA